>JAMRYI010000189.1:0-248438 GCA_029231635.1 Ditylenchus weischeri
AAGTTTGCCTTGGTCCCCAAGGCAAAAGTGAAATTTTGGTCAAAAATTTTCGAAAAAATCATCTTTTAATGTAAGAAAAATATCGCAAAACAACTTTTTATCGTTTTTAGTACATATAAATTACTTAGAAGACGTTCAAACACTATTTTTAAATCAGTGAAAAAACCCACCCCCAACCGAATAAGTACCAATTTTTTCACACAATCGTTACAAAGAACACGAAAAAATCGATTTAAAAATTTGAATAAAAATTCGAAAAACAACAGGGGGGACCAAGGGAAATTTTTCGTGCTTTTCCAGGTTTCCCTCACCCCAAACTTCAAATTTTGTCTTCTGTCCGCCAAAATAACTCCGGCTGCACTATATAAATCGACTACGGGCTACATTTTAATATATGCCGTTTGCCCGAATTCGAGTATACAGTTCGGGCGGTTCCCTTTTAAGTTCACAATGTAGAGGCAAAGTGAGCGCCTTTTAATTTTTAGATATATGTTTTTTCATTTTTTCGAAGTTTCAGTACCAAATTGTAGCCCTGAATGTCAGCTACATTGTGGTACCGAAATTCTATAAAAACGAAAATTTTGTAGAACTAAACTTTAAAAGGCGCTCACTCGTGTCAGAGTGAGCGCCTTTTAAAGTTTAGATCTACATACTTTTCGTATTTCTAAAAGTTTGGATACCACAATATAGCTGACATTCAGGGCTACAATTTGGTACTAAAACTTTGAAAAATTGTAAAAATATATATCTAAAAATTAAAAGGCGCTCACTTTGCCTCTCACTTTGCCTCTACATTGTAAACTTAGCTTAAGTGTTATTTTCGGAAATACCGTATTCTCTCTAATAGGCAGGCATGCCCGTCTATTTTTCGACCCCCCTCAGGGAGTGCCCGTCTATTAGAGAGTCCCCGCTAATAAAGAGTGCCCGTCTATCCTTCAATCTCAATACTTCAAGAAATTAACGAATACAATTATCTCCAAACCTTTCCAAAACCAAAACTTTATTTACAACCAACGGACAAATATTTTAACACTCCAACGAGTTATCGCTATCATATTCAAAAATTTCTTCTTCTTCAATATCGATTTCTTCTAGCAGCTCCGCCAATTCTTTGTCCTCGCGAGCCTGTTGAAGCTTGATTCGACCACTTGGCACCGGCCCGACTTCCTTGAAACAGTGAATTTATTCATCTTCGCTCCCATCGGTTGAATTTGTAATCCCGCAGGCCTTAAACGAGTTGATGATGACCTCCTTCGAGATGCTTACCCAGGCTTCGACGATCCATTAGAGGTAGATGATCATTGGAACAGCTTTCGGATTTCCACCTTTTGTCACTTCTTTCTCGCCATGCATCATCCAGTCTTCGTAGAGCTGGCGGATCTTTGCTTTGAACGGAGCATTCCAACAAATGTCGGGGGTCTAAACAAGTTATAACCACAACAACAAAGACTGTGGACAGATATTATGTTATAACGGTGTAGATAAAACGCATAAGGGTGCCCGCCTATTAGAGAGTGTCCGTCTATTTTTCAACCCCCTGGGGGAGTGCCCGTTTATTAGAGAGTGCCCGTCAAATGGAGAGTGCCCGTCTATTAGAGAGAATATAAGCTGAATCCTAAGCTGAAAGATTAATTATTTATTTAAAGTGGCGCTGATACTTTAATATAATTTTTTTTGTCATCATGCTCTTTTGAATTTTATGTATCCTCCATAGCATTTTCGGCACTAGTAGCGAATACCCCCCTCCCATAAATCGGACCTTTTCAAAATCGCTGTAACTACACTTGGAAACAGCAAATTTAGGCTTAGCCCTCAGGTGTAGGCGGGCGTATGGAAGTTGTGACTAAGAAATGTTTTACGCACTTTTTGGGTCTGGGAAATACATTTGGGTACTCTTTGCTTAAGTTTTAAAAGGAAAAATTTATGGAGGGGTGTTCGGTACTAGGGTCTCATTTTCTTACCTTTTGCATCGAAAAGTTATAATTTTAGAGCGATGAATTCAATCATAGCCAGATGTGGTTGCACTGCACGCTTCCTGAACATTCCAGTCAATTCCGCCAATAAAGTGTTGCCTCTTGTTTCCTCGAAAAGAACAAAGTTTGGGCCGGTGGGTCTTTTTCTCAACTTATCTATATCCAGCTTTATCAATACACTCGATTTCAGTCAGCTAATATTCCCTACATTGGAGTCTATCGGAAGGATGGCGACATTGTGCGCAAAGATGATTTGTTGGTTGTGCAAAAAAAAATGAACTACCATCCTGGAGCTAATGTAATCCTATCTAGAATATCAACTGAAACAGTTGGTGAGGTGTCTTATTCCAGGTTCGATACCAAGCGGAGTTTGGAAAACAGCATTACTTGATGGCCGACTGTGATGGGACTGTTGTTGTTACCAGGTATGTTGATTTTCTCTAATTGCGTTCAATCTCAGATTTGTTCTGTTATAGAGAGAAGGCAGAACCCGATCCAGAACTTGATCTCATGCAGCAAGAATATGGGTTCAGAGACTTTGAAAATGTCTATAAGCTACACTACAATATTGTGCCTAGAAAAATGTCTCAAACTTTTAAGCTAGTTGATGTTGTTTAGGGTGATTTTGTGTATAATAAATTTGTTATGCTTAATTTTCTTAGATCTTAGTTTCGATCTTATGGATGGCCACTTTGTATTTTTTTCTAAGCAATCGTCTTTCCACTTCCAGTCTGAAATATTTTAGCTAACGGAGAAGTGCTTTGAGAACTTTTTAATTTTTCATTTACATTGTTGTAAATGGACGTTGAAGTATGTCTAGAGCGTGGTTGGGATTTAGTGGGACTTTTGACTGTTGATAGCTCTCTTTCCTTTGCAGACCTCCAACGAATCAATGAGCTTATTAGTCACATTGCCAAGTCTGGAGAGTTGAAATGTCCGAAATTGCTCCAACTTCAGCAAGTCATTCAATCCCCGTTCTTTAATTCAGTGCGTGAGGTGTATGAACATGTCTATCAATGCACCCTACCAGACATAGAGGGATCACCCGAGGCTTGTGTATTTTATTATGCAGGGTGTCCCAAGAAATTTGAAACACTTTGAAACGCCATAACTTTTGTTCTAGATCGAATTCTAAAAATTCGATGTTCTAGATCGAATTCTAAAATTCTTCTGTTGGAAAATCGTGTTTTTGACACTATGTAACAAAAATAGTATATTTTTTCTAAGTCGATTGGCGTTCATAGACTTTCGGAATTTGATCCAGAAAAAAGTTATGGCCTTTCAAAGTGCTTCAAATTTCTTGGGACACCCTGTGTTGTTTTTATCATTCTTTATTTATTTTAGCTTTTGGCCAATGCTGCAGCAAAGGCTACAGTTTGTTTTTTCTTGCACAGTTACAA
Organism: Ditylenchus weischeri; assembly: GCA_029231635.1. NCBI lineage: Eukaryota > Metazoa > Nematoda > Chromadorea > Rhabditida > Anguinidae > Ditylenchus > Ditylenchus weischeri. The sequence continues at coordinate 3,374 of JAMRYI010000189.1, forward strand.
ATTATAATGTTTGACTTACTAATTTTGTAGGTCGCGGCATTTGCAGCCGCAGAAGGTCATGCCCATCCCAGAGTTGTGGATCTGCCTAAAACAGACCAAGGCTTAGGTTTCAATGTGATGGGAGGAAAAGAGGTAGATAGGCCTAATATAGATGGCAAAATAGTCACAAATGAAGACGCTTATGATTTTAGCAAAATTCACCCATTTATATATCACGAATCATTCCCGGTGGAGTTGCAGACAAACATGGAGGGCTGAAGAGGGGCGATCAACTCATAGCTGTTAATGGCGTGGTTAGTCATTTCACAATGTGCACAAAAAAATCTCTGACTTCTTTAAATTTTAGAATGTTGAAAAAGAGTGCCACGAAACAGCTGTTCGTCTCCTCAAAAACGCCAAAGGGACAGTAAAACTGGTGGTCAGGTATACACCCAAATTACTGGATGAAATGGAGAGGAGGTTTGAAGAACAACGAAGACGAGCTCGTCAATCTCCATCCTTTGGTCGTCATTAAAGATATTCAGCTGTAAAAAGGCGTGTTTTATATTGTGTGTTTTCAAAAACTTAATTGCAATTCATATTTATTCATTTCATGATGGTGCTCATGCTTTAATTCCAATCTTTCAACGTAAAATTTTTGATCTAATAAAAGCTTTAATTTTGAATTTTAAATCAGATCATTAATTGATAAGTTTTTGGTCTTTGCGCATGCTATATATTTTTAAGTTTGACACTGTGAAAAATCAGCAGGAGAGTTCACAGAATGACTAAAAAAGTATAATGCGAAAAAACATGAAATGAGGATGAAGATTTGTATAAATAACAACGAAAAATTAAAAAAAGGTACAAGCAGGATTCCTATACTGGATGTTTCGGCTCAATAATCATTGGTTTCTTGGCTTGTGCTTAGACGCAAGATAGACCAGCGTATGTTAGGACGCGCTTTATCTTGTTTCCCGATCTAAAAACATGTTTCGGAGCTGAAGCACAAGGCTTAAATTGCGTTAGTTAAAAAGTTTTGTGTCGACTGGGATTTTCACTGTTGAGTAAATTCTGATCGGCAGACACTTCTTGACACTGGAATTTTGATCAAATTTTTGCATGGAAATGGTTAAGCTTGTCAAAATTGTTAAAATTGCGATAGTTTCCGCTTGGGAACGCAATTATGAAAGCTGTTTTTTAAACGAAAGCCGTCATCAGAATATTGAGAGATAGGGTTGGATTATGGGGTTTGGATTTTTGGTTAAAGTTCGGATTGAGAGGGGCCGAAAACCATGTACTGTTTCTAAAATTCACATTTCCGAAGTCATGCTTTTTCCTGTCATTTTTGGAAGTGTCATTCTGACTCTATCTATACTTTTTCAGCCTCTCCATGAACTCAAAAATAGCTCTAGTGATCAAGTCTTTGCACCGTACAATCGGCAGAAAAATGTTTGTTGAGCCAGCTGCTTCTCTCCCAAGAACAAGTCATTCTGTGCTACGGTGGAAATCAGATGAAGCATCAGCAGCATCAGATCCTCCTCAGATGTCTCTTTTACAAATCACGCCAGCAGCAATTGCTCAGCTAAAAAAAGTGACCAAAGATGGTGAACATTTGCGGATATATGTTGACAGTGGTGGATGCTCTGGTTTCGAATACAAGCTCAAGATGGACGAGAATCCAGTCAATCCAGCGGAAGATGTGCTGATCGAGGAACAAGGGGCGGTTGTTGTTGTCGATAAAGTTTGTGAATTTTGAATAACCCTACTTTTGTTCGCAGTATTAAATAGTTTCGTATATTTAGCTTTCTCTCGATTTCATCAAAGGTTCAAAGCTGGACTTCGTGCAGAACTTGATGCGCTCTGCCTTTAGAATAACAGAAAATCCGCTTTCCACACAAGGGTGTTCATGTGGTGCTAGCTTTGCGCCAAAATCAATGTCCTAATATGTGTTCAGTGTGATTATAGTCATGTATTTGTGATTGTGTACTGCTAGTTGTAGTATCCTAATTTCCCGCGTATAACGCGCGCGTTCGGAAGCGCGTTATCTATGGGATGCGCGTTGTACGCGGGAAATTAGGGTAATTGAATTGTTTATATTCTATCTTGCATAGATTTGCCTGTCTAGTCGGCCACCATGAATTGTTTTGGTGCTCAACCGTTTTTTCGTCTGTATTTTTCTTATATACTCCTAACCACTTCCTTATTTTTGGGACTTTTAGACTTCGAAATTGTGTGCGAAAGTTGCAAAAATTTGGAAGTGTAGAAGCTGTATCCTGAGTTCATTTAGCTGCCTTCACATCCCTGCGGGTCACGGCTTAAATGGTGACCTGCCACTCCTGCACCGTGAGTTCCACCCGCGGGTCATTCGATAAAATCGACTCATTTTTTTCGAACTTTTAGCCTAGACAAGTAGCTCGAAAAGTGGGCCCGTGGGTCAAGACAGCTTCTCGGGATTTTTATTTTTATTTTTTTTCTGTAAATGAATGTTAGATTTATAATGAAAGCAGTTTAAAATTTAATTGGGTTTATTTGGTTTTCATTGACCTCAAATTTTTTTGGAGTGATTGTATCAAGAAAAATTGTTTCTTTATTTACAGCCATTGCGTCCGAGATGTTCAGCAGGATATTTCTCAGAACCCCGAGGAACCTCGCGCCTCTGGCAGCTATCTCTTGGGCGGTCACAATCAAAGATTTGCTGGGTATAGAAAAGGTTCAGCTGGATAAGGATCCCATCAAGAACAAGATCAAGCAGTCCACGCTCCACCGCAAATACCATCGCAATGATGAAGCTATTGATGTAATTTTTTTTGAACGATCTAGTCTGGGAAAGCTAACTAATAGTGTTTTACTCGTTAAAATTCCAAATTTAGGTTTTGAATGAAGCTCTCGTAGAGGCCAAGGCTACAAAATGTAGTTTCCATTAAAATAAAAGTTATTAATAATTTTAAAAAAAAATTAGGCGAAGAATACATCAGTCGGGTTTACGATGAACTGGCAAACACCTACTACGAAATGGGAAACTTTGAGGCGGCTGAAAGTCTGTTTCGCGAACTAATTCACAGGTATCTTTATAAAACAAATCAATAAAAACCCTGGGCAAGACCCTGTTGAACCTATAACGAACCTTCTGTGGGACGGAAAAATGTTCGTTATAACGAGGGTTCGCGTGTGCTTGATGCTTGATTATGATAAGTCAATTGAGCCAAAGGGTTCGTTATATCAAGAGTTCGTTATGTCAGGGGTTTCTTTATATCGAGGTTCCACTTTAGTGCCTTTTGTCATTTGTAGACTGATTCGCCTGCACAGTAAAAATGAAGAATCTCCGGAGTTCATTGGGATCAGTTTGAAGTTGGCAGACATCTTTGCACAGAAAGGCGACTTGGAAAGTGCTGAAGTTGGACTAAAGCACTGTGTCTCCAAGCAAATGAAGGTACTTCCTGCATCGTGTTTTTTATATCTGAATAAAGTAATTAAAATTTCAGGTAATGGAAGAACATCAGGGAAAGATTTTGACGGGCAAGGAAGGTCACATGGTTGGTAGCGCTTTTCCTGTGAGTTTTTTTGCTTCCTTTCAAAAAATTACTAGAGAGGCCCAATTGAGCACAAATTTCTGAATAAAGTAAAGATACGTACGTGTCTTGTTGTTACCTCGTTATCTCTTTACTTGTGCTGTTCCTAGGTTGATGAGCTGGGCTGCATATACACCGATCCAATTGTCCTCTTTGCTGTGTCTTTGGAACAGTATGCTCATTTTCTGGTAAGTTTGTTCCTTTTTAAAATTCTGAAATTAGAAGTATTGTTGTTTCAGATTGACTATTGTGGAGAAGATCGTCTAAGAGAAGCTGAAGAATATATGGATGAAGCTGTGAAGGTTGATTTGTCGGCTCTTATTGTTCTGATTTAAGTGGTGTTTACAGATCTCCTACTATGTTTATGGCATGCACGATTCTCATACCGTTACTATTCTCAACGTCATGGGTGTCAAATGTCTTCTGCGAGAAAGGTACAGTCGAACCTCGATATAACGACACCCTAAAAAGTTCGTTACCGCTTTTGGTCCGACACTATTTTTACCTCGATTTTTGAAGGCTTTTGCCAGTTCTGTTTTGACAGTTCGGTCCCAAATATCAAGGATATACAAGGAATACAAATATACAAATATACAAATATGCATACAAATATACAAGGATTCCTATTTTGACGATCGTTTTTTTAAATTAAATAATTTTGTCTCTAAAAAAGCAAACCTCGATGTAGCGACACCTTATTTTCGACAAGGGATGTCGTTATATCGAGGTTTATTCAATGCAAAATTATTTAGCTTTTGAAAAACGATCGTCAAAATCCGAATATTTGGGACAAGACTGTCAAAACAGAACTGACAAAAGCCTTCGAAAATCGAGATAAAAAAAGTGTGGGACCCAAGGCGGTAACGAACTTTTTGGGGTGTAGTTACATCGAGGATCGACTGTATGTGTTATTTTGACAGTGTAATTTTCAGTTATATTTGCCAGTTTTGAATTTTCATAACTTTAATTTTCTCATCCTGTGGAGTGGCGAAGATTTTGTTGTGCACCCACTTTTTTCTTTCATTCAAAAAGTTAAATTAAAAAAAAATTCAAAGCGTTTCTAACAAGGTATTATTTGTTAAAATTTGTTTGTAAAATATGGCTAAAAAGGCTGACATATGAAGCAAATCAGAAAATAATTTTTTTCTTACTTGTTTGTAAAATATGGCTAAAAAGGCTGACATATGAAGCAAATCAGAAAATAATTTTTTTCTTACTTGTTAAATACTTTTATTTTTTATGACACATTTTGCTAACACATTTTCACAAATGATGCCTCATTAGAAACTAGAATAGCAGGGCTACCTAACAGTGTTTCCACTTTGAAAAAAATTGTTTAAAAACTTGCCTTTTTTGACTAAAAGAAAAAAGTTGACTCGCAATTTTCGCCGCTCCTACTCTGCGACCTGTTTCCCCGTAATCTTATTACGTCGATTTTTGAAATCGATTTTCAAACAATGTTGTGGCACTGGGTACCTCGCCAGGCACCGACTACAAAAAGTGTTAGATAATGTGAGGTGGTTTTTTTTCAGGTATGATTTGGCGAAGAAGTATCTAGAAATAGGAATCGACCGCATCCTGATGAACAATGACTGCAGTTCAATGATTGTCTCCTATTATTGTGCTTATGCTGAAGCTTTGTTTCACACTGGAGAACCGGCAAAAGCGCTCGAAATAGCTCGCAAAGCTGAGCGTTTCTCCTATTCTCAAGAACCCAGGATCAGAGATTATGCTGAGAAATTCCGCCGTGATCTGGAAAACGACACAAGAAGATTTGGCGTCAAAAGGAAGAGAGATCCACCAAAAGATGGCACTAAGGAGGAAAATGAAGAATCTGTTAAATCATGGTGGAGAAGTTGGTTATAGTAAGTCCCTGTGTAGATAGGTAATCCATGTGTAGTTTGTTTGTGTGCATGAGAGTATGTGTTGTCATCGCTAGTGTCAATAAAGCGGTTTATTTTCTGAATATTTTGTACATAGACAAACCAAGGCCTAACTCGTAACAGCTATCAACAAAGAAACAGAAGTATAAAAACTTGGAAACTGTTGTGAAGTGAATTTCTTTTTAAGCTCTACCCGAGCGCCAATTCCCTAAAATTACGGTTTTAATTTTTATGAATACTCCATTATAAACTGACCATGCATTCCGGACGTAAGCGGACTTTTGTCTAATCACCCGCTTTTTGCTGCCTGCTTGCAGGATGATGTTCTGCACAATACTAGCGTAGAATGGAGCGAGCCTCTCTCGGCTAACCTTCTTTGAGAGAGTCTCGAGGCAGTCAAGAGCTTTTAAAGTAACCATCTAAAATATCAAATTAATATATTTAGACATGCAATAAAAATAGCATATCTACCACAGGCCGATGTTGCTGTTGCAAAACATTTAAAAAACTACTAATGAAAATGTTGAGAGAAGTATCAGACAACTCTTCCAGTGAAGTCATTTGTAAAAGTTGGAGTGATCCATCTAACAACACGGTAATGTCTGTTCCTGCTCTACTGTTGTTTTGATCTAGCGATGCTGGGAGGGCAGCAGTAAACATGGGTGTTATCTGCAAAACAATCATTAATCCACACTGAACATATTGTCTAAAAGTACCATTTTCAATTCAGCAACCATAGGAATAGGAATGGATTTAGCCAGTTTAAACAGGGGTTCGACAAGTTTTAGTAGGCATACTCGTTTTTCGGTTTGCTCTTAAAATAACAAGAAGTCGCAACTGGATTACAATTTATAATTTGAGTAGTACCTGAAGGAATTTTGTCAAAGAAGTCGACATAAACAGGCACACACTGACACATAATTCTTCAAAATTAGGTTAGAATAACAAATAATTTCATATCAGAGCAAAAAATAGCACCTTTGCCTCCACAGCATGGTGCACTCATACCCACATTTCTGAGGATCAGCCCATGGACTGTCGAAATCCAGCAAATCCACTGACAAATATTCTCCCAACTGCATAACTTCCTGAGTCAAGCCGGATGAAAACTGCTCAAGCAGCTGCAAATAAAATCGATTTCAATTTGAAAAAATTTAAAAATTGAGCAAACTAACCTCTTTAACTTTGATAATACCCTTTTTAACATCCACTAAAAGACAAGCTCTGGTCTCGCAAACCCTGAGTCGAATAGGGTGTTGAATAGAAGACTCAATCGATGACCGGAATTTGTCTACTAATTCTTCTTTTTGGCGATTGACCAATCCAAAAAATAAAGCCAACAAAATTGATTCATCCAGGCTAGGACAGGAAAGTACGAAGGAAAATATTTTTTCAATCAGATTGGTGGACTGAAAAAAAATTTGTCAAATTTAGCAAAAACTTTGAAAATAATTGAGCTACTTTAGATTGTAAAAAGAGCAGATATGACATTTTTGAGATTACATCGGTTTGAGCACTGGACTCGGTGCTAACAAGGATCCAGTTGGTTAAGGCATCATGAATTCTGGAATTAAAATTGTAAAAAAAAAGTGGATCGAAAAATTAGAAGTAATATATACGTAGGGTCCAACTGGAGGCCGACATCTTGAAGCAAATGGGCCAACCTTTGGATTTGATCATCCGCAATATTATCCTTAATTTTTTTTGTAAATGATAAAAAATCCGTCTTTAATTCAACCTTTTGGAACTGCTGCTCCAAAAATTTTAAAAAGTTTGACCAGAAAATATTGAATGTATCAGGAGAGCTTTTTGACAACCTGACAATTACTGAATTTATCTCTTTGCAAGATCTCTCCGATGTACCTAGATAGAACAAAACATGCTAGTATAATTATAACAACGAGTATAATTTTATTTTCTGGTACTTACCACTTTTTTGCACACAATTGAACATCAAAGGAGAAGCCCACTTTGAGGATTTTTGGTCTTGAATTAAGGCACCAATTAAGCCGCACAACTTATCGTTAGTTGTGCTGGATGAAACTGAAATGAACCAATAAAATCAATTCAGCCCATTTTATCGTTCTGTTTTTTCGTGTTTTTTTTGTCAATTTCTTAAATATTTTAAACTTATGCAAAGTCTTAGTAGTAGGGTATGAGGGTACATAATACTTCTGTCCCGGACATTTCTGTCCCGACACAAATGTCCGGATCTCGGGTAGGCCAGCGTATGTTAAGGCTCGCTCACAATGGAACGGTGGGGGGAGGGTTGGCCAAACGTTTTTTGGCCAAACAGCTTTTCGAACCAACACTTTGTCTGTGGACAGTGGTGGACAGTTGGCCCCGGTGCCAACTGTCCACTTTGTTATCTTTCAATAATAACTAATTTTTAAGTAATTTTTTTCTTCCAAACCATCACAGTAACCGAAATTTCATCAGAAATCCGAATCACAAAACAGAATTTCAAAAAATACTTATTTGTTGAGATATAAGCCTAAGCCTAAGCTAAAGTTGGAAAACAGTCAGTATTTACCTGTAGTTTCCTAAATTTGATCATATCCCAATAACCAATTATTTTTTTGGAATTCTGTTTTGTGATTTAGATTTCTTGGGAAATTTCGGTTACTATGGTGGTTTGGAAGAATAAAAATTACCTAAAAATTAGGTATTGCTCTTGAAAGATAACCAAGTGAACAGTTGGCACCGGTGCCAACTGTCCTATTTCCCTTTGTTTCAACCGAAAAATTTCAACCAGGCTTGGAGTTCCACCAATCGGACTTTGGCCAATGTTTTATTTCAGCCAATCGAGTTTTGGCCAATGTAATACTCGAGACAGTCGAGATTTGACCACTACAATACTTGAGCCAGTCATGCAATATTCAAAATGCTCAGGGTGTATTTTCTAATGGACTTATTTTAAAATTTAAAAAAATAGCTTGGTTTTTATGCCACATTTGCCAAAACCTTACTGGCCCAACTATTAATTTGGCCAAAACTGGATTCGCTGAAATAAAGGTTTGGCAAAAACCTGATTGGCCGAGATATAGGATTGGACAAAACCCGACTGGCTGAAATACGGGATTAGCCAAAGTCCGATTGGCGGAATGGCAAGCGTGGTTGAAAAAGCGATTTCCCAAAACCGAACTTGTCCTGAAAAGAACTATGGCCAAAAAACGTTTGGCCAACTCTCCCCCAACCAATGGAGTTAGGAAGTCGGATGTAGGAAATTGGAAGTCAGTAGTCCGACTCTGACTTTTCGTTTTTTTGCTAGAAATATCAGAAAGTTATTTTTTTAGAGAAAGAACTCCGACAATATGTAAAATCACTTTACATAACAAAAAAATGATGAAAACTTGCTGAGCTAAGGAACCTTAACCACTTCGGCACCCGACTTCCTACCTCTATTGTGACCACCATATTAGGATGGGTTCAAACAGCGCAAACAGCGAAAAACAAAAATTCAAAAAATGTCCCAGAAATTGCCAAACGTCTACGCACAAGGCGCAGCTGGTATAAGACCACCGATGGTTGGTGACGATGGTTGGTCTCATATCAGATGCTCAAGTGCACACATAAAATCAAAAATTATTCAAAAAAAGTACCAATATTATTGAGATTCACGGTCGAAGTTGACAAAAGTTGCCTGCATTTCTCAAAATTCGTCTTTGAGCAAGTGGCGATGAAGTTTTTCACTTGTTCACTGAAAATGTAGTGTTTTATAGACATTTGTACAGGGTGTTTCAAAATTTTCTGACACTTTTAAGCGGTCATAACTTTGTTTAAAGGCCGTTTTTTGAATTTCTGTGAACGCAGATCGACTCAGTTTTTGATGACAATTTTTTTGGTATATAATGTAAAAAACAAATTTTCGCTTGGTCCCCCCTGTTGTTTTGGCCTTGCCCATCCAAAGGCCACCTACAGACCAGGAGCCAAACAACAGGGGGGACCAAGCGAAAATCGTGGTTTTGATTTTATATACCAAAAAAATTGTCATCAAAAACTGAGTCGATCTGCGTTCACAGCAGGGGGGTGGGCAAAGATCAGATCAGATCGCCAAAGATCAGATCGATCTGATCTGATTTATTATGTCATCCAAATGCTTTGTCTCGAAAAGATTCCTGTTAGTTTGAAATTCAAACCGGATCGAACTTTCAAACTAACAGGAATCTTTTCGAGACAAAACATTTGGATGACATAATAAATCAGATCAGATCAGATCGATCTGATCTGATCTGATCTTTTGCCCACCCCTGGTTCACAGAAATTCAAAAAACGGCCTTTAAAAAAAGTTATGACCGCTTAAAAGTGTCAGAAAAATTTGAAACACCCTGTATATTTAAAATTTACTTTAATGTGGTGGAGCAATTTGGTAGAAATGCATCAATCATCAATTTCTCGACTATGCTTGATAATTGAGTATTGGCAGATAGCATTTCAGCATTTGTAGTGGTCTGGTGTGTTGTTGTGGACGGCATATCTTCAGCTAGTGCTGCGCCACATTCATAGCCAGCATTCACAAGTTTGTCTTCGTCGCAAAACTCTTCCAGGGCTTTCATGTTGGCGAACATGTCGATAAATGCTTTGCTTAGGACCAATTGGTTGGTATCTAAAGAAGGATGCTAAGGGTTCCTACAGTTGAACCTGGCTATAGTGCGCACATAGTGATGTGTGGTTTGGGTTTGCACTAGGTAAAAAAGATATAATGTGCCCCCGCTATACATGTTGACACAAAATTACTGCACCATTTTTGAAAAATTTGCGTAGGTAGCTGCTTGCCCCATCGATTTTACCAGGAAAATCGATTACCATAGTTAAGCTACCTGGGAGCTGCCTAGAAGAAAAACAAAAGATTCGATAAACGATGCAGCCACTTTCCACTAAAAACAACTATAAAAATGAAATGCGACCACGAATTTTACTTAAAAATTATAAATAAAGTTTTTCAAAAAATGGGGCAGTAATTTTGTGTCACCCTGTAGTGCATCCTTCGTTATAGTTCGCATTTCGGCCAGTTCCGAGGGGGCTCACTATAGCCAGGTTCAACTGGAGTGCCTTTTTCTGTTTTTACTAGGGTACAAGACGGTTTACATGCCAAGATAAAAATTGTTCAATTGGCCGGCTAATTAAGCAATTTCGTATTAAAACAGTCTTAAAAATCTTTTATTTCGATAAATTTTGACCAAATTTCGAAAAAATTGCAAAATTGCATTTTGCGATATCCAACCGCTTTTTTGATTTTTTTTGGACAATGTGCCATTCTCGTCAAAAATTTGACCACCCTAACCAAGATTAAGAGCCAATTCTGTAACAGGCACCCCAGCAGTTTGCCTTGGTCCCCCAAGCTGATTTTTTTCGTTTCATTTTTTCCCTTTTCTTCAGTTTTGACTGCCTTTTCTTTAGACTTTACAGTTTTTAAATAGAGATGATGATTTCCGTTTTTGCGATATGTGCGATATTTTTGGGTGAAAAATTGAGATGCGATATGTAATTTCAGGTGCGATATATCGCTGCGATATTTTTACCTTAAAATCGGATATGCGATATATTTTGAACAAAAAAATTCTTTATATACATTAACAACTCCACAACTAGATACCAGCAGACGAACACAAAATTCACCAATCAACAACTCAATACGAGAAATTTAGCGAAGGAAGGCTTAGCGAAGGAAAGAAAAAATAATAATTCCACGCTCAAAAATATCAGAGGTTATGCAAACCAACCGCAAACAAGACAGTGCATACATTTAATAAAAAAAGGATGCGATATTTTTGAAAACAAAATGCGATATAGCGATGCGATATTTTTTCCTCAAATTTTGTGCGATATGTGATGTATCGCATCTGCGATGTATCGCATTGTCGTCATCTATATTTTCAAACTACCGTATTTCCTCTAATAGAGCCCCCCCCTAACTTTGAGGACCTATATCTCAGCCCAGAGTCAATTTTTTGCAAAGCTGTTTTACGCGTTTTCTTAACTCCCACGAGCTCTACCGATTGCACTTTTCAGATTTTAGTTGAGCACCCAAAAATCTCGAGATCGAATTCCAAATTTTTCGATTTTCGGGCATCCAAAAAATAGAGCCCCCGGGGGCTCTATTAGAGGAAATACGGTATTAATATTTAAAAATTATTACTATTTAAAATTTAAAAAGTATTACTATTTAAAATTTAAAAAAGCAGTTAAAATTTTAAAAAAAGAGTGAAATAAATTTTTTTCGAAAAATCAGCTTGGGGGACCAAGGCAAACTGTCGGGCTACCTATTCCAGAATCGACTGGAGTGCCTGTTCCAGAATTTAGCCAAGAATAACAAGTAAGACAAAAAAGTTGTCATTTTGAAAATGGCCGATTTTCTCTCGTCGGCCATTTTACTTAGCCAAATAGCATTCACCCAATTCTAGTTTTTACTCAAATATGTTTAGAAGAAAAGCAGCCCAACCTGTTTTTTCCACTTGTTTAGCCAATCTTATCCAAGTAGGCAGACATTCAATGGTCTCCTCAGCTATTTCTTTCCTGTTCTCAGGACTCTTTACTGTGATACCTGCAACTAGTAAATTTAGATGGTTTTTATTGAAATTTTAGTAAAGTGGATTGTGACCTGCCATCAAAGTGTTCAACCAATACAACACTCTTTCAACCACAATTCCTTTGGCTACTTCACTAGAGTTGGCAATAGCTTCCAGAAGGTTGAGCGCTTTTGTTGTGAGACCCATCTCTGCTTGCAGCACAAATGGCTCGCAATCTGGAACAGCCAAAAAATATTGTCCGTACAGTGCAATTAAACACTCAAAGGGTTCGACGGTTTGCTAGGTGCGCTATTTTTCGTTCAATTTGCAAAAAAAAAATTCGACTGATTCTGATTACTGTCGACTAGTTTTTGTTTTTACGTTTAGAGTTACAGTCAAACCTTGGTAACACGCCGCCTTTGGGGACCAGCTTTGGGTGATGTGTTATCAGCAGTGTAGATTCGTTTAGTTTCTTTGTTGGCCGAACAAATCGGAGATATCCTCATCGAGGTGACGTCTTATCCAGGTTCGACTGTATAGCAAGCGTTTTACTTAACCCCCACCATTTGATTGGTTTATTTTCGACGGTTAAAATAATATTGGCATAAGACGCTACTTTTCAGCCGTTTTAGTATTTTTTTAACTAGTGCCGTTTTGGATTTTTTGGCTGATTTTTACTTTTCATAACTTAGGCAAGCTTTAGGCGCAGGGTAGGACAGCGCATTTTAGGACGCGATCAAATGTGTGTCCGAAACAGCCAAAAAAGGCTAAAATTAAAAAAGGCGCGGATTTGAAAGAAACTCAAAAATAGGTAGGGTTGAAACATGACCGGTCATTTTCAAATCCGGTCAAATGACCGGTCATATTCGGTCATATTTGGTCATGTTTTTTGTATCAAATGTACTAGAAAGTTAACTGTGCTGGAGGGTTAACTGTGCTGGAGGGTTAACTGTACTGGAAGGTTAACTGTACTGGGGGTTAACTGTACTGGGGGTTAACTGTACTAGAGCGATATATTGCCAGCTCAGAGTAGCGCGCCTGGAGAAATAAGTTTTTCTTGTTGTTTTCCTTCGTTTTTAGTCTTCCGATCAAAGAAACCGGCTAAAGTTCGGAATCTGTGTTGTGCCCAGAAACGTGTTTTGACCACTTTTTTCAGTCGTTTTAGCATGATTAAAGTGTATAAAAAAAGTTTTTAGGTGGGGCTCGTTCATTTTTCAAAAAATTTTTTTGGTTTATCGTGAAACCATGGTTGGACCACGGGTCATACCTAAACCAAATATCCTAGATTTTAGGTATGTTTGGCCACTCGCGGCCAAAAAAGACTGAATAAGTGGTCAAAACACGTTTTTGGGCACAACACAGACAACGAATTCCTGCCTTAAAATCAAAAAATTATAATTTTTTAAGAAAGTAGCGTATTATCGCACTTTTAAATAAAATCGTGTGAGAAAAAAATTATGAGCGCTGGGAATGCTGGAAATTTCTCTAATAATCCTTTATTCAAAGAAGGAACAAATCTCACGTTCAACGGTGATTTGTGCCATGAAACGGAGATCTTCCTCGGCACTCTAAAAAATTACAAACAATAATTTCGAAGAATAAAAAACCCAGTCCTCACTCACTTCAGAACACTGTTTCAAATTCAGAGCTACTGATTTAAGGGTTGAGCCAAGAACATTAGAGGTTGTCTTCAGAGAAGCCTTGGTTTGGGCTGGATTCAAGCAAATCAGTCGGAAAGCGGTCAGCAAGTCTTCCAGCTGAGACCTCAAACCATTCCCAGGTTGGTTGAACACTTCACAAGCTTTCCTCTAAAAAATTGTAATTTCGGCTACAGTCAAACCTCGTTTACCCGACACCCCCAAAAGTTCATTCCGGCCTTGGGTCCGACACTTTTTTCAGCTCAATTTTCGAAGTCTTTTGCTAAATGTGATTCGCCAGTCTAGTCCGAAATATCGCAAGAATTCTGATTTTGCCATTCGTTTTTTCAAAATCTTTAAATTTCGCCATAAAGACCCGCGGACCTCGGTTATCCGCACCTGATTTTCAAAAAGGGGTGCCGGATAACCGACGACCGCGGGTCTTTATGACGAAATTTAAAAATTTTGGAAAAACGACCGGCAAAAACAGAATCCTTGCGATATTTCGGACTAGACTGGCGAATCACGTTTAGCAAAAGACTTCGAAAATTGAGCTGAAAAAAGTGTCGGACCCAAGGCGGGAATCAGGGGTGGGACGGAAGACAAAAAAAGTCGGAACAAAAATCGGAACCGGAAGAAAAAAAAATTTCAAAATCGGAAGTCGGAAATCGGAAGGAAAAAAGTGCCGGAAATCGGAATTCCGTCCCACCGCTGGCGGGAATGGACTTTTGGGGGTGCCGGATAAACGAGATTTGACTGTAATACAAATATCGAAAATGACGCAAAAACGTTTTCCCCATTCTCCTAGTTTTTAAATTCGAACTGTTTTAAAATTAGTTTTTTAGCAGCAAAAAAGCTGGTTGTGACACAGGTTTGAAAATACAGGAAACAAGGTGAACATGTTTGTGCCCTACTAATATGCCCTGGCTTACCATGCACCTAAAGTTTTGCCCAAGTTAAAAAATTGAAAAAAAAGTCTGGAAGCAACAGAAAAACTAAAACAAGCGCAAAGTGAAGAGAAATGGAAAAAATCGCCTATATAATCAAGAACTAACCAGAAATGCACTAATTTCAAGTTGTTGTTTGAGATGAACCTCGCCTCCATCTCCCGGGTCTTCAACTAACTTTTCAGCTATGAGTTGAAAACAAAAAGGGCCAAAGGACTGGTGAGCCAGTAAACAGGATTCACATCCCAATGACAACATCTCTTTAGATAGCTTGCCAACATCTCGCTCATTCTAAAAAACAGCAATCACTAAAAAGTTAGTTATCTGACTCAAATATCTGGAAGATAACCCTTAAAAAACAGGTTTTCTACCTATTTTAGACCGTAAAACTCTAAAAAAACTATTTAATATTCTAATTGGCTTACCGGCTCATAATCTATGGGATAATAGCATGCCACCTGCTCAAACATGTCTTCCACTAACACACCTACAACAAAACATAAGTTAAAGATGTTTGGATGGACACATAGATAAAAGCAGACCCATTGGGAAGTTCCTAACTACAAGATTGAAAAGCTGAAATATTTTTAGAAGACATCTGGGATCACGTTCAGAATTGGCTGCTCGCATAAATAGCACAACCATTTTGTCAGAGACTAATAGCTTGAGAGCTGTAATGAGAACAATCAATTTGAGTATTTGAGCATTCGGAATATTTGGAATTCTCGAGGCTTTTTTACATGCCAGGAATCACTAATAAAATTGGGATAGAAATTATTTTGACGATTTTCATAAATAAATGCAGTTTTATGTAGTGGTTTATGCTAAACCGAGATGTGCTCTCCTATAGTGTAGTGGTTAGCACATGAGGCTTTGAAAAGTAATTAGAGTCACCTCATAGCGCAGGTTCGAACCCTGCTAGGAGATTAACCTTTTTTTTAAGATTTCAGACTTTTACAGCCCACCGTAAATGCTCTAATTATCCGCCATCTAATTTCAAGTGGTCTGAAATTTCTGTTTTCATTTACTGTTTGAGCCCTGTGAAAAGTGCCTGTGAGGGATTTTAAAAATCTAACAGGCACTTTTTACATGGCTCAAACACTAAATGAAAGCAGAAATTTCAAACCACTTGAAGTTTGAAAAAATCGCAGGGTTCTAATTATTCGCCATGGCGTATAATTAGAGCATTTACGGTATGCTTTATATAGTCGAGCGTCTACAAAATCAAACCCTTCAAGTTCATTAGCCCGCTGTCCGCTACTTTTTTCACCTCCAATTTCAGTCTTTTTGCTAATCTGACACGTCAGTAAAATCTGACACCCCGCATTTACAAAAACCATCGGTAGGATCCTTGCAAATTTCGACACTAGAGTGACTAAAGATGTATTGGATACAGCTGGGTGCCGAAATTGAAGGTGTGCTGTTATTTTGGGACTGGACTTTATCCCTAAAGCTCCTCCTGGCATGAGACTTCAGCCCCTATTTTTTTTTCAAAGAAAACTCAAACCATCCAGATGGGTGTTCAAAAGATACTCCAGAATGAGGAACAGCAACATCCTGTCCTTTTGACCATAGCTTTGCACTCCACTTTCCTCGAACAAAATGCCCATGATTGATTCGACAGCTCCATTTGGCAGATTTCTGCCATTGTGCATGATCTAAAAAAGTAATTGCCCATCTGAAACAGTGAATAGACCAGTAATTCTGACCAAATAATGGATGCCAGTGACCAGCAGATCTGCCAAGTGCCCACTATCTTCCACTCTTGGCAACAAAAATTCCAATAGAAAGTTACCTAAAAAGTCGACATTTTTTAGGGAAAATAAATATATTTGCTTAAAAAGAACTGACTGGTCTGATCATCCAACTGGTCGCCAGGGATTTTCGTCAAAACTTCTACCAACTCGTTTATAGCAATTTCTCGGATCGAAGCATCTTTGCTCGTCAATCGCTCTCTAAATTTAATACTATGCTCTCTTTTGACACAATATTGACAAAATTTCTGTAAATCGTTGCTTAAAATCTAATTTGAGACTAAAAGGAGTGTTTTCTGCCATAGTGACCGTGGCATCTGGCTGAGTTCTTACTTTGACCGTAAGAAAGGGGATGGAGCTGAGGAAAAACATCAGAACGATCGACCGAAAATTTTTAAAGTATGGCGACACGGAGGATGGGTTGCACAATTTTTTAAGGGAGGACAGCCAGCTAAAACGCTTGGAAAATGGATAGGTCGCCGTTTAATTTTTTAAAATGCAGCAATTGTGTTTTCCGATAAGAAACATTTTTTCGACCCTCGATTTAACGCTACCACAAAAGACGGGCCCTAAAGTGACGTCAAATCGGAAATTAACTTTTCGGCGCTAGTATAGAATACCTCCCCCCCCCAAATCAGACCTTCTAAAAATCGTTGTAACTACCCCTTGGAACAACACGTTTAGGCTTAGGGGTAGGCCAGCGTATGGAAGTTGTGACTAATAAGTGTTTTACGCACTTTTTCTGGGGTCTAGAACATATATTTGGGTGCTCTTTACTTAAGTTTTAGAAGGCATAAGTTTTGGGGGTATTCTATACTAGGGACAACTTTTCCTAAATTTAAAATATTTTCCTAAGCCAAATAATCGTTCAGCCTTAGATGATTGTAAACTGAGGATGAAGTAGGGATGAGATTTTTTTTACAAATGGCTAGTTTGTCTTTCTTTTGTAAGAAAAAGCTAAAATAAAGAGGGATTGCGCCAATAGAATACAAACACCATCATCACTGGGTGAAGTTATTTCGAAATGACGTCAAATCGAGAGTTGACTGTTTAAATAACTTCAAAATCTACCTCAAAGACTCCACATAGCTGACCAAAGTTAGATTTTTGTCTTCAACTATTTGCTTGACTGCATTTTTCACAGCCACTGAATTATCCTGCATTTCAGAACCCACCTGTATTATACCAAAACTGAAAAAGCAAAATAAATTAATTCCAGAACAATTTGACCAACATTCAACGTCATTTACACTACAAATCAATCTACTATCCGAAATTCAAAAACGCAAATAAATTTATTTTTTCAACGAAAGCAAGTTATATTATGACACATTGCGGGTGGTTTTACTAAAACAAGATTTGAGAATTAAAGTATTATGCCAAACAATAGAGTTTCTGGTAACAACAAAAATAGACTAAAGGCACAGTGAAACAAAGAGATTTTCGTGTAATAAAGACATAGATTCTCATACTGCTTTTGTTGTTATGCAATTATTATGAAATGAACAGAAATGGATGCCAAGTTATGTTATAATCTTATCATGCTTCTCATATAGTATATATCCACCTATTTGCAACAATAGATATCTGATAAAAAACATCTTGAAGAGAATAAACGATTGTAAAAACTAAGTTTGTGCGCGTTAGTGATCCCTCTGACATATACCTTGCTCGAGGTATAGTTCGGTCTAACTCGAAAATATCTGTATCGTTTATGTCCTAGTTTAGGACTGACGTGGGTAAAAATAATTTTGGGTAAAAAGGACGTTTTGCCCATTTCCGAAAAAAGGGTCGTTTCATCCAGTGCTTATTGCCATTTTGAAGCGAAAAAAATAACACATGTTTTCAACATTCCGACTCCCGTGCGTGACTTTTGGGACTCCTGACTCAGTTGGGGTGCTATATTCCGGCATTTATGGCCCATGTAAGATAGGCTATCCTTTAGAGCTATCATTTGCCTTTACTGCAGCGCAAACTGTTAATTTTGATATTTTGACACCGGATTCGTGTTCAGCATGCAATTTTAAATTCATCTCGAGACTAAATTGATTAAAATTTTTAAATTTTTTTTCGAGGTTTAAATGTTTTTTCTTAAAGTACTCGACCATGCTGAACCTGAATCCAGTTTCTAAATATCAAAATTGACAGTTTGCGCTGAAGTAATGACAAATGATAGCTCTAAAAATAGCCTATCTTACATGGCCCATAAATTACTAGAAAAGAACAGTTTTTTTAATTTTTTTGCACATTTAGAAACTTGATAGAATTTCCTACAAAACTATATCATGTCTACAGTTAGTCCGTCAGTTTGAAAAAAAGGGTCATTTAGGAATTCATAAAACAGTTTTAACGTTCCCATCAAATGGACAAGAATTTTGGCTTTGAGATTCATGTAATATGCTTTCATTTTAAATGGGATCAGGTACTCCACTTGATATGCATGGCCACAGGTGCCAAGGACCTTAAAAAATCAAAAACGGTCTTTTTTAAAAGCAGAGATCAACCTTGGGAGTAATCCTGGATAAAGGCAATATCCGAAAATTGATAAATTCTTCCTGTTGAAGAAGTGCCCAAAGACTGTTGCGCTCGCCTTGACTCAGAGAGTGGTTGCGGTATTGTTGTGTGGATGGCCACAGTTTTCGCAGCAGATGAGACTTGTACTTGGCTGGCCAGTTCAAGTGCAACTGGTCATTCACTATTTCCAGCACCTAGAAAAAAGTTTAAGACAACAAAATGGAGGCTAAGGTGCGGCTAATGTTTCAGCCAAAAAAGGGCCATTACTCTTGAAGTCAACTGAATGGGAAAACCAGCTACAAAACAAGACCACATGGCTATCCTATTGAAAGTTACGCACTTTAGCGGTGATCAGCCCTAGTTTTGCCTATAATTTTGAAATTTTTAAGAAGTTTCGTGCTTTTAAAACCAATGTTAAAAAAAATCGTCCTCCACTCGTGGATCAACAATAAAAAAATTATGTCAGTGATGGTGTCGCGGCAGTGGAACCAGTAGAGCTCGTGGTAGTTAAGAATATGCAAAAAAAAGATCTGCAAAATTTTCACATTGCTCCGAGATATAAACCCTCAAAGTAGCGAGCGGAGGGGGGGGGCGGATTTTTACAATCTTAAGCATTGTAAAAATTTAAGACTGTAAAAATTTGCTTCAACGATGGGCACTTTGATAGTCACCCCCCCATACTCGGATTTATTGAAAAGTGATCCAAAATCACTTCCCGAACTCATTTTTTCTGCTCTACACGGTAAAAGAGGGATTTGTGAACACTTTCTGAAAAAAAAATTTAAATTTGTCAAAAAAATTTGCCTCCCGCACCTCAGGAGTAAATGGTCATTTTAGGGTACTTTTCAGCAATTTTTAGCATTTATCGAGTCGAAAGAAGGTAAAAATGATAGTTTTGAACAGGTTTTTACTTTCTGTGGCCTACCGCATGCGGGTGTGCGCATCTCAACCTCAAAAATTGCTTTTTACCATTGTCAAATCTCTACTTAGTATTACGATGGAGCGATTTTTTTCCCGCCGTGACATTTTTTTTGTATCGCATAATTAGTCACACTTTTAATGATGTTGGTTGCTAATTTTTTTTTGTAGGAGGTAGAGAATGTGTTTCTCTATCTTTTGCGGTATCGTACAGAAAAACTGAGCACGCCGGAATTGGGTAATTATGCGTAAACGTGATAGTTAATTCCGATCAATATTTACGTACTCGAATTTACCTTTGAAAAAGCAAAATATTTTCAAAAATAGCGTTTGAATTGGCGCTTTTTTTTATTCAAACGCCTTTTCATTTGAATCAGTGTCATTTCTCAGTCATTTGTTACTTGTGTTTTTTATTCATTTCTCAAAAGACTGTTTTTTGGATTGCGGTATCACGATTTGCCATGACGGAACTGAGGACGACCAAGTGCACTGCTTCAAAGCTCATGGACCGATTCTGACTGGACTCTTTCAGCTTGTGGAAACTCGCCATGTAATGAAAGAATTTTCAGTTGTAGAAGAAGTGGATTTGGAAGAAGACGAAGAAAATGGCTATTTAAGCGATGAATCTCTTAAACTGGATTAGAATCATGAATTAAATGCCCCAAATCCTAAATTTCATGCCTTTTAATTGTTTGTCGCTTATTATATTGTTTCCAAGTCCTGGTTATTGTTATGATTTTGGTTGTTGTTCTGGTTGTTGTCATCACGTTCGTAGTTGTTGTTAAATGGTTTGGGCATAAATCTCTTTGATTTAAATATGTTCTTCTTATAAAATTTTTTGATCTGACATTTTTTTCTATATGAATGTCAAAATTTCCTTCGAAGTCAGCAAATGCGGGAGTTGAAAAATAAAGCCCCTCCCCCTATTAGAGCAACCCCCCTCCTAATAGAGCCCCCTTTGGCGGGTAGTCAAAAAAAAAGCCCCGGGGCTCTATTAGAGGAAATACGGTATTTACAATATTTTGCCAATTTGAAAAAATGAGTTTTAAAAAGTTTTCAGTACATAATTGACTGGGGTGTGTATACCGAAATGGCTAAAATGTAGTATACACCCCCCCACTCAAGTGTAGTATACACCCCCCACTCAAGTGTAGTATACACCCCCACTCAAGTGTAGTATACACCCCCCACTCAAGTGTAGTATATATATATCCTTAGTGTATATAGACTAATCATCAACTTTTTGTATTTGTGGTAATACATAGAAAGATACAGTATACTACAAATATAATTATCTTTATTAACAAGAAATAGGCGAACGAGAAATAATACAAAGAAATTATGCTTATTTGCTATTTCGGAGTATCTTCTGGAATTTGTCGCGCTTATAGAATGCCTAAGTATTGTCTTGGAATTGCACGCATATGCCATATTCGCCATTGCAATTAGAGCCACCGATGGCAATACGCTTTCCACAACGAAATCGGACATTGCTGAAAATAAATAACTTGAAAATCCAAAACAGTTTAAAACCATCGCAAAAACTGACTTGTTAGTCCTTTTTTCCAAGCGCATATTAGGCTTGCCACACTTCGGACAACTTCGCTCCATGGAAACCACATTGTGTCGATCCAAGAATGAGAGCAAGTCGTCTTCGTTTTGGCAAAGGCGATCAAGATCTGATAAAGTCCAGCGGTTCGATTGCACACGTCCATTAGCATTCAAAGCCATCTATAAAAAATAATTACAGAAAACAGATGTACATATTGTAGACCATTGCTTGACTCATTGCAAACACATAAAAAGGGGAGAGATTAAAAAGACATCGACGAAAAAAGACGACAGAAAAAAGAAAGAAACAGACGTTTGAACATAAAATCAGAGTAGTAAATATGTCTATTAAAACCATTTCAATTCCGAAATTTCAATTGTCACAAAACTTTTTTACTATTAAATTCGTTGAGTGGGTGGTGTATACTACACTTGAGTGGGTGGTGTATACTACACTTGAGTGGGGGGTGTATACTACACTTGAGTGGGGGTGTATACTACACTTGAGTGAGGGGTGTATACTACACTTGAGTGGGTGGTGTATACTACACTTGAGTGGGGTGTATACTACACTTGAGTGGGGGTGTATACTACACTTGAGTGGGGGTGTATACTACACTTGAGTGGGGGTGTATACTACACTTGAGTGGGGGTGTATACTACACTTGAGTGGGGGTGTATACTACACTTGAGTGGGGGTGTATACTACACTTGAGTGGGGGTGTATACTACACTTGAGTGGGGTGTATACTACATTTGCTCCTACCGAAATTGACTGGGGTGTGAATACCGAAATTGACTGGGGTGTGAATACCGAAATTGACTGGGGTGTGAATACCGAAATTGCCTGGGGTGTGAATACCGAAATTGACTGGGGTGTGAATACCGAAATTGACTGGGGTGTGAATACCGAAATTGACTGGGGTGTGAATACCGAAATTGACTGGGGTGTGAATACCGAAATTGACTGGGGTGTGAATACCGAAATTGACTGGGGTGTGAATACCGAAATTGACTGGGGTGTGAATACCGAAATTGACTGGGGTGTGAATACCGAAATTGACTGGGGTGTGAATACCGAAATTGACTGGGGTGTGAATACCGAAATTGACTGGGGTGTGAATACCGAAATTGACTGGGGTGTGAATACCGAAATTGACTGGGTTGTGAATACCGAAATTGACTGGGGTGTGAATACCGAAATTGACTGGGGTGTGAATACCGAAATTGACTGGGGTGTGAATACCGAAATTGACTGGGGTGTGAATACCGAAATTGACTGGGGTGTGAATACCGAAATTGACTGGGGTGTGAATACCGAAATTGACTGGGGTGTGAATACCGAAATTGACTGGGGTGTGAATACCGAAATTGACTGGGGTGTGAATACCGAAATTGACTGGGGTGTGAATACCGAAATTGACTGGGTTGTGAATACCGAAATTGACTGGGGTGTGTATACCGAAATTGACTGGGAGTGAATACCGAAATTGACTGGGGTGTGAATACCGAAATTGACTGGGGTGTGAATACCGAAATTGACTGGGTTGTGAATACCGAAATTGACTGGGGTGTGTATACCGAAATTGACTGGGAGTGAATACCGAAATTGACTGGGGTGTGAATACCGAAATTGACTGGGGTGTGAATACCGAAATTGACTGGGGTGTGAATACCGAAATTGACTGGGGTGTGAATACCGAAATTGACTGGGGTGTGAATACCGAAATTGACTGGGTTGTGAATACCGAAATTGACTGGGGTGTGTATACCGAAATTGACTGGGGAGTGAATACCGAAATTGACTGGGGAGTGAATACCGAAATTTAGCCATACTTCCAAGTCCTCTTTATTTGTGCACCAATGAACAACTATCTGATGTTAATAGTAATACTGGGTGTCCCAAAATTACGCGCACATCGAAAAAAAATCGTGTACGTAGCGCCTTTCTCGGCCGATTTCCATTTTCGGGACCCTATCCCGTGGAAATCTCCAGAAATTGTGGGTTTTTCAATAATGACTGACACAATAGTACTAGGAATAAGAACATACTTCCAACTCCTCTTTATTCTTGCACTATTAAACAATAGTCAAAGATAAGGAAACTTATTCGAATTGATTGCCTTGAGCCATTCTCTTGAAACACCCAGAGACGATGATTCGGCACCTTTGTTCCAGTCCAAGTTCATGCAAAGATTTTTTGTCGATAACAAGGCTAAATCAATATAATGAAATTGCCAATACCATTGCTTGTTTCGGATGCTTCTCATGATCAATGACGAGTTCCTTTATTGAGAGCAATTCTTTCATCAACACTCGAAAACGATGACCGGGGAATCTGAAATTAGACAGTCAAATAATGCATTCCGAAATGTCAAAAGAAAGAAATTACCAACCAAACTTAGAGCTCTTCTTCAATTCCGAATAGCCGAGAGATCTTGCCAACCTGAGTACCCATTGTTTTGCAATCAGACAAAGACAGCGCACAGTTCTTGCTTCATAATGTCGGCCATTATCTGAAAGGAAAACGCATTATTATAAAAGCATAAATCAAGTTGACAGCATAAATAAATAAAAATAGATGTGCTAACCTATTTTAAAAAATGTGCGCGTAATTTCGGGACACCCTGTAGACAAATCATGGCTTTATATGTGTTGAGGTGTCCTCCGAAAAAAAACTGCCTTGATCCCCTTGTTGACTTTTTTAAATTTTTTCCTCCAAAGTCTTAAACAGTGTTTATTCACACTTTGTTGAGGTACGCATATATTCCATCACCCCCCTTTTGATGAGCTTTTCTGCAGATGTTCGCAATATATAGTAGTTAACAATTTGAACTGTTTCTTGTTTAGAGAATGCAATTTTTGAACAGTTGCTTAGATCAGAAATGATTAGAAAATAGTAGCTGGTGAAGATGAGGATTATTCCTTACCTTTTTGTTACCGTCCGTAAAAACATAAGAAAAAAATAAAATAAATAAAAAGCCCTAAAACGTATCCCTAAATTCAAAGTGGTTTTTGTTCCTTTTTTCAAAGTCATATCAAAAATCTATTTTGACAGAAAAAAATGCTTAAAATTTTAGCTTTAAAATGGTATAAAACTTCTTTACATACCTCATAAAAAATCTTTAAATTAAAAAAAATAAAAAACAGATTCTAATTCAAATGATAAAATTGATTGCTTTGACGATTAGTACTACTTCACCGATAAAATGTTGATCATTGACCAAAAGGCAACTGTTAAAGAGCAGTCCCATAAATTATGGTGATGGTCAAAATGTAAATTTAGCAACGGTCAAAAGTCCTGACGGTCAAAATGGTGACGGTCAATTTGAGAAATTTTCCGAAAAAATTAGCTTAGGGGACCAAGGCAATTTTTTTTAAATTTTAAACAGGGCTGGGCACGGGCCGGCCCGGAACCGGGTAAATCTAATGTAACCCGGAATTTCCCGAATTTTAAAATTATCATTTCACAGTTTTATGAAAAATATATGTTTTTATTTGTATTATAATAATTCAAAGAGAAGCGTTCAAAGTGAATGTGCAATAAGGGTGTTGTATACTGAAGCAGCTGAAAGATCTTGGCGATAGTCTGTCAGAACTCTGGCAAGCTCAGAAAAGTAGCGCTCATTTTCTGTTGTATGACTAGCAATAGAAAAAATGGATCTAGCAATTCTGCTCATTGACTTAAAGTAATCTGATTGAGATTTCCAGAACTCTCCTAGATCTTGCGGGACTCATAAGACCTCTTTTGCTAGATATTTATTGAGCCATAAGTAAATTAGAGCAATACGAAACAGCGTTCTGTCTGATAGTTGATTAAAAAATTTCAAACCTGAAAAAAAAGTTCAGAACAAAAATTGACTAAAAATTGTTCCGGCTCTATGTACCAAGCATAAAAAACAAGTAGAATCGATAAAAAACCAAAATCGGTTAGCACTAACCGACTATTCTTTTATAACAACCGCTAGAACAGAAGAAAAAGTGGTATATTTACTGACACATTTAAGCTGTTGAAGAGAAATATATATATATACACATGTGAATAGGAGGCTGGAAAAAGTTTGTATTTGGTGTATTAAGACATCAAAGTTTGTCACACCAGCAATAATATTCTGAAATTTCGCAATTTTGAAAAAAAAATTAGAAATTAGAAATTTCCGGGCTTTTCGGGCCGGGCCGGGCTCGGGCCCGCTTGTGGTACAGGTGTATCCTTGTGATTCGGGTACCCGCTGGTGGTTCGGACGTATCCTTGTGGTTCGGGTACCCGCTGGTGGTTCGGACGTATCCTTGTGATTCGGGTACCCACTGGTGGTTCGACGTATCCTTGTGATTCGGGTACCCACTGGTGGTTCGACGTATCCTTGTGATTCGGATACCCACTGGTGGTTCGGACGTATCCTTGTGATTCGGGTACCCACTGGTGGTTCGGACGTATCCTTGTGATTCGGGTACCCACTGGTGGTTCGGACGTATCCTTGTGATTCGGGTACCCACTGGTGGTTCGGACGTATCCTTGTGATTCGGGTACCCACTGGTGGTTCGGACGTATCCTTGTGATTCGGGTACCCACTGGTGGTTCGGACGTATCCTTGTGATTCGGGTACCCACTGGTGGTTCGGACGTATCCTTGTGATTCGGGTACCCGCTGGTGGTTCGGACGTATCCTTGTGATTCGGGTACCGCTGGTGGTTCGGACGTATCCTTGTGATTCGGGTACCCGCTGGTGGTTCGGACGTATCCTTGTGATTCGGATACCCGCTGGTGGTTTGACGTATCCTTGTGATTCGGGTACCCGCTGGTGGTTCGGACGTATCCTTGTGATTCGGGTACCCGCTGGTGGTTCGGACGTATCCTTGTGATTCGGGTACCCGCTGGTGGTTCGGACGTATCCTTGTGATTCGGGTACCCGCTGGTGGTTCGACGTATCCTTGTGATTCGGGTACCCGCTGGTGGTTCGGACGTATCCTTGTGATTCGGGTACCCGCTGGTAGTTAGTTCCAGTACCAGTGTGGCTTTTTTGGCTATATTTGCGTTCAAAAGTGTTTTTGCGCCAAAAAAATTTTTTGAAAAAAAAATTCGATTGTTTTTGAAGATAAAAAACAATTTTTTACAGCACCAAAGCGCTGACGAAGCGCCCCGAAGGGGGCGCAGGGGGCTTGAGATGCGCACACCCACATGCGGTAGGCCACAGAAAGTAAAAACCTGTTCAAAACTATCATTTTTACCTTCCTTCGACTCGATAAATGCTAAAAATTGGTGAAAAGTACCCTAAAATGACCATTTACTCCTGAGGTGCGGGAGGTAAAATTTTTTGACAAATTTAATTTTTTTTTCAAAAAGTGTTCACAAATCCCTCTTTTACCGTGTAGAGCAGAAAAAAATGAGTTCGGGAAGTGATTTTGGGTCACTTTTCAATAAATCGGAGTATGGGGGTGACTATAAAAGTGCCCAAAGTTGAAGCAAATTTTTACAGTCTTAAGCATCTATGGAAACAAGAAAATATTTTGAGTCATTAAATCATTTTTCTAGTCAAATTTCTACAGTTTTTAGTTTTCCGCAAAAAAATTCAAAAAGCCAAAGTGAACCTTTTTCACGTTTTTAAAAGTCTTGTGTGGGGCAGGACCTATACCATGACGCTCGTATGCTAGGAGAAGAACGTCGTCCACTTTACTGAAGCATCAATGTCTTTGTGATGCGAGCGAAATATCGTCCGGCACTATGATATGTTTAAAGGTGGTCTCTACTTGGTAAGTTGGGAACAATATTTGTTAAGGGTTTCTTATTTGTTTCATTTGTTAATCATATGAAGCACAAGTTTAGGAGCTGAAGTCTCTCTTCTACGTTACCAATTTTTCATCTATGTGGTCTCGCTACTTCTGGTGCTCTTGCTTTGTTGGTGTGAAGAAGGGTCTCTGTAAGCACGCACTCCTGGCCATGCGAAAAGAAGGAAGAATCGAGTTTCCCAGCCACGCCACAGCTGATCCCTTGAACAGGAAAAAAAGAGAGGGAGGCCAAGTCACGGATAAACTCATCAAGCGTTGTCGTTGTTTTGGAGTGTTTAGTGTTTCCGTTGTTAAAATGAATAAAGTAGAGTGGAGAACTATAATTAATATGTGGCCAAAATTAAATATTCTGTGGCAAATTTTCACAATTCTGTGGCCAAATTAAATACCACCCATTGTGTTTCTATAGTTTCCGCGAACTGTGATTGTTGATAAGAAGGAAATTTATAATAACAATAAATAACAGGGAGACTGAGCACACTTCTTTTTGGAATACCCTCTAATAAATATAGAGCACACTTTATACAACACGCATAGGAAATTTACTTATAACATTACAGACGGGCTAATATAGCTGAATCCTTAGTCCTCCTTTTTCTTGGTTTCTTCTTTTTTCATCCTAAAAAGATGTGGTTAATAAGAATATAAATTTTACGACTTCTTATAACTATGCTTTTTTAATAGTTTTGATTTTGAGCGACTTACTAGATTTAATAATTGATTTAATAATTTTGATGTAAAGTTATGGTGAAAATTACAAAATGACTTACCAGCCATAACCAGTCATAAGGCCCAAACCAATGACGATTCCACCCCAGAAAGAAATGTCAATTAGGTGTCCCGAGCGACGAATTTCACTACGAAGACCCTCGTAGCTATTCTTGAGCTGGTCATCAAAACTTCCACTGACACCTTTGAGCTGGTCATCAAAACTTTCACTGACACCTTTGAGCTGGTCACCAAAACTTTCACTGACACCTTTGAGCTGGTCACCAAAACTTTCACTGACACCTTTGAGCTGGTCACCAAAACCTCTAATCTCACCTTTGAGCTCGTCACCAAAACCTCTAATGTCACTTTTGAGCTCTTCATGCTGTGAAAAAATTATATTTTCTTGATAAAGAAGCAATAACACTGCTCTGCACTCAACAAATTTGCATTTCAAAATAATTAGTTTGGCATAATCCTTGGCTCATTAGGAGGGGACGTCTAATAAGAGTAAATATGGTATGTTCGAATCCCATCTTTTAGAGTATCTGTATACCCTTTTAGGTTGGTTTACCTTGGTTCCTCAAGACAAAAAGTCAAATTTCGGTCGAATTTTTTGTTCGGTCGCGCCCTAAAAACATGTTTTTCTTACGATTAATATCATTAGAAAGACAAAAATGATTAATTTGAAAATTTTTGCGGGAAATTTACTGGATTGGGGGAATTAACCGCGAGGGAATCACCTAGAGCCAAGACAATGAACAACACAAAAACCAAATTAAAATTTGACCCTAGTATAGAATACTCTAGCCTCACCAACTCACTCCGTCCCCCACAAAACTTATGCTTTCTAAAACTTAAGTAAAGATAAGTAAATTTTTTTAAAATGTGCATTTGATTTTTAGGCGAGTCAAGGGCCCTGGCTGAACTATTTTTTTGTTACGATTTGTGAGTTAAAAATTGTAGCAATAACAAATTTTGGTTCTTATCCTTTATCTGGAATACCATGGTTTTTATAACAAGATAATTTTATTCAACAAATTCAAACAACATAATAGAACTGTGCAACAGCGGAAAGAATTTTTTCAAATGGATCAAAATCTTTAATGTAATTACTTAAAAAATAATTGGTCTAATTGAAAAAAACAATTTACAAAAACATAAACATGGTATTCCGGATAAGGGATAAGAACCCAAATTTTTAAGCACCATTTCTGGCGCTTGCGTCAATTGTGGTCGTCGTCGACGCTAATGTCAATTATTTTTGAGGGGTTATTTTTTAAGATAATTTTTTAAGATAAGAGGTTGGCGCGGCAACCAAAAAATTTCAGGAACAACGCTGGCCAGTAGTCTAAATCTTTAGGTATATTCAATTCAAATTGTGTAGTTTTTTGATGTTTTTATATTACATTGAGCATTATTGCAGTAATATTTTCAGTCTGTGTTTTTATTTGTAAAAATTGCCCTAGTGAATGGTCCTGAGTGCCTTCAGGGGTCTCCCCCCAGTAGAGTAAGGAGAGCGGAGTGATGCCCCTTCGGTAGTTTTAGCCCGGAGTAGTGCCTTGAGTTCTTACGCTTACGGCATGTGTGATACACACCTTGAGTCACATTAGTTACTTTCAGTGTCCCAGTTTGCCCCCAGTATAAGAGAGTGGATATATTCCCGTGAGAGGCTTCCGGTTCCGAGGCAAGTATATGGAAGACTAGATGGTTCAATCAATCTTTCGCCCCTATACCTGACTAAATGGTTGGATAGGTCATTTTCACTGAACCTGGATAGACTAGATGGTTCGAAATGGGTCTGGTCATGTTCTGCTCAGAGACAGATTTACGAATGGCTGCTGAATGTCGTCTTTTGATTGCTGATGGCACCTTTAATTACACAATTTGAATTGGCGCCAATAATATTTAAAATATATGACGTTTCAGCACAAAACGAAATAAGTTTCGTTTTGTGCTGAAACGTATACGCACCACAATATTGAGCACAACTTTCTACGGTTTAGTAAAGGCCATCCATAGAGACCCTATATCTCAGATCAGAATCAATATTGAGTTGAGAGAAGTTGAGAATGTTGAGAATTCGACCGAAAATCTCGAAATCCACCTAATCTTTTTTGATTTTTAGGGTTGTATAAAAGAACTCTGTAGGGTTCTATTAGAACATATACGGTAGGGTATGATTCGGTCGGTTTTTTTAGATCGGTCGGTTAAAAAAAAAGGCCGGAGTGCCTTATATGTCATAGCCCGAAAAGTGGTTTTGACCACTTTTTTGAACTTATCTTGTCGTAATTAGTACGAAAAACATGTTTTTTTCACCCGGACGATTATTTGTGGAAAAATATTTTTTTGACCAAAAATGATCATAAATGATCAATAAATGATTGATAAATGATCAATTTAATGATCAATCAATAAATGATCAATTTCTTTTTGAGAGGAGTTGCTATAATGAACTTTAGCCAATTTTTCATTTTGGGAAAACGAATCATTAGCTATTTGCTTATTGTTCTTAGCACGAAAGTTGGCTAAGGCCCTAAATTAAAATTTTGATAAGCCGTGATAAAGAACTAACAAATTTTTCGAGGCGCAATATCTGATTTTGATGGAATTGATTGATCCAGAATTTCTGATTATCATCGAATTTCTGGAACATTTCTGGCAGCTTGTATACGTCTTGGACGTTTTCGGCACTTTGGGCCTAAATAATAAATTGGGCTCTATATGTGTTGAGGTGTCCCCTGAAAAAAACTACCTTGGTCCCCCTGTTTATTTTTTTTAAATTTTTCCTAAAAATCTTAAAAAGTGTTTATTTTCTGAATTTGTTATTTATTTTTTTAAAGATTTTTCATGAGATATGTAAAGATGTTTTATACCATTTGAAAGCTGAATTTTTAAGCATTTTTTTCTGTCAAAGATATGACTTTGAAAAAAGGAACAAAAACCACTTTGAATTTAGGGATACGTTTTAGGGCTTTTTATTTATTTTATTTTTTTCTTATGTTTTTACGGACGGTAACAAAAAGGTAAGGAATAATCCTCATCTTCACCAGCTGCTATTTTCTAATCATTTCTGATCTAAGCAACTGTTCAAAAATTGCATTCTCTAAACAAGAAACAGTTCAAATTGTTAACTACTATATATTGCGAACATCTGCAGAAAAGCTCATCAAAAGGGGGGTGATGGAATATATGCGTACCTCAACAAAGTGTGAATAAACACTGTTTAAGACTTTGGAGGAAAAAATTTAAAAAAGTCAACAAGGGATCAAGGCAGTTTTTTTTTCGGAGGACACCTCAACACATATAAAGCCATAATTTGTCTACAAGGTGTCCCGAAATTACGCGCACATTTTTTAAAATAGGTTAGCACATCTATTTTTATTTATTTATGCTGTCAACTTGATTTATGCTTTTATAATAATGCGTTTTCCTTTCAGATAATGGCCGACATTAGGTTTAGGCTTGTTATCGACAAAAAATCTTTGCATGAACTTGAACTGGAACAAAGGTGCCGAATCATCGTCTCTGTGTGTTTCAAGAGAATGCATTGAGGCTCAAGCCAATCAATTCGAATATGTTTCCTTATCGTTGACTATTGTTTATTAGTGCACGAATAAAGAGAAGTTAGAACTTCCAACTTGGAAGTATGGCTAAATTTGAGTATTCACACCCCAGTCAATTTCGGTATTCACACCCCAGTCAATTTCGGTATACACACCCCAGTCAATTTCGGTATACACACCCCAGTCAATTTCGGTACACACACCCCAGTCAATTTCGGTATTCACACCCCAGTCAATTTCGGTATTCACACCCCAGTCAATTTCGGTATACACACCCCAGTCAATTTCGGTATACACACCCCAGTCAATTTCGGTATTCACACCCAGTCAATTTCGGTATTCACACCCCAGTCAATTTCGGTATTCACACCCCAGTCAATTTCGGTATACACACCCCAGTCAATTTCGGTATTCACACCCCAGTCAATTTCGGTATACACACCCCAGTCAATTTCGGTATTCACACCCCAGTCAATTTCGGTATACACACCCCAGTCAATTTCGGTATTCACACCCCAGTCAATTTCGGTATTCACACCCAGTCAATTTCGGTATACACACCCCAGTCAATTTCGGTATTCACACCCCAGTCAATTTCGGTATACACACCCCAGTCAATTTCGGTATTCACACCCCAGTCAATTTCGGTATACACACCCCAGTCAATTTCGGTATTCACACCCCAGTCAATTTCGGTATTCACACCCCAGTCAATTTCGGTATACACACCCCAGTCAATTTCGGTATTCACACCCCAGTCAATTTCGGTATTCACACCCCAGTCAATTTCGGTATACACACCCCAGTCAATTTCGGTATTCACACCCCAGTCAATTTCGGTATTCACACCCCAGTCAATTTCGGTATTCACACCCCAGTCAATTTCGGTATACACACCCCAGTCAATTTCGGTATTCACACCCCAGTCAATTTCGGTATACACACCCCAGTCAATTTCGGTATTCACACCCCAGTCAATTTCGGTATACACACCCCAGTCAATTTCGGTATTCACACCCCAGTCAATTTCGGTATTCACACCCCAGTCAATTTCGGTATACACACCCCAGTCAATTTCGGTATTCACACCCCAGTCAATTTCGGTATACACACCCCAGTCAATTAAGTACTGAAAACTTTTAAAACTTATTTTTCAAATTGGCAAAATATTGTAAATACAAGGGTGTCCCAACTTGGGACTCCCAAGAAATTTGATACACTTTGAAGAGCCATAACTTTTTTTCTGTGTCGAATTCCGTAAATCTGTAAACACAGATCGACTCAGAATCGCGTGACAATTTTTTTGGTGTATTACACGCGAAAAAAAAGTGCGACCAAAATTTCGAAAATTAGCCTTGGTCCCCCCTATGGTGTGAAAAATGACCGACATTTTTCAAATTCCCGCATTTCCGAAATTCGGTTATTTTTTGCATTAAACGTATGGATAAGTCTTTAACCCACGAAAAAACATACGCACGCAGTTTTCATTTTTATTCATCGTTATTTCTTGTTCAGATGATCTTCACTCCTCAAGAAAAAGCTTAGAAAAAATGTCTTGAAGTTGAGGGTCAATCTGTTGAATTGAGATAGTTGCTGCCTTCAATTGTTATGTTATGTTCAGCAATAAACTTGAGAAAAAACTGCGTGCGTATGTTTTTATGTGGGTTAAAGACTTATTCATACGTTTAATGCAAAAAATAACCGAATTTCAAAGGTGGAATTTGAAAATGTCGGTCATTTTCACACCATAGGACCTTTCAAATTTATTTTTTCGCGTGTGATACACCAAAAAAATTGTCACGCGATTCTGAGTCGATCTGTGTTTACAGATTTACGGAATCCGACACAGAAAAAAATTTATGGCTCTTCAAAGTGTATCAAATTTCTTAGGACACCCTGTACTTATGCTTTTGCCTTTTTAGTTTGTCTCTATTGTTATTTTTTTTACAATGTATGTTTTCGTATGTGCTTTTCGTTACCAATTATGATTTTTGTACGTAAACAATGCTTCATTTTTAGTATGGCGTTGAGATCTGATAGTCGCGCTACGTCAAATCGCTGGACGCTTTCTGAGTTGGATCGCTGAATATGGAATTGACCAAGATTTGCGATGAGATTGCAATTGGTTCTGTTGACTGGGGTGTGTATACCGAAATTGACTGGGGTGTGTATACCGAAATTGACTGTGATGTGAATTCCGAAACTGGTCCGGAAGTATGTTCTTATTACTGGTTCTACAGTGTCTGTCATTGTTAAAAAACCCACTATTTTGGGAGTTTTCCACGAGATAGGGTCCCGAAAATGGAAATCGACCGGGCAAGGAGCTACGCACTCGATTTTTTTCGATGTGCACATAATTCCGGGACACCCAGTATTACTATTAACATCAGATGGAATCACTTACATGGCTCTTATCACTGGCGTCTTTCCCAGTCGCGCCATTTGCATAACTTCTCCGAGCAACACCCAAGCTTCTGTCTAAAAATAATTGATAATTAGTTTTCATTTAAAGATTTTTAAAAATAAAATAAAACATACTCAAAAATGCTCTTTGCATTTCTCGTACTGATTTTGCTAAAACCGAATTTTTATAGTTATATATAAACAACTACCATAAATTCTCTCATAAACCGACCGATTGGTTTTTTTACAAACTCGCAAAAGTTCGAACAGTTTAGTGACCATTTCGAAATTATTGAGTGCTCATCCACAATTAAAAAAGCGGAATCAGAGCGGCATAGAGCTCGTAGGAGTGAAAAATCCAATAAATAGCTTTGCAAAAAAATTTTCTCAGGTCTGAGATATAAGTGTTCGAAGTAGAAGGGGTCGGTTTCTGTAAAAGGTCGGCTAATTCAATTAGCCTAATTGAGGATTTACGATATAAAAATAAAAATATTTTAAGACGAAGAAGGTAACACTTGACTTTTTTAAACACTTGGTGAGATTTCCTCGAAAATTATTTTCAACTGGTGTGTTTGACCACTCAATCGATAGAGAAAAATCTCAGCTAAAAAGCGGTGTAAAACATCTGAGATAAGAAAACAAAATATATGAAAAAAAGGCATGTGTTAAACGTTAAATGCAAAGTGTCAAGTGTTATTTTCGGAAACGCTGGGTGCATGTGACGTAAAATTCTCGATATTATTTTTTATTATCTTATCGGTGTCCTAAAACGAAATGGTCTGTACAGTCGAACCTCCAATATAAGACCACCCTAGGGACTTGCCAAAGGTGACTTGGCTCTCCCAGAAATTAACACAATAGACTCTAACATTAATTGATTCTAACACAAATGATTGTGAAACAAATTGTTAAAGTATTAATAGAGACAGAAATGGGACCTCGCCGAACGGGACCTCGCCCCGACCGAACAATTCAAAAACTCCGAAACCCCACCCCGAAATACGGCCCGAGCCAAGCCCGGAAGCCCTACTTCAGATATACCCAAAAAATTCAAATTCAAAAAATTACAAAAGCTCTGCTTACGCATGCGAACGCACACGAAGAATTTTCCAACAAGCTGAAAATTATCGAAGAGGCGCAAGAGTCCTAGAAGAACACGATGGATCGATTTGTCAAGATTTTACCAAAGGGTATGATTTTCCTCTTTATTTTCTTTCAAGGCTTATGTGTCTATTTTAGGAGAACTTTCATCTTTGGACAAAAGGGTCGTGCATCTGATAGTCTGTGCGTGTCTTCCGTTTGCAATCGTCGAGCATACAACTTTTAAACCGCTTCTTGCCTTGTCAGATCGAGAGGTTCTCAAAAGTATGAAACTTTAGAATCATGTTCCATTACTTATTACTGTCTTGTAGGGGGTACATGACACTTCTTTCCCGGACATTTCTTTTCCGACATTTCTTTTCCGACATTTCTTTTCCGACATTTCTTTTCCGACATTTCTTTCCCGACATTTCTGTCCCGACATTTCTTTCCCATCTCCAAATTTTCTTATAAGTTTTAAATTGTTGCATGAATTTTTAATTGTACTTTTTTGCTGTGTTTTAGCATCTGTAGTAAGCAACTGTATTATATTTGTTTGTTTCAGTCATGGCTTTTGTTTATCGAAATGATAGCTTTTTTCCGGTGCCTATAGAACCTGCTCTGGAACCAGTTGTCAGCTGTAATCGTCAGGTACAATGGTTAAATTATTTGCTGCCTTCTTTATGTGATTTTTAAGGTGGATGAACTTCTTGAACGTCCGCATGCTAGAAATTCGAGCAAAGGGAACAGAAAATATGCGCATGATGGCAGGATGTACTGGAAGCATCGATCCTTGTCTGGAGCCAATGTTGGCGTTATCTCTGCGCTATGGGACAAGTCTGGTGAGCATGGATGTAAAAGACGTGCATGGTTCCGTGAAAACGAAACATTTGTGAAGTATGCATTTTGTATTTTTCTCGTATATTATACTATGATTAAGGATTGTTACTGCACATAGCTGTGATGCTGATCCGTCTCATATTGTGACAACAGCAATTCGTAACGAAGAAAATAATTTAGCATCTACTACAACAATGGTATTTTTTAAGCGAATTTCGTTTAATTGTCTAGTTTTAGCGCACAGGTGATATCCTTGTGCAAGTCCGTGATAAAGCAAGGATCTCAGGAATCCAAGATTATCCTTGTGATTCCGGTACCCACTGGTGGTTCGGACGTATCCTTGTGATTCGGGTACCCACTGGTGGTTCGGACGTATCCTTGTGATTCGGGTACCCACTGGTGGTTCGGACGTATCCTTGTGATTCGGGTACCCACTGGTGGTTCGGACGTATCCTTGTGATTCGGGTACCCACTGGTGGTTCGGACGTATCCTTGTGATTCGGGTACCCACTGGTGGTTCGGACGTATCCTTGTGATTCGGGTACCCACTGGTGGTTCGGACGTATCCTTGTGATTCGGGTACCCGCTGGTAGTTAGTTCCAGTACCAGTGTGGCTTTTTTGGCTATATTTGCGTTCAAAAGTGTTTTTGCGCCAAAAAAATTTTTTGAAAAAAAAAATTCGATTGTTTTTGAAGATAAAAAACAATTTTTTACAGCACCAAAGCGCTGACGAAGCGCCCCGAAGGGGCGCAGGGGGCTTGAGATGCGCACACCCACATGCGGTAGGCCACAGAAAGTAAAAACCTGTTCAAAACTATCATTTTACCTTCTTTCGACTCGATAAATGCTAAAAATTGGTGAAAAGTACCCTAAAATGACCATTTACTCCTGAGGTGCGGGAGGTAAAATTTTTTGACAAATTTAATTTTTTTTTCAGAAAGTGTTCACAAATCCCTCTTTTACCGTGTAGAGCAGAAAAAAATGAGTTCGGGAAGTGATTTTGGGTCACTTTTCAATAAATCGGAGTATGGGGGGTGACTATAAAAGTGCCCAAAGTTGAAGCAAATTTTTACAGTCTTAAGCATCTATGGAAACAAGAAAATATTTTTAGTCATTAAATCATTTTTCTAGTCAAATTTCTACAGTTTTTAGTTTTCCGCAAAAAAATTCAAAAAGCCAAAGTGAACCTTTTTCACGTTTTTAAAAGTCTTGTGTGGGGCAGGACCTATACCATGACGCTCGTATGCTAGGAGAAGAACGTCGTCCACTTTACTGAAGCATCAATGTCTTTGTGATGCTGTCTGCAAGGGTTACCGAGCGAAATATCGTCCGGCACTATGATCTGTTTAAAGGTGGTCTCTACTTGGTAAGTTGGGAACAATATTTGTTAAGGGTTTCTTATTTGTTTCATTTGTTAATCATATGAAGCACAAGTTTAGGAGCTGAAGTCTCTCTTCTACGTTACCAATCCTTCATCTATGTGGTCTCGCTACTTCTGGTGCTCTTGCTTTGTTGGTGTGAAGAAGGGTCTCTGTAAGCACGCACTCCTGGCCATGCGAAAAGAAGGAAGAATCGAGTTTCCCAGCCACGCCACAGCTGATCCCTTGAACAGGAAAAAAAGAGAGGGAGGCCAAGTCACGGATAAACTCAT
This sequence comes from Ditylenchus weischeri, assembly GCA_029231635.1. Lineage (NCBI taxonomy): Eukaryota > Metazoa > Nematoda > Chromadorea > Rhabditida > Anguinidae > Ditylenchus > Ditylenchus weischeri. The sequence continues at coordinate 40,669 of JAMRYI010000189.1, forward strand.
CAAGCGTTGTCGTTGTTTTGGAGTGTTTAGTGTTTCCGTTGTTAAAATGAATAAAGTAGAGTGGAGAACTAGGATTATTTTGTGGTGGGTGCATGAAATTAAGAAATATGTAGAAGAATCTTGAATGGGCACAAATGAAAAGGGTGAAAGACTAGTGTTCAAATGTGTAAAAGAAAATAAAACGGAAAACTCGGTGCGAAGCAATCAAAATCTAGTAAAAGAGAGTCGTATTAATACCCTGTGGCCAATAAAAATATGTGGCCAAAATTAAATATTCTGTGGCAAATTTTCACAATTCTGTGGCCAAATTAAATACCACCCATTGTGTTTCTATAGTTTCCGCGAACTGTGATTGTTGATAAGAAGGAAATTTATAATAACAATAAATAACAGGGAGACTGAGCACACTTCTTTTTGGAATACCCTCTAATAAATATAGAGCACACTTTATACAACACGCATAGGAAATTTACTTATAACATTACAGACGGGCTAATATAGCTGAATCCTTAGTCCTCCTTTTTCTTGGTTTCTTCTTTTTTCATCCTAAAAAGATGTGGTTAATAAGAATATAAATTTTACGACTTCTTATAACTATGCTTTTTTAATAGTTTTGATTTTGAGCGACTTACTGGATTTAATAATTGATTTAATAATTTTGATGTAAAGTTATGGTGAAAATTACAAAATGACTTACCAGCCATAACCAGTCATAAGGCCCAAACCAATGACGATTCCACCCCAGAAAGAAATGTCAATTAGGTGTCCCGAGCGACGAATTTCACTACGAAGACCCTCGTAGCTATTCTTGAGCTGGTCATCAAAACTTCCACTGACACCTTTGAGCTGGTCACCAAAACTTTCACTGACACCTTTGAGCTCGTCACCAAAACCTCTAATGTCACCTTTGAGCTCGTCACCAAAACCTCTAATGTCACTTTTGAGCTCTTCATGCTGTGAAAAAATTATATTTTCTTGATAAAGAAGCAATAACACTGCTCTGCTCTGATTTGTGAGTTAAAAATTGTAGCAATAACAAATTTTGGTTCTTATCCTTTATCTGGAATACCATGGTTTTTATAACAAGATAATTTTATTCAACAAATTCAAACAACATAATAGAACTGTGCAACAGCGGAAAGAATTTTTTCAAATGGATCAAAATCTTTAACGTAATTACTTAAAAAATAATTGGTCTAATTGAAAAAAACAATTTACAAAAACATAAACATGGTATTCCGGATAAGGGATAAGAACCCAAATTTTTAAGCACCATTTCTGGCGCTTGCGTCAATTGTGGTCGTCGTCGACGCTAATGTCAATTATTTTTGAGGGGTTATTTTTTAAGATAATTTTTTAAGATAAGAGGTTGGCGCGGCAACCAAAAAGTTTCAGGAACAACGCTGGCCAGTAGTCTTAATCTTTAGGTATATTCAATTCAATTCAAATTGTGTAGTTTTTTGATGTTTTTATATTACATTGAGCATTATTGCAGTAATATTTTCAGTCTGTGTTTTTATTTGTAAAAATTGCCCTAGTGAATGGTCCTGAGTGCCTTCAGGGGTCTCCCCCCAGTAGAGTAAGGAGAGCGGAGTGATGCCCCTTCGGTAGTTTTAGCCCGGAGTAGTGCCTTGAGTTCTTACGCTTACGGCATGTGTGATACACACCTTGAGTCACATTAGTTACTTTCAGTGTCCCAGTTTGCCCCCAGTATAAGAGAGTGGATATATTAATTAAACTTAAATTAATTAAAGGTTAACCGACCGAATCCTACCATAATATACGGTATCTAAGCAAGCAAAAGTAATTCTGGCCAGATCTCAACAAATTCAGATAAAACAAAAAAATTTGGCTTAAAATTTCTCTTGTAACGTTCTTCATTAAAAATAAGTAGACTTTGTGGTCCATATTCCTACATCACGAATCGATTTTGCTCGGAATGTTCGACTGAATTTTGACTTTTTGCCTTGGGGGACCAAGGTAAAAGATACTGGAGGGTACCTGGATTTTCTGTTTTTACATTTTTACCATGTTTTTCTGACTAGAGCTTGGCAAAAAGATCCTCTAAATGCATTTTTGATCAAGATGATGTCTAAGGTATGTGAGTGCGCGCATCTCTAACCAACCAAGACACCTGCGACCGCCAACCAAGACACCAACCAAGCCACCTGCGCCCCCGAAGGGGCTTGGTTGCTTGGAGTTGTGATGGAGTTGTGAGGCCCTAAAACACACAAAAAAGTAGTTAAAACCACTTTTTGAGAGGAGTTGCTATAATGAACTTTAGCCAATTTTTCATTTTGGGAAAACGAATCATTGGCTATTTGCTTATTGTTCTTAGCACGAAAGTTGGCTAAGGCCCTAAATTAAAATTTTGATAAGCCGTGATAAAGAACTAACAAATTTTTCGAGGTGCAATATCTGATTTTGATGGAATTGATTGATCCGAAATTTCTGATTATCATCGAATTTCTGGAACATTTCTGGCAGCTTGTATACGTCTTGGACGTTTTCGGCACTTTGGGCCTAAATAATAAATTGGGCTCTATATGTGTTGAGGTGTCCCCCGAAAAAAACGACCTTGGTCCCCCTGTTTATTTTTTTTAAATTTTTCCTAAAAATCTTAAAAAGTGTTTATTTTCTAAATTTGTTTTTTATTTTTTTAAAGATTTTTCATGAGATATGTAAAGATGTTTTATACCATTTGAAAGCTGAATTTCTAAGCATTTTTTTCTGTCAAAGATATGACTTTGAAAAAAGGAACAAAAACCACTTTGAATTTAGGGATACGTTTTAGGGCTTTTTATTTATTTTATTTTTTTCTTATGTTTTTACGGACGGTAACAAAAAGGTAAGGAATAATCCTCATCTTCACCAGCTGCTATTTTCTAATCATTTCTGATCTAAGCAACTGTTCAAAAATTGCATTCTCTAAACAAGAAACAGTTCAAATTGTTAACTACTATATATTGCGAACATCTGCAGAAAAGCTCATCAAAAGGGGGGTGATGGAATATATGCGTACCTCAACAAAGTGTGAATAAACACTGTTTAAGACTTTGGAGGAAAAAATTTAAAAAAGTCAACAAGGGGATCAAGGCAGTTTTTTTTCGGAGGACACCTCAACACATATAAAGCCATAATTTGTCTACAAGGTGTCCCGAAATTACGCGCACATTTTTTAAAATAGGTTAGCACATCTATTTTTATTTATTTATGCTGTCAACTTGATTTATGCTTTTATAATAATGCGTTTTCCTTTCAGATAATGGCCGACATTAGGTTTAGGCTTGTTATCGACAAAAAATCTTTGCATGAACTTGGACTGGAACAAAGGCGCCGAATCATCGTCTCTGGGTGTTTCAAGAGAATGCATTGAGGCTCAAGACAATCAATTCGAATAAGTTTCCTTATCGTTGACTATTGTTTATTAGTGCACGAGTAAAGAGAAGTTAGAACTTCCAACTTGGAAGTATGGCTAAATTTGAGTATTCACATCCCAGACAATTTCGGTATACACACCCCAGTCAATTAAGTACTGAAAACTTTTAAAACTTATTTTTCAAATAAGTTCAAATTCGGTTATTTTTTGCATTAAACGTATGGATAAGTCTTTAACCCACGAAAAAACATACGCACGCAGTTTTCATTTTCATTTTCTTGTTCAGATGATCTTCACTCCTCAAGAAAAAGCTTAGAAAAAATGTCTTGAAGTTGAAGGTCAATCTGTTGAATTGAGATAGTTGCTGCCTTCAATTGTTATGTTATGTTCAGCAATAAACTTGAGAAAAAACTGCGTGCGTATGTTTTTATGTGGGTTAAAGACTTATTATTAAAGACTTAATGCAAAAAATAACCGAATTTCGGAAAGGCGGGAATTTGAAAAATGTCGGTCATTTTTCACACCATAGGGGGGACCAAGGCTAATTTTCGAAATTTTGGTCGGATTTTTTTTCGCGTGTAATACACCAAAAAAATTGTCACGCGATTCTGAGTCGATCTGTGTTTACAGATTTACGGAATCCGACACAGAAAAAAAGTTATGGCTCTTCAAAGTGTATCAAATTTCTTGGGACACCATGTACTTATGCTTTTGCCTTTTTAGTTTGTCTCTATTGTTATTTTTTTTACAGTGTATGTTTTCGTATGTGCTTTTCGTTACCAATTATGATTTTTGTACGTAAACAATGCTTCATTTTTAGTATGAATTGACTGGGGTGTGTATACCGAAATTGACTGGGGTGTGTATACCGAAATTGACTGGGGTGTGTATACCGAAATTTACTGGGGTGTGTATACCGAAATTGACCGTGTGTATACCTAAATTGACTGGGGTGTGTATACCGAAATTGACTGGGGTGTGTATACCGAAATTGACTGGGGTGTGTATACCGAAATTAACTGGGGTGTGTATACCGAAATTTACTGGGGTGTGTATACCGAAATTGACCGGGGTGTGTATACCGAAATTGACTGGGGTGTGTATACCGAAATTGACTGGGGTGTGCACACAGAAATTTACTGGGGTGTGTATACCGAAATTGACTGGGGTGTGTATACTGAAATTGACTGGGGTGTGTATACCGAAATTGACTGGGGTGTGTATACCGAAATTTACTGGGTGTGTATACCGAAATTGACCGGGGTGTGTATACCTAAATTTACTGGGGTGTGTATACCTAAATTGACTGGGGTGTGTATACCGAAATTGACTGGGGTGTGTATACCGAAATTGACTTGGGTGTGTATACCGAAATTGACTGGGGTGTGTATACCGAAATTGACTGGGGTGTGTATACCGAAATTGACTGTGTATACCGAAATTGGATGTGTGTATACCGAAATTGACTGGGGTGTGTATACCGAAATTGACCGGGGTGTGTATACCGAAATTGACTGGGGTGTGTATACCGAAATTGACTGGGGTGTGTATACCGAAATTGACTGTGTATACCTAAATTGACCGGGTGTATATACCGAAATTTACTGGGGTGTGTATACCTAAATTGACTGGGGTGTGTATACCGAAATTGACTGGGGTGTGTATACCGAAATTGACTGGGGTGTGTATACCGAAATTGACTGTGTATACCGAAATTTACTGGGTGTGTATACCGAAATTGACTGTGTGTATCCTTGACTGGGGTCCCACTGGTGGTACTACCTGTGATTGGGTACCCGCTGGTGGTTCGACGTATCCTTGTGATTCGGGTACCCACTGGTGGTTCGGACGTATCCTTGTGATTCGGGTACCCACTGGTGGTTCGGACGTATCCTTGTGATTCGGGTACCCACTGGTGGTTCGGACGTATCCTTGTGATTCGGGTACCCGCTGGTGGTTCGACGTCCTTGTGATTGGGGTACCCGCTGGTGGTTCGGACGTATCCTTGTGATTGGGGTACCCGCTGGTGGTTCGACGTATCCTGTGATTGGGGTACCCGCTGGTGGTTCGGACGTATCTTGTGATTGGGGTACCCGCTGGTGGTTCGGACGTATCCTTGTGATTGGGGTACCCGCTGGTGGTTCGGACGTATCCTTGTGATTGGGGTACCCGCTGGTGGTTCGGACGTATCCTTGTGATTCGGGTACCCGCTTCGGGCGGCCGATTCGGGCACCTGCGCCCCCGAAGGGGCGCAGGTGGCTTGGTTGCTTGGAGTTGTGATGGAGTTGTGAGGCCCTAAAACACACAAAAAAGTAGTTAAAACCACTTTTTGAGAGGAGTTGCTATAATGAACTTTAGCCAATTTTTCATTTTGGGAAAACGAATCATTGGCTATATACTTATTGTTCTTAGCACGAAAGTTGGCTAAGGCACTAAATTAAAATTTTGATAAGCCGTGATAAAGAACTAACAAATTTTTCGAGGTGCAATATCTGATTTCGATGGAATTGATTGATCCGAAATTTCTGATTATCATCGAATTTCTGGAACATTTCTGGCAGCTTGTATACGTCTTGGACGTTTTCGGCACTTTGGGCCTAAATAATAAATTGGGCTCTATATGTGTTGAGGTGTCCCCCGGAAAAAACTACCTTGGTCCCCCTGTTTATTTTTTTTTAATTTTTCCTAAAAATCTTAAAAAGTGTTTATTTTCTAAATTTGTTTTTTAATTTTTTAAAGATTTTTCATGAGATATGTAAAGATGTTTTATACCATTTGAAAGCTGAATTTCTAAGCATTTTTTTCTGTCAAAGATATGACTTTGAAAAAAGGAACAAAAACCACTTTGAATTTAGGGATACGTTTTAGGGCTTTTTATTTATTTTATTTTTTTCTATGTTTTTACGGACGGTAACAAAAAGGTAAGGAATAATCCTCATCTTCACCAGCTGCTATTTTCTAATCATTTCTGATCTAAGCAACTGTTCAAAAATTGCATTCTCTAAACAAGAAACAGTTCAAATTGTTAACTACTATATATTGCGAACATCTGCAGGAAAGCTCATCAAAAGGGGGGTGATGGAATATATGCGTACCTCAACAAAGTGTGAATAAACACTGTTTAAGACTTTGGAGGAAAAAATTTAAAAAAGTCAACAAGGGATCAAGGCAGTTTTTTTTCGGAGGACACCTCAACACATATAAAGCCATAATTTGTCTACAAGGTGTCCCGAAATTACGCGCACATTTTTTAAAATAGGTTAGCACATCTATTTTTATTTATTTATGCTGTCAACTTGATTTATGCTTTTATAATAATGCGTTTTCCTTTCAGATAATGGCCGACATTAGGTTTAGGCTTGTTATCGACAAAAAATCTTTGCATGAACTTGGACTGGAACAAAGGCGCCGAATCATCGTCTCTGGGTGTTTCAAGAGAATGCATTGAGGCTCAAGGCAATCAATTCGAATAAGTTTCCTTATCGTTGACTATTGTTTATTAGTGCACGAATAAAGAGAAGTTAGAACTTCCAACTTGGAAGTATGGCTAAATTTGAGTATTCACATCCCAGACAATTTCGGTATACACACCCCAGTCAATTAAGTACTGAAAACTTTTAAAACTTATTTTTCAAATTGGCAAAATATTGTAAATACAAGGGTGTCCCAACTTGGGACTCCCAAGAAATTTGATACACTTTGAAGAGCCATAACTTTTTTTCTGGGTCGGATTCCGTAAATCTGTAAACACAGATCGACTCAGAATCGCGTGACAATTTTTTTGGTGTATCACACGCGAAAAAAAATCCGACCAAAATTTCGAAAATTAGCCTTGGTCCCCCTATGGTGTGAAAAATGACCGACATTTTTCAAATTCCCGCATTTCCGAAATTCGGTTATTTTTTGCATTAAACGTATGGATAAGTCTTTAACCCACGAAAAAACATACGCACGCAGTTTTCATTTTTATTCATCGTTATTTCTTGTTCAGATGATCTTCACTCCTCAAGAAAAAGCTTAGAAAAAATGTTTTGAAGTTGAAGGTCAATCTGTTGAATTGAGATAGTTGCTGCCTTCAATTGTTATGTTATGTTCAGCAATAAACTTGAGAAAAAACTGCGTGCGTATGTTTTTATGTGGGTTAAAGACTTATCCATACGTTTAATGCAAAAAATAACCGAATTTCGGAAAGGCGGGAATTTGAAAAATGTCGGTCATTTTTCACACCATAGGGGGGACCAAGGCTAATTTTCGAAATTTTGGTCGGATTTTTTTTCGCGTGTGATACACCAAAAAAATTGTCACGCGATTCTGAGTCGATCTGTGTTTACAGATTTACGGAATCCGACACAGAAAATAAGTTATGGCTCTTCAAAGTGTATCAAATTTCTTGGGACACCATGTACTTATGCTTTTGCCTTTTTAGTTTGTCTCTATTGTTATTTTTTTACAATGTATGTTTTCGTATGTGCTTTTCGTTACCAATTATGATTTTTGTACGTAGACAATGCTTCATTTTTAGTATGGCGTTGAGATCTGATAGTCGCGCTACGTCAAATCGCTGGACGCTTTCTGAGTTGGATCGCCTTGGTCGAAATGAAGATGCTCTAATTCAATTCCTGAATCTACATCACATTGTGCCGGTGGATCGTAGCTGCCTAAAATGTTCCAAGTCCAATATATGAATCTTTAAAAGTCAAAACAAGTAAATTTGGCGTAAATTTTCATTTTTTGTGTGTCGTTTATGTCTATCTTTTTAAGCAACATCAGTTTTCATTGTAGAAAGCGTATCTATGCTGGGGGTCCCAAGTGCAACGGTGAATGCGGTTTTCCCGCGTCTTCGATTCTTGGTGGTAGTAGAGGCCCTGTCGTTGTTGTTCTAAAGTTCATTTACGTGTGGTATGATTAACTATGTAGCATTTTACCTTTTTAACCATTTGCCCTTTTTAAGCTGGCGAATATGGAATTAACCAAGATTTGCGATGAGATTGCAATTGGTTCTGTTGACTGGGGTGTGTATACCGAAATTAACTGGGGTGTGTATACCGAAATTGACTGTGATGTGAATTCCGAAACTGGTCCGGAAGTATGTTCTTATTACTGGTTCTACAGTGTCTGTCATTGTTAAAAAACCCACTATTTTGGGAGTTTTCCACGAGATAGGGTCCCGAAAATGGAAATCGACCGGGCAAAGAGCTACGCACTCGATTTTTATCGATGTGCACATAATTCCGGGACACCCAGTATTACTATTAACATCAGATGGAATCACTTACATGGCTCTTATCACTGGCGTCTTTCCCAGTCGCGCCATTTGCATAACTTCTCCGAGCAACACCCAAGCTTCTGTCTAAAAATAATTGATAATTAGTTTTCATTTAAAGATTTTTAAAAATTAAATAAAACATACTCAAAAATGCTCTTTGCATTTCTCGTACTGATTTTGCTAAAACCGAATTTTTATAGTTATATATAAACAACTACCGTATTTACTCTAATAGTAGCCCCTCTAATTGTAGCCCCCTCTAATTGTAGCCCCCTCTAATAGTAGCCCCCAAGGAGGGGGTTGAAAAATAGTAGCCCTCTAATTGTAGCCCCTCTAATAGTAGCCCCTCTAATAATATCCCCCCTTTTTTGATCCACTTATTAGTTTCGTTGCTTATTTTCGACTTCGAATCACCCTTTTGGTATATTTTTTGCAGATCTCTCGAAATGGATGAATCTATGGTTAATCTTAGCGTTAATTACGATGAAGTTCCTGTTACTCCAGGCAAGAAAAAGAAATCTTATTCGATCACTCGCAAGCTGGAGGTTATCGACTTTGCTATCAAGAATTCCATTCATTCTGCTGCTAGAAAATTCAACATCGACAGAAAGCAAGTTCGTGGATGGAAAAATAACGAAGCTCTTCTCCGTCGAGAAAAGTAAGTTGTTGTTTTGTTGCACTTCATCATGTGCTGATGTTTATAGGAATGCTAATGCTCGAGGCGGCGGAATGAAACGTATCCAAGGAGCTGGCCGACCTATCGATGACAAGGATATGGATATCGTTCTAGCAGGCTGGGTTCGCGATCGTCGTGCATTGAAGCAAAAAGTATCTCGGCGAATGATTGTTGAAAAGGCAAAGAAGCTACACACTCCTGTGTTTCCTCAAGTTCGTAGCGGTGAAGCTTCGTTCTGTGCAAGCAATGGCTGGTTAGAAAAGTTCCTCGTTCGCCACAACTTTAGATATAGAATGCCAACAACAAGATGTCAGAAGCCTCCGAAGGAATATGCGCAGAAGCTAGTGGATTTCATCATCTATCTTTCAAAGATCCATGAAAAAAAGAAGTCAGTTTTTTAATTGTAACTTGTTAAACTGTAATTTTTGTCTTAGATACAGCTACGTATATGCCGCAGATGAAACGCCTATTTGGATGGACCCAACTCAAGGAAAATGCATCGATTTCAAAGGAGCACGTGAAGTAAAATTTTCGATCCAATCTTCAATTAAAGTCGCTATTGTTTGCAGGTGAATGTCTTATCTACTGGTCACGAAAAGTCTAGAATCACCGTCATGCTTACCGCTGGGTCAAATGGACAGAGAAGACAATGAAATTCACTGCTTCAAGCCAAATGGATCTGTACCGGAAGGCCGAAAGCTGCTGCAGAATGCCAGGGAAAACGCAGAAGTGGAAGTCGTCGTTCCAGCGGAAGTCGATGAAGAGGAAGATATAGTGAATGGCTATGAAAGTGATATTTCACTTGATTGTTAAGTTTTGTTTTTGTTGTTAAAATGAAGCCCGAAGTGGCAAAATAAAGTTGTTTTGTCCGTTTATTTTTATTTGCGATTTTGATTTTTGTTTGGATTTTCGTTTTATTTTTTTGGTACCGAGGGTTGAAAATAGTAGCCCCCCCTCTAATTGTAGCCCCCCCTCTAATAGTAGCCCCCCCAAAGGGGGTGGTTGAAAATTAGTAGCCCCGGGGCTACTATTAGAGTAAATACGGTACCATAAATTCTCTCATAAACCGACCGATTGGTTTTTTTACAAACTCGCAAAAGTTCGAACAGTTTAGTGACCATTTCGAAATTATTGAGTGCTCATCCACAATTAAAAAAGCGGAATCAGAGCGGCATAGAGCTCGTAGGAGTGAAAAATCCAATAAATAGCTTAGCAAAAAAAATTTCTCAGGTCTGAGATATAAGTGTTCGAAGTAGAAGGGGTCGGTTTCTGTAAAAGGTCGGCTAATTCAATTAGCCTAATTGAGGATTTACGATATAAAAATAAAAATATTTTAAGACGAAGAAGGTAACACTTGACTTTTTTAAACACTTGGTGAGATTTCCTCGAAAATTATTTTCAACTGGTGTGTTTGACCACTCAATCGATAGAGAAAAATCTCAGCTAAAAAGCGGTGTAAAATATCTGAGATAAGAAAACAAAATATATGAAAAAAGGTGTGTGTTAAGCGTTAAATGCAAAGTGTCAAGTGTTATTTTCGGAAACGCTGGGTGCATGTGACGTAAAATTCTCGATATTATTTTTTATTATCTTATCGGTGTCCTAAAACGAAATGGTCTGTACAGTCGAACCTCCAATATAAGACCACCCTAGGGACTTGCCAAAGGTAACTTGGCTCTCCCAGAAATTAACACAATAGACTCTAACATTAATTGATTCTAACACAAATGATTGTGAAACAAATTGTTAAAGTATTATTTTCAACATTTCTTGAGAAAAAAACAAAGAGTCTTTATTGATAGCCCAAAATCAAACAAATCAAATCAATCAAATGAAATCTTGTTTTTCAACAATGATCGGCCAATACATATGGAGGAAATGGACGCTGCCGACAAGGTCTCGCGAGACTCCACCACCAGTAGACGCAACTTGCTGAACCACCTTTCATTTTCGGCCGAGGAAGCAGGTATGGAGAGGATTCTTCAACATCCGAAAGTGGCATAAGGAGTGAGTAAGCGCCTTCCACTGAGAAACTTGTCAGTGAGATAGTCTTCTTTAGAGCTGGAGCAAAGTAAATTTGATGATGAAGTAGAGTTGCCGGAAAAAGTTTAATACCGATATTAATCTCGCAAAAATACCGAGGCTAAAGCGCACTGTACCCCTCCCACTCAAGTGCACTCTACCCCTCCCACTCAAGTGCACTCTACCCCTCCCACTCAAGTGCACTCTACCCCTCCCACTCAAGTGCACTCTACCCCTCCCACTCAAGTGCACTCTACCCTCCCAAGTGCTCTACCCCTCCCACTCAAGTGCACACTCCCACTCAAGTGCACTCTACCTCCCACTCAAGTGCACTCTACCCCTCCCCCTGTACCCCTCCCACTCAGTGTGTACGGGTACCCACTGGTGGTTCGGACGTATCCTTGTGATTCGGGTACCCACTGGTGGTTCGGACGTATCCTTGTGATTCGGGTACCCACTGTGGTTCGGACGTATCCTTGTGATTCGGGTACCCACTGGTGGTTCGGACGTATCCTTGTGATTCGGGTACCCACTGGTGGTTCGGACGTATCCTTGTGATTCGGGTACCCACTGGTGGTTCGGACGTATCCTTGTGATTCGGGTACCCACTGGTGGTTCGGACGTATCCTTGTGATTCGGGTACCCACTGGTGGACGTATCCTTGTGATTCGGGTACCCACTGGTGGTTCGGACGTATCCTTGTGATTCGGGTACCCACTGGTGGTTCGGACGTATCCTTGTGATTCGGGTACCCACTGGTGGTTCGGACGTATCCTTGTGATTCGGGTACCCGCTGGTAGTTAGTTCCAGTACCAGTGTGGCTTTTTTGGCTATATTTGCGTTCAAAAGTGTTTTTGCGCCAAAAAAATTTTTTGAAAAAAAAAATTCGATTGTTTTTGAAGATAAAAAACAATTTTTTACAGCACCAAAGCGCTGACGAAGCGCCCCGAAGGGGCGCAGGGGGCTTGAGATGCGCACACCCACATGCGGTAGGCCACAGAAAGTAAAAACCTGTTCAAAACTATCATTTTTACCTTCTTTCGACTCGATAAATGCTAAAAATTGGTGAAAAGTACCCTAAAATGACCATTTACTCCTGAGGTGCGGGAGGTAAAATTTTTTGACAAATTTAATTTTTTTTTCAGAAAGTGTTCACAAATCCCTCTTTTACCGTGTAGAGCAGAAAAAAATGAGTTCGGGAAGTGATTTTGGGTCACTTTTCAATAAATCGGAGTATGGGGGGTGACTATAAAGGTGCCCAAAGTTGAAGCAAATTTTTACAGTCTTAAGCATCTATGGAAACAAGAAAATATTTTTAGTCATTAAATCATTTTTCTAGTCAAATTTCTACAGTTTTTAGTTTTCCGCAAAAAATTCAAAAGCCAAAGTGAACCTTTTTCGTTTTTAAAAGTCTTGTGTGGGGCAGGACCTATACCATGACGCTCGTATGCTAGGAGAAGAACGTCGTCCACTTTACTGAAGCATCAATGTCTTTGTGATGCTGTCTGCAAGGGTTACCGAGCGAAATATCGTCCGGCACTATGATCTGTTTAAAGGTGGTCTCTACTTGGTAAGTTGGGAACAATATTTGTTAAGGGTTTCTTATTTGTTTCATTTGTTAATCATATGAAGCACAAGTTTAGGAGCTGAAGTCTCTCTTCTACGTTACCAATCCTTCATCTATGTGGTCTCGCTACTTCTGGTGCTCTTGCTTTGTTGGTGTGAAGAAGGGTCTCTGTAAGCACGCACTCCTGGCCATGCGAAAAGAAGGAAGAATCGAGTTTCCCAGCCACGCCACAGCTGATCCCTTGAACAGGAAAAAAAGAGAGGGAGGCCAAGTCACGGATAAACTCATCAAGCGTTGTCGTTGTTTTGGAGTGTTTAGTGTTTCCGTTGTTAAAATGAATAAAGTAGAGTGGAGAACTATGATTATTTTGTGGTGGGTGCATGAAATTAAGAAATATGTAGAAGAATCTTGAATGGGCACAAATGAAAAGGGTGAAAGACTAGTGTTCAAATGTGTAAAAGAAAATAAAACGGAAAACTCGGTGCGAAGCAATCAAAATCTAGTAAAAGAGAGTCGTATTAATACTCTGTGGCCAATAAAAATATGTGGCCAAAATTAAATATTCTGTGGCAAATTTTCACAATTCTGTGGCCAAATTAAATACCACCCATTGTGTTTCTATAGTTTCCATGAACTGTGATTGTTGATAAGAAGGAAATTTATAATAACAATAAATAACAGGGAGACTGAGCACACTTCTTTTTGGAATACCCTCTAATAAATATAGAGCACACTTTATACAACACGCATAGGAAATTTACTTATAACATTACAGACGGGCTAATATAGCTGAATCCTTAGTCCTCCTTTTTCTTGGTTTCTTCTTTTTTCATCCTAAAAAGATGTGGTTAATAAGAATATAAATTTTACGACTTCTTATAACTATGCTTTTTTAATAGTTTTGATTTTGAGCGACTTACTGGATTTAATAATTGATTTAATAATTTTGATGTAAAGTTATGGTGAAAATTACAAAATGACTTACCAGCCATAACCAGTCATAAGGCCCAAACCAATGACGATTCCACCCCAGAAAGAAATGTCAATTAGGTGTCCCGAGCGACGAATTTCACTACGAAGACCCTCGTAGCTATTCTTGAGCTGGTCATCAAAACTTTCACTGACACCTTTGAGCTGCTCACCAAAACTTTCACTGACACCTTTGAGCTGCTCACCAAAACTTTCACTGACACCTTTGAGCTGCTCACCAAAACTTTCACTGACACCTTTGAGCTGCTCACCAAAACTTTCACTGACACCTTTGAGCTGCTCACCAAAACCTCTAATGTCACCTTTGAGCTCGTCACCAAAACCTCTAATGTCACTTTTGAGCTCTTCATGCTGTGAAAAAATTATATTTTCTTGATAAAGATGCAATAACACTGCTCTGCACTCAACAAATTTGCATTTCAAAATAATTAGTTTGGAAATAAATTAAAAATTGCCCTAGTGAATGGTCCTGAGTGCCTTCAGTGGTCTCCCCCCAGTAGAGTAAGGAGAGCGGAGTGATGCCCCTTTGGTAGTTTTAGCCCGGAGTAGTGCCTTGAGTTCTTACGCTTACGGCATGTGTGATACACACCTTGAGTCACATTAGTTACTTTCAGTGTCCCAGTTTGCCCCAGTATAAGTGGATATATTCCCGTGAGAGGCTTCCGGTTCCGAGGCAAGTATATGGAAGACTAGATGGTTCAATCAATCTTTCGCCCCTATACCTGACTGAATGGTTGGATAGGTCATTTTCACTGAACCTGGATAGACTAGATGGTTCGAAATGGGTCTGGTCATGTTCTGCTCAGAGACAGATTTACGAATGGCTGCTGAATGTCGTCTTTTGATTGCTGATGGCACCTTTAATTACACAATTTGAATTGGCGCCAATAATATTTAAAATATATGACGTTTCACCCCAGTCAATTTCGGTATACACACCCCAGTCAATTTCGGTATACACACCCCAGTCAATTTCGGTATACACACCCCAGTCAATTTCGGTATACACACCCCAGTCAATTTCGGTATACACACCCCAGTCAATTTCGGTATACACACCCCAGTCAATTTCGGTATACACACCCAGTCAATTTCGGTATACACACCCCAGTCAATTTCGGTATTCACACCCCAGTCAATTTCGGTATTCACACCCCAGTCAATTTCGGTATACACACCCAGTCAATTTCGGTATTCACACCCCAGTCAATTTCGGTATTCACACCCCAGTCAATTTCGGTATTCACACCCCAGTCAATTTCGGTATTCACACCCCAGTCAATTTCGGTATTCACACCCCAGTCAATTTCGGTATTCACACCCCAGTCAATTTCGGTATACACACCCCAGTCAATTTCGGTATACACACCCCAGTCAATTTCGGTATACACACCCCAGTCAATTTCGGTATACACCCCAGTCAATTTCGGTATACACACCCCAGTCAATTTCGGTATACACACCCCAGTCAATTTCGGTATTCACACCCCAGTCAATTTCGGTATTCACACCCCAGTCAATTTCGGTATTCACACCCCAGTCAATTTCGGTATTCACACCCCAGTTTTGGGAGTTTTCCACGAGATAGGGTCCCGAAAATGGAAATCGACCGGGCAAGGAGCTACGCACTCGATTTTTTTCGATGTGCACATAATTCCGGGACACCCAGTATTACTATTAACATCAGATGGAATCACTTACATGGCTCTTATCACTGGCGTCTTTCGCGCCATTTGCATAACTTCTCCGAGCAACACCCAAGCTTCTGTCTAAAAATAATTGATAATTAGTTTTCATTTAAAGATTTTTAAAAATAAAATAAAACATACTCAAAAATGCTCTTTGCATTTCTCGTACTGATTTTGCTAAAACCGAATTTTTATAGTTATATATAAACAACTACCATAAATTCTCTCATAAACCGACCGATTGGTTTTTTTACAAACTCGCAAAAGTTCGAACAGTTTAGTGACCATTTCGAAATTATTGAGTGCTCATCCACAATTAAAAAGCGGAATCAGAGCGGCATAGAGCTCGTAGGAGTGAAAAATCCAATAAATAGCTTTGCAAAAAAATTTTCTCAGGTCTGAGATATAAGTGTTCGAAGTAGAAGGGGTCGGTTTCTGTAAAAGCTCGGCTAATTCAATTAGCCTAATTGAGGATTTACGATATAAAAATAAAAATATTTTAAGACGAAGAAGGTAACACTTGACTTTTTTAAACACTTGGTGAGATTTCCTCGAAAATTATTTTCAACTGGTGTGTTTGACCACTCAATCGATAGAGAAAAATCTCAGCTAAAAAGCGGTGTAAAATATCTGAGATAAGAAAACAAAATATATGAAAAAAAGGTGTGTGTTAAGCGTTAAACGCAAAGTGTCAAGTGTTATTTTCGGAAACGCTGGGTGCATGTGACGTAAAATTCTCGATATTATTTTTTATTATCTTATCGGTGTCCTAAAACGAAATGGTCTGTACAGTCGAACTTCCAATATAAGACCACCCTAGGGACTTGCCAAAGGTGACTTGGCTCTCCCAGACATTAACACAATAGACTCTAACATTAATTGATTCTAACACAAATGATTGTGAAACAAATTGTTAAAGTATTAATAGAGACAGAAATGGGACCTCGCCGAACGGGACCTCGCCCCGACCGAACAATTCAAAAACTCCGAAACCCCACCCCGAAATACGGCCCGAGCCAAGCCCGGAAGCCCTACTTCAGATATACCAAAAAATTTTCAACATTTCTTGAGAAAAAAACAAAGAGTCTTTATTGATAGCCCAAAATCAAACAAATCAAATCAATCAAATGAAACCTATTTTTTCAACAATGATCGGCCAATACATATGGAGGAAATGGACGCTGCCGACAAGGTCTCGCGAGACTCCACCACCAGTAGACGCAACTTGCTGAACCACCTTTCATTTTCGGCCGAGGAAGCAGGTATGGAGAGGATTCTTCAACATCCGAAAGTGGCATAGGGAGTGAGTAAGCGCCTTCCACTGAGTAACTTGTCAGTGAGATAGTCTTCTTTAGAGCTGGAGCAAAGTAAATTTGATGATGAAGTAGAGTTGCCGGAAAAAGTTTAATACCGGTATTAATCTCGCAAAAATACCGATATTTTTCTCGATTTTTGTGAAAAGTACGCTTTTTACGCGCTTTTCATTAGGAAAGATAGCGAAAAAAATACCAATATTTATCTCGGAATTTCAAAAATCGGTATTTTCGGTAACCCTATAATGAAGCTTTGGTTGGGTGGTTTTGGCGGGAACTTCAATGAAAAATTTAACCGGGCTTTAGGGCCGGTCCCGGCCCGGAGCTTTTTCGGCTCGGCCAGTGTCCACCCCTGATTGGTTTTTCATTTTTCTCATTGTCGTACTTTTGTCAAAGTCGCTACTTTATCTGCCCTCTTTTTTACTACTGTTTAATTTGCAGCTTTCAGTATTGTTTACTTTGTGAAATAATTTTCAGATGAATGTTATTGTCATCAGCGGAAGCGGAATGTGACGTGTGCAAGAAGACGATAAAGATGTCGGATGGTAGTACAAAAGCTCTGCTTACGCATGCGAACGCACACGAAGAATTTTCCAACAAGCTGAAAATTATCGAAGAGGCGCGAGAGTCCTAGAAGAACACGATGGATCGATTTGTCAAGAGTTTACCAAAGGGTATGATTTTCCTCTTTATTTTCTTTCAAGGCTTATGTGTCTATTTTAGGAGAACTTTCATCTTTGGACAAAAGGGTCGTGCATCTGATAGTCTGTGCGTGTCTTCCGTTTGCAATCGTCGAGCATACAACTTTTAAACCGCTTCTTGCCTTGTCAGATCGAGAGGTTCTCAAAAGTATGAAACTTTAGAATCATGTTCCATTACTAATTACTGTCTTGTAGGGGGTACATGACACTTCTTTCCCGGACATTTCTTTTCCGACATTTCTTTCCCGACATTTCTGTCCCGACATTTCTTTCCCGACATTTCTTTCCCATCTCCAAATTTTCTTATAAGTTTTAAATTGTTGCATGAATTTTTAATTGTACTTTTTTGCTGTGTTTTATCATCTGTAGTAAGCAACTGTATTATATTTGTTTGTTTCAGTCATGGCTTTTGTTTATCGAAATGATAGCTTTTTTCGGGTGCCTATAGAACCTGCTCTGGAACCAGTTGTCAGCTGTAATCGTCAGGTACAATGGTTATGTCAAATTATATTGCTGTCCTTCATCACTCTTCGATTTCTGCATAGGATGTACGAGATGGTAAAAATTAAGGTTAAAGAGTGTATTGCTCCGTGCGAGGTGCTTTCCTTTACATCAGACATTTAGACTGGTCCGACTGAATCATTTATCAGGTTTAATTACCTTCATTGTTTTGCCGTAAGATGTATACATTTTACGTCGTCGTTTCAGCTTAGCCGTGCGTGGGATAAACAGTGAATGGAACCGTTTCAAGTATGTTCTCTACGTTCAACCGTTCTCTGGCACTCATAACTTTGAAACGCAGGAAAGTAAATGAGATGCTCAACAAGTGGTGGATTCCAATCGGCAAATGTCGTGCGTTCTTGCGAGATGAGGGAGGAAATATGCGAAAGGTAGTCAGCTCGGTCTTAGTCACTGTTGTGCGCTAGTTGGACACTTCAAGCACAGCGGTTTGGCGAAAATACGGTTGAAGGAAGAATAGCAACAACTCGGACTTCCAACGAACACCATCAAACAGGTACTCTTATACTTAAACCTATGCCTTTGTTCTATTCTGTTTTTTTTTATTTTCTAGGAAGTTGAAACCCGCTGGAATTCCACTTACTATATGTGCCAAACTCTCGTCGAGCAACAAAAGGCATTAGAGATGTATCTGACTCAGTAGAACAAGAGGGCTCTGAATCTGGAACCGGAAGAATGGGCTACGGTCAAGAACTTGGTGAAGCTTCTCGATCTAATGGAATCAGCTTCAAAGCAGATGTGTCGCGCGGATGATCCATCCAGTTTCCAATTGCGAGAACGCTGACTGCCGATGTTCATGTCATCACTGATCCGGAGCTACAATTGATTCAAGCTAATATTCTTGGTCTATTGATTGAGAAATTTGATGTCAATTATGACAACTAGGTGCTTCCGTCTTTGTTCGCATAATATTAGTTTTATGCTTTAGCATTCATTGGATAGCTATGTTTCTTGACGCGCGTTTCAAGGACAGAATTGCTTCGAACAAGGTGAATTTCCGCCCAAAAATCACGTCGTGGATCAAAGAACAGTGCGAAATGCAAGATACGAATATAGAAATGGGAGCGGAAGTTGCCGGTAAAAAATTACAATTTAAGCAGATTAATGTTTGATCATGTTTCAGAAATTCCCTCGCCGCTGTCAAAGCGCCATCAATCTTTTTTCAATCGCCATAGCAACTTATTTGAAGATGATGCAAATGAAGAGTTTGAAATATGGATGCAGCTTTGATGGAATTTACGGTCTACAACAAGCTGAAGTGCATTGATGCAGATAAGGATCCTTTGCTCTTTTGGAAGGTAATTTATTTAATGAAATTTGATCTGCATCATCCTACTTTTTTCAGGGACATGAGTTAATCTATCCGATCTTGGCCAAGCTTTTGCGGCGATTCCTCTCCGCTAAAGCAACTAGTCAGCCAAGCGAGCAAGTCTTTTCGGTGGCCGGGGGTGTCTATGAGTATCGAAGGAGCAACTTGAAGCCGGAAAAAGCCGAGATGATTGTTTTCCTCAATAAAGCTCTTCTATCAATCAATTATTTTTATTGAAGTTGTTTTTGTTGTCGAATGTATATGATGGTTGTCAATAAACAGTGATTTTGGACTTAATTAGAAAAATCTCAAAATTTTGGTTGAATAGGTTGAAATTTGATGTTCTTTATCATTATATGAAATAATTAAATAACTACACTATATTTTTGTGAAAAGTGTCGATTTTCGTTGGAATTTTACGCTTTTTACAAAACCCCAGAATTTAGGACGGGGCCGTAACACGGGGGCCGTAAATTCTGGAGCTGAAAAACCTCGCCCCGAAACCTCGACGACAGGCATTTTTCTGTCTCTCTTATTAAACTCACTGTCAAATTCTAAATTCCGCTCAAGAAATAAATATTTGAATATAGAAGTTGACGTGCTCCGATAGTTATGTTACGAAGGCCTAGCCATACTGTTTTTGAGCACGAAGGCGCATAGAGAGTGGCCTTGCAACCGCATACAGCCCGACAAGGTCAATAGTTGCCACACAGACAAAAAAATTGTGCAAATCAATCTAATATCCGAAATTCAAAAACACAAATAGATTTATTTTTTCAACGAAAGCAAGTTATATTATGACACATTGTGGGTGGTTTTACTAAAACAAGATTTGAGAATTAAAGTATTATGCCAAACAATAGAGTTTCTGGTAACAACAAAAATAGACTAAAGGCACAGTGAAACAAAGAGATTTTCGTGTAATAAAGAC
The DNA here is from genome assembly GCA_029231635.1 of Ditylenchus weischeri. Classification (NCBI taxonomy): domain Eukaryota; kingdom Metazoa; phylum Nematoda; class Chromadorea; order Rhabditida; family Anguinidae; genus Ditylenchus; species Ditylenchus weischeri. The sequence continues at coordinate 61,030 of JAMRYI010000189.1, forward strand.
ATAGATTCTCATACTGCTTTTGTTGTTATGCAATTATTATGAAATGAACAGAAATGGATGCCAAGTTATGTTATAATCTTATCATGCTTCTCATATAATATATATCCACCTATTTGCAACAATAGATATCTGATAAAAAACATCTTGAAGAGAATAAACGATTGTAAAAACTAAGTTTGTGCGCGTTAGTGATCCCTCTGACATATACCTTGCTCGAGGTATAGTTCGGTCCAACTCGAAAATATCTGTATCGTTTATGTCCTAGTTTAGGACTGACGTTTCGAAAATTAAAAAAGGAGGTAAAAAGGACGTTTTGCCCATTTCCGAAAAAAGGGTCGTTTCATCCAGTGCTTATTGCCCTTTTGAAGCGAAAAAAAGAACAAATGTTTTCGACATTCCGACTCCCGTGACTTTTGGGACTCCTGACTCAGTTGACTCAAAAACTTGACTCAAAAATACGTAAATATTCTGAATTCGGTACTTTTCCAAAGAGGCTTATTTTTAAGGATTTTTTTTTACCACAAATTCTGTGCGCAAACTCTGTAAAGTCTAAAAAAATTAGACAAAGTCGCCCAGTGGCTCAAATAATTGGCTGCTGAATTGGAAAAATCGACTTTTTAAAAAACCAATATTTTGTAAATATCTACAAAATTTAGTGCATATTGACGAATCAATTTCTGCAAAAAATTCAAAAAGTGGAAGAGAAAAAGTCGAGCCCAGTGCTTTTTTAATTTTTGATGGTTCGTTATTGGGGAAAGTCAACTGTAGCTGCATGAAAAAAATAGTTTCAGCATCTCAAAAATCTTTGCCATTAGGAAGTCCGTCTTGAATCGACATTTATCCGTTTTTAATTTTGCTCATCCTGAATCATGTTTTTGCCGAAGAATATCAGCCTGCGAGACCGAGGCAGTTTTCAGAGGGTCATAAACACACAGCATTAAAAAGACTAAATATCAGACAAACTCCAACTCCAGACTAATCTTAGATCCGCCAGCCGTTTGGAGGCATTAACCGGTGATTCATGGCAGGCAGCCAAATATTTGTTGGATTTTGACCAGAAGGAACCAAAAAGACGGTTGACAAGCTTTTGACAGAAAACCTAAATACATGGATCTGTAGTATTTTATTGGTGGCACAGGTATCAAAATCAGACGGTCGAAAACATACATCCACATTGTCATTAATTCGCTCAGTGCAAAAGCCTGTGGAATTATCACATCTTGAATGACAGTCGAAAAAGTGGCATTGGTCATCGGTAGCACAACTTCCTGTAAGTTTGGATACTGTTTTTCACTGGATAGGGTAGGATAGGATTCGGTTGTTTTTGGACCGATCGGTTGTTATAATATCGGTTATTTTAAACCTTGTTTCTTTAGTCACGGGTTTTTCAGTTTTCCCGAAGGGGGCGCAGGGGCTTCGTTGGTTAGAGATGCGCGCACTCACATAACTTAGACATAATTCCGAGCAAAACTCTTGATCATAAAATGCATGAAGGAGCTTTTTTGCCTAGCTCTAGTTTTGGACATTTGTCCGAAAATGGGCGAAACGTTTTGCCAATTTTTTTGCCTTGGTCCCCCCTGATTTTTTTCAATATTTTTCGATTTTCAAAAATCAACAGGGGTTTTTTTTAGGCAAAAAATGGGCAAAACGTTTTGCCCATTTTTGGACAAATGTCCGAAAATGGGCGAACCATTTTTGCAACCACTTTGTGCTCATTTTCGGATTCTCTCAAGCAAAAGAAGCAGATCGTCAAATTTGCGAAACGGTGTTCGCACACTTGCAATCGAACCTGACAGTTCAAAATATCAAAATCAAAATTGACATATGTCAACAAAAAATGAACTTTCCTGAGATTTTTTTTGGGCGGGAGTTCAAAATTTGGCAAATCCATGATCGGGTATCATGGATTTTCGCAATTTTTTCACATAGACGTGATACCGCAAAATTTTTCGCGCAAATTCCCAGAGAGACTATTTTAAAAGTTTTTATGGGGGATCTCAAAATCAGCCGTCTTTAGAGCGTTAAAAGGCTTAGAAAATTCGAGAGAAAAAATCGAAACAAAAATCTGTGACAAAGACAAGTCTCTTCAACAGAAGATCCGGCACAGTTAAATGTGCAGTTTTATCCTTATCATAAATACAAGCTCTCAAAAAATAGATTACCAAATTTTTGAAAAAAAAAATTGTCTTGTATTTTTTCGCAACACCTACTTGAGGTTAGCATTGTGTTGAGCTTGGTTTCAGTGTAAAGCATATCACTATCCATCACAACAAACCTGAAACTTCAAAATTGAGCGAAACAAAGGTATAATTGTCGTATCCGTCATCCTCCCGAAATCGTGTTATAACGCATTTTTATGGTGTTTTAGACAGTAAACACTATAGAAAACATGATTTCGAGACGCGGAAAGACGTTTTTCGGCACAAATAATAATTGACTTACAGAGTAAGTTTAAGTTGAATTGTTATAATTGCGTGGGGAGTATAAACCCACATGTGGGCTCTACCGCGTACAAAACTTAACTGTGCATGGTTTTTTACCTTTGCACAGTCTCACTCTCGAGATGTTTGGTCTTTAGGGTGTGCTTTCTTGTGAGCTACACCAGACAGCTCACACTAGAGATGAATCCGAGAAAATGTGCTCAGGTTGTATCCATTTCCAGGGCTTTTTATATAAGCTAGCATGTGGGTTGTTATGTGAGATAACGTTTCTTTTTTAGGTGAATCACAGTCTACACTTTGTTCATTCTGACTCTGGTAAGCACACGAACGGGATTGAGGCAACCTGGATGTTTTTTTCAATTAAATGTTAATTTTGATCTGAAATTATTTGTGCCGAAAAACGTCTTTCCGCGCCTCGAAATCATGTTTTCTATAGTGTTTACTGTCTAAAACATCATAAAAATGCGTTATAACACTATTTCGGGAGGATGACGGATACGACAATTATTCCGAAACAAAACTACCATACACACACCTCTTAGGATATTCAGCGGACAAACCCAAATTCTCAAACTTAACATCACACCATTGTAAAGGGTCATTTAGGAATTCATAAAACAATTTTAACGTGCCCATCAAATGGACAAGAATTTTGGCTTTGAGATTCATGTAATATGCTTTCATTTTAAATGGGATCAGGTACTCCACTTGATATGCATGGCCACAGGTGCCAAGGACCTTAAAAAATCAAAAACGGTCTTTTTTAAAGCAGAGATCAACCTTGGGAGTAATCCTGGATAAAGGCAATATCCGAAAATTGATAAATTCTTCCTGTTGAAGAAGTGCCCAAAGACTGTTGCGCTCTCCTTGACTCAGAGAGTGGTTGCGGTATTGTTGGGTGGAAGAGGATGGCCACAGTTTTCGCAGCAGATGAGACTTGTACTTGGCTGGCCAGTTCAAGTGCAACTGGTCATTCACTATTTCCAGCACCTAGAAAAAAGTATAAGACAACAAAATGGAGGCTAAGGTGCGGCTAATATTTCGTGAGCTGGTGATTTACCTACATTTTGACTGGCTGCAAAAACAGCTCGATTTAGTGTTAGAAACGAAGCGCAGCTAAACGTCAGGTAATGACCATAAAATAAAATGTTTTGGTGACTATACCATGCGTTATTAAGAATGAAAGTTTTTTTAAGTGGCCTTTTATTAGAATCCGCACTGATTCGACCTACAGTTTTGAAATTTTGAAAATTTTGGCTATTTTTATACAATTGTATTATTATTATATAATTGTCTAACTGCAAATGATTGTATTTTTATCCAAAATTTCGACCAAAAATTTACTCGAAATCGAGTAATTTCGAGTATTATTCAAAATTTTTCAAGTTTCGAAAATCGAGTCGAGTACTCGAAAATTTCGAGTCCTCGACAACCCTAACTATTACATTAAAATTAATATTATCATAAGGATTTTGTTAAATGATTGAGATAGACAACAAGGCAAGATTTTAGCCGAAACGTAGACCTAGAAAGTACGCTTTTGAGCTCTGAGCCATTAGGGGCCTCCGTCCCATTGATAAGCTATAGACCTTTCAAATGTTTAAAAAAAAGTTGCCTTGTCCGTGAATTCCTCGTCCTCCACTCGTGGATCAACATACTCATAATCGGAAGCATAAGGGTGATCCATCTTGAGTATGACATCTTTCCCGTTTTCACTCATTTTTAACACTTTCTTGGAGCCACCCTCATAGAAGTCTAGGATCGAGTAGTTTTTCTTGACGCATAACCAGTTGCAACTATCGCCAGCATGTTCGCCCCTAGCTACCCCTGCACACAATGTATTTATTATGGAGTTTGCTCTGAAAGGATAACATTTAAAAAACGCGGAGCGGAAAACTTGACCCACTTGCTGAAATTAAAAGATCCAGAAGAAGCCGGGTTCATAGTCGGCGAGCTAGGAGTAACAGATGCGGCTAAAATATGGTAAAAATTAATATAAAATAAAATTTCATAAAAAAACCAAGCTATTTACCATAATAGAAGAGGTAAAAAGCAACTCCAAATAAGACTATGACTGCCAAACGTCCGAACAGTGATGAGTAGCAAAAAGGAGCATACCAAGGGGCACTACCAACCCTCTGGGTCAAGTCGGTGGTGGACCTGAGAATCAAGATCTCTTGTAATCAAAACGAGTTAAAAAATTCTATTGACAACTAAGAATAGCCGGGAACAATGTCCCATACATTACGATTTGTCACACTGTAAACAGCTACACGGACATTTGGTTCAAAAACCGTTTCGTCCAAAGGCCGTTTAGTCCAAAAAAGGGTTGTACATGTAGCTCACCCTCAATGTAAGCAAAACCGCGGGACCAAGCCTAGGTGTGCCTATTTTAATGTCTTCAAAGCAGAAAGTATTTAAAAAGAATTATGGAATGAATATTTGGTACTTGTTGCGTAGTAAGAGTACTATTTTAAACACTACTTTCAAGTAGGAGTACTAACAACATAAACTCATTTCAACAAACGTTGTTCAACAGTTAGACTGAAAATAATTAGTGATTTCCGGCTGCACTTGCGTATTTCTTCGCTCTTTGTAGAAGTAGTCATCCAGTGAATCGCTGAGACGGAGTATAGTAGGATTTGCAGAATTGGGCAGCGCAACAAGTGCCAAATTTTCGTCAACTTCGAAAATCGATGGGTCAAGACATTTTCCGTAAATTATTAGTTTAGGTGTACGAAACGGATTTGGACGAAACGGATTTTGGACGACACGACTTTTAAACGAAACGTCTCGTACCCTGTAAACAATTTAAAGGCTATAATGCCAAATAATTGTGCATTTGAAATAAAAATCTGACGAATGACTGATTTGAAAGCGAAAAATACTGACTATGACGAGAAATACACTACACAGACTTGAAACATACTCTATTTTAGCAGAGTTAGAAGATCGACAGCACCAGTCGAGTACATTGTCCTCATCATCGTCCTCTGATTCTGAGTCCATGTTAGAATTTGACACTAATGCGTTTGAATCAAATCCATAGACAGGATCCAATTGCATAAATGCCTGTAAATATTGCATACGCATTATACAGAAACTTCCAAAAAAATTAAGATATCTACTGGACAGATAGATTGAAGCATGTATAATTAAAGATATCCATCATATTCATTAACCTCCAAATATTTTATTTGATCGCACCGAGAAAATGCAATAAAATCTTGTACAAGTGTCCAAATCGATTATTTCTTACTCATTCTCGCATTGAGATGACCAGCTCCAAAGCAGCTTCCACCACACCATCACATGCTTGCAAGGCTCGGAGGTTTTCTTCATCATTGGTGAAGCCAAATTCTCGCATTTGCTCCAACTGAACTTGATAGTTCTGACGCAGATGGTTATAGTCCACTTCCATTGGCTCAGCTGGCTGCGCCTGGTCTATGGGCTCCTGCTGCACTCCTTGACTCGCACTGTTGTCGGTTACGGAAGATGAATTTCCAGTGTTCTGTGGCACAGGAGGAATACCCATACCTGAAAATGCTGAATAGAGAATGATGCGAAAAATAGGTGCCCATCTGTGACTGCAGCCTGATACCAGGCTGCACCCCCAGCACTTAAAGTTCAGAAAACGCACCAGTGAATACATTGGCAAGAGCTTGCTGAAGCATATCATTGGTAATTGGAGCATTTGCCGAAGATGAAGGCTGAGCAAACAGGTTTTGAGCAAACATATTTCCGGCCACAGGAGACGGACGACTGACTGCAGTCTCAACAACTTTCCTGTAAACCTTCAAGCAATGCGGGCGCTCTCGAGCAAAATTTTCTTTCTGAAAGATAATCCAAGTCGAAGAGTTAAGTTTTTAACTACCGCATTTTTTTAATTAGCCCACCCCTTAAGTTTGAGGGTCTGTATCTCGGAGCAGAATGAATACTTTATCGAACTTTCTCAATTATCACAAGATTTACTGATTTCACTTTTTAGCTTTTAGTTTTTAAATTTTCCCCCAGTAAATCTCGAGATCGACCTGAAATTTTCAGTTTTTTTTTGGAAATTGAAAAATAAACCCATCGGTGGGCTTTCTAGAGGAAGTACAGCACTAAATTACATTGGGCCTACATTGTTCAAATTTAGCGTCACACACACAAATTAGTCCAAATACTATATAAAAAAAAAATTACATCGGACTTACATTGAACAAAAACTCGGTCAAAAGTCGGAAGTCATGCAACAAATCAAAAGCCAACTGATCGGCATAGAGCATGGGGCTCTCGGCCAGTATCTTCCTCAGGTTTCCATAATTTGAGCAATATTCATAGATCTGGAAAAACACAAAATATGGTACAAAAAACCTGTTTCATGACACCGAAAAATTACCTTCTTTTCTTCTTCAGCTGAAATGGTCTTCATAAGCATCTTGCATGAAGCCAGTTCTTTGTCAATTTCTTCCAAGTTTGCGAAACTACTCTGCTGTTCATCCTTACCAACCAAATAGACATGGCCTGAATTGTTCAGCTGTTTCACATCGGAGAGTCGCACATTGTGTTCCAGTTTTTCACCGTAGAATACCAAGTCTTAATTTTTTGGGATAAAAAAATTTATAGGCACATCTAAATTACCACATTCAGCAGCTCTTGAGCCTTTCAATTCCTGAAGCACCTCAGTCACTGTCTTTATCAGTGCTACTTCATGCTTTTCTCCACTAGGCAGAACAACACCAACCATATTTCCGTCAGATACAGGAAAGCTGAAAATGATGAAATTTAATTGACACAAGTTATTGCTTCATTTATATCTTCTGTTATCAGAAGATATAACATTTATACTCGCAATGATATCATTTTACAATAAAAAAATTCAATTGTCACTCAACAGAAAAACACACTGGAAACCAAAAAAAAACAAGAAATTTGTCTTTCTACTCCTACCCCTTTCTACTTGTGTTGTCAAGACCAGTGTTGGCAGTTTGGCTCGCGAGATATAGCATTTAAAAAGAAATAGCGAGCAAATCGCGATTCGTGAGCCAAATTAAAGTGCGCGCGAACCAAATAGCTCGCGATCAATATGGTTCGCGACTATCGAGAGCAAGGCTTATGCGAGCTGTTGATGAGCCATTTGGCTCATGAGCCATATAGCTCGTGAGGAAATAATTTCTGCTAAATGAGCACGAGCTTGTCTAATAATATTTTTAATGTGTTTGAACCCTCAAATTTGTAGTAAAAGTACAATTCGAGACAAATCTGATTCGAGACGGTCGATTCGAGACACTTTTTTCTAACTTTTAGAACTTTTGATCAAAAATTTACAATTTATTGAGAATTTTTTTCCAGAAGATTTCATTCTAACCCAAAATGTCTTCCTGAATTGAGACCAGATAAATAATGACAGGGAGTTGAGATATCTCTTAAAGTACGGGGTGGGGTAATTTTGGAATTTTGGCCATAACTTTTTTATCTTTCATGATTTCGACACGACCTTTTTTTATTCGAAAGCTGACACTCTAGGCATTTGTATGACAGCAAACTTGCAGAGAACTCTTTTTTGAACATCAAACAACAATGGCAGACAATAATAACAACACATTTTCACTAATATTCTTGCTCGGTGCTTCTCCAGTTCACTTCAAGACAGTATTCAACGCGGGTTTGGTATGTTGGTTGTGAATGACCATGTAAATTAAAATTGCAAAAAAAAACTTCAGTTCCAAAATAATACCGAAAACCTACCCCTCGATACACTCCGTTTCATATTTATAACGCCACCCATAATTTTGGTGTTTGAAGCTATCAACAGTGATTTTTTGATGAAGTGGCGCCATTTTAGAGAACAGCATAAAAATGCTCAACGTCGTAAATGGCGGTTTAAATATGAAACGGTCATTTTTTGGTTTTTACAGTAAAAAAATTTCCCGCGGTTTCGAAATTCATTCTTTATTGTCGTAAACGTATTTTTTTGACAGATTGCATCTTAAAATGGCGCCACTTCATCAAAAAATAACTGTTGGTAGTTTCAAACCCCAAAATTATGGGTGGAGTTATAAATATGAAACAGAGTGTAGTACTCTTTCCTTCTTTGGTCAAACCTGTTCAAGTTACGTATTTTTCTTAAGCGATTTTGCTATAATTTTTTTTTATCTGCTTTTTCATGAAATCTTGACTCTAGAAAGTAACCAAACGGGCTGCGAAATAAAAAAAAAAATGTGTGGAGGTTGAGGCGATAAATTACTAAGTGCGCATCATTTTGGCGGGTTTCTTTTCATTTTGATGGTCATTTGCATGAAATCGCAAGATTGGGGCAGTTAGTGACAGGGAATAAGTGCTGGAAATGATTGCGATCGATTTCTCATTAGTATTAGGCCCTAGAAGTCGGTGAACTTGCTAAAATATAAAGTAAAAGATATGTTATGCGGAGGTAGGCGGAAATGCGGAAATTCCGCATTTCTGGAGGTAGGCCAACCTGGAGGTAGGCGGAAATTCCGCATTTCCGCCTACCTCCAGGTTATGCACCCACTGGGGATCGAACCTGAGAGTTCAAAATATTCGCTCTTCGATGTGCTTCCGGCCTCCCCCTTTAAAACTTGTAATCAGAATACAACGAGAGATCGAAAAAACAAATAACAAATGTAAATGAAATGTAAATGAAATATTCGCGCTAAAATAAAATACAAAAAAAAAACCCAAAATTGCACTAATATGAGTCCAGATGAGCTAAGCTCTGAGCATATTAAGATTCAAAATTAAAACACTGTTTGATAGCAGTCTTGGGCGATCAACCGGCGTTATCAGCCGATTGATTCGCCGGTGGGCCACCGGTTGATCCACTTTATCAACCGGTTGATCAACCGGAAAATGATCAACTGGTTGATGGTGGATGTGGCGATTGATAAGCAAAAAATCGCAATCAACCGGTTGATCAACCGGGAATCAATCAACCAATTGATGGTGGATGTGGCGATTGATAAGTAAAAAATCGCAATCAACCGGGAATCAATCAACCGGTTGATGGTGGTTGTGGCGGTTGATAAAATCCAGGCGTGAACAAGACTGTTTGATAGCTCACGAGAATTTGGCTCGCCTCTTGCTCTCGAAAAATAAAAAAGTTTCGAGAAAAATGCGAGCCAAATTTATTGCGTGCGGGCTATATATATTTTGCGAGCAATATGTCATGCAAGTTGTGCGATTTGTATCACCTTTTGTGGCTCTAGCGAGCCAAACTGCCAACACTGGTCAAGACATAACAACTGTAAAAAATCCAAACATTTCCCGGACATGGAAACATTACAAAGAAAATACCGCACAATACAAAAGCCATTTTTCCTCTGGAAAGGTGACACTTTTTGTTTTGCAAAAATTTTGAAGGTTTCCACACCACACCTAGATTCTAGCGGTCATTTTGAGTATAAATAACTACAGGTTAAAATTAAAATAGGTGCTGTGGAAACCTTTGAAAGTTTGTTACGCGACTCGTGTTACGCGGGAGTCTGGGTGGAGCCTTAAAAACAACAAAATTTCAAAAGACGATACGGAAAAATGCCTCTTTTTGGTGAAAATGTGAATTTTTCGCCAAAGGAAGCATTTTTCCGTTTTGTCCAATTTTAAAGATGGTCACTAAATCGACAGAGTCGTTGTTTCGAGGGCCGTTAAATCGGTGTTCGAATGTACCTCAAAATTGCAAAAACCATATATTCGTTTTGAGTGGCGTTGCTTTTCTTTCCGGACAGAAAAGATTTGGAAAGTTAGCAAGTTAGAAAGTTTTCCGGAAAACTTTCCGGTTGGCGGTGAGAAATCGGACAGAAATAACAAGGGATTGTACAGTTAACTGTACAGTCAACTGTACAGTTAACTGTACAGTTAACTGTACAGTTAACTGTACGGTTATCTGTAGTTAACTGTTTTAAACTTACAGATTTTTGGTAAGTTATACAGGCTGTAGTAGGTTGCCGTGTAACTTACCGTCTAAATAACCCTAGTGAAAACGCATAAAAACGAGGTGTAACACGGGTTCGGCCCACAGAGAGTTTCTCTTCTCCTGTTTTCATTTCTTTCCATTTTTTTGGAAAACTTTCCGCGTTCTTTTTTGTCCGGAAAGTTTTCCGGAAAGCTTTCCATGCAGCAACCCTGGTTTTGAGATTCTTAAATGCACATCTACAATGCATATTCGGTTCCCTGCTAGTTTTTATGAAAAAGCAAAAGTAGACGATAAAAAAACTAAATTTAAATTCGCACAATAAAAAAATTCTTGACGTTCTGTTCATTTTGCATACAGAAGGGCAAAGAACTGTGCTGCAGCTAGACAGTTGGTCTCTCTTCTGAAGTAATCAATATTTTGCCTACAGGAAAAGAGCGTCTCTCTTTCCTTCCTATTATATCTGGATATTTTTTCTTCAACTCTGCTGTTTTGCTAATATATTTTACAGTCTTTTCCTGTTTATGTCTTTATTTTTCCCATCCTTTGTTCTTTTTTTTTCGAAGTTAAGAAATCGCAAAGTATATGGAAATTTTGTTATCCCTTTACTTAGTTTGTTTTTCCTTGCTTTCGCAATTTTCGCTCACTTCCTATTTTTTATTCAGAATCTAATTATTTAATTCTATAGTTGTTTATTTCGATTTTTGTGGATGTGATCTCCGTTTTTAATGCATATATTCAATGAAAATTTGTAAAAGGAACATCAAAATTTTGTGTTATATTCTTTATTACAGGTGCTTTTGGAAGCCTATATTTTTGCTCAATGGTTTCCAACAGCCGGTCAGTACCTTCATCACCGAAAAAGCTGAGTCAAGCTCAACCTGCTCATAGGTCGCCAAGGAAGCTCAATTTTGTTGTGCCATCATCAGTCAATTCATGTGCCGTCAGCCAATCTCTTGACAAGCGTGAAGAAAATAATCAGCTATCATGTCACTCTATCGTGAAGCGACGTCGCACTACTCGAAGAGCTCTATTTGGTCGTCCTCAGGTTGCAGACACGAATCAGTGGTTGTCTGGTAATTTTTTTAATATTAAAAAAATATTTTATTTTACTGTTTTTAAAGATCTTGAAAACAGTCTGATGGACGAAAAAGTTGAGAAATGGGGGTAGGTTTACAGCATATTTTAAATATTTCGTTTTACAGTAAAATTTCTTTTTTAGTTTTGACTTTCGGAATGACCGCCCCATTGATGAGCCTTGTTCTTCTTCTGCAGTCTTGCCGCCCTCCTCAATGGTTTATGAGCCAATGGAGCAAAATCATGTAAGCTGGCTAGTCTAGCCTTCTTACAATTTAAAAAGGATCAAATTGTAAATTATGGTGGAAATTTTGTCGAGCATCTAATTTATTTTTTTCGGCACTTTTTTAAAATCTCAGTCAAAAATACTGAAATCCAGCACCTAATTTATTATTTTCGCTAATCAAAAGCTAAAGAATACCATTTATGTATTTTTTATCAACAAAGCACATTAAGGTCAAAAATGATGAAAACATTGATAAAATACACCAATTGCCTAGTTTTACACACAAAATTGACCATCAACAAGCAGAAATAAGAAATTAGGCGCTGGATTTCAGTAATTTAGTGCCGAAATTCATATACCGTATTTCTTCTAATTGCCGCACAGTCTCGAATTACCGCACACCCCTAACTTTAAAGACTTATATCTCGGAGCAGAGTGAATATTTTGCTAAGCTGTTTGATGCATTTTCTTAACTCCCACGAGCTCTACCGATTCCACTTTTCAGATCTTGGTTAAGCACCCGAAAATCTCTAGATCGAATTTGAAAATTTCCGATTTTCGGGCGCACATGTGCGGCAATTAGAAGAAATACGGTATAGCCTTTTAAAAATTTTATTATATTTTAGGTTCCTCACTTCTATCGCTCCAAGACTCTTTGCAATGAAAGTCCTAAAAAGGGTCAGAGACTGCCAAATCTGCCACAAACATTTGATAAAGACCATCTTCAACATCATACAAAAAATGAAGCTAACCTTAGGCATAATAATGGTCATATGTCTAGTGAAGCAGTTTTCTCTTTTGGCAGACTCAATCATGCTCAATCGCCTACAAAACTGCGAAAACTGACTTCTCCTGTGGTGCACAAAACTCCCGGCAAAAAAGAAAGTAATTAAACTATGGTGGAAATGTTGTCTTTATTATTTTAAATTTGTATTTGGGCCACATTTGTTAAATTAGATTATTTTGGGCTTATTTGGTTGGGCTTAAGTTTAGGTTTTTTAAAGTGGATGGACGTATTTAGAACCTTATCAGCTACTTTAATCTATCCACAAAAAGAGACATTTGTTGTGTAATCGAGATTGAGTTTAATGTGAAAAACAATTGCATAGCGTGTTGCGCAATTACTTGACTCTTATCAACAACATTTTTCCTTATTCAAGAGTATTTCAGTGTCTTGCGGTTCGAAAAACGGTAATAACCAGAAACTTTTTAATAACCGTTCCGATTTTTTATTCTTTGTAGAAAAATTATTTTATTGATAATCTTAGTCTACTTTTTTTGTCGGATCGAATAGAACCGAGCAGGGCTACTGGTAAGCCACTTTAAAACACGATTATAGTAGTTTTTTCTTAATCCTTTAGTGTAGAGAAGAGAACTGCCCCACATTCAAATTTTCTACATGCCGCAGCGCTCAAAAACCCTGACCCTTTAAGTACTGCTAGGTATAAATTTCAATGCTTGGTTCTAAAATATTCAGATTAGAAAAATTAGTGAACTTTATGATCGAAAGATCCAATTTTTAAGTTTATGATTGATAAATGAAAATCTGCCGGGGAACACGCTTTTGCCATTTATAGTATTCTGGTGTTGGCTTTGAACTTTAAGCAAAAACATTTATAAAAGTTTGCAACATGAAGAACACTTTTCATATCTTTTTATATATAACCATTCGTTTTCTTGTTGTTTTTTCATTTAGTTACTTACATCGACATCCACACTGCTAAATTTATAATTAATCAATTGTTTTCACAATTGTTAAAGGAGGACACTCTTTAAAGGGGCATGCCCACGCTAATAAGAGGTGGTGCCCGGGAATTTAAATTTTTTTCCTTCTCATTGAACTTCTGTACGTATTTTTCAACTTGGTTTGTAACAAAACTGTACCTAAAATTAAATTCTAGGCCTTGTTTTGTTAGAAACCAAGTTGAAAAATCCGTACAGAAGTCCAGTAATTAGGAAAAATTTTTGAATTCCCGGGCACCACCTCTTATTAGTGTGGGCATGCCCCTTTAAAGGGAAATTTTGACTCGAAAATGGGATTTTCCGAACCTTAATTAATTTTATTTTTATTTTTTAACCCTTATTTTCTTTACACCATACAATTAAACTGTGAATCCACCCGAAAAAAAATATCAGATCACAATTTCGAAATAAAATTTTTTTTTTCGAAAAAAATTTGCCCTGGTCCAAATCAAGGGGATCCCGGTAGTTTTAGGAGTTATTTTAGAATTTACGTTTTGATTGATGCTTTAGTGCACATATTCATCTGCAATTGTATACTTAAATTGACGCTAGAAAGCAGGGCTACATTTTGATTATAGGGTTGTAAATGACCATGTCTGCGAAACTTACGAAAAAAAATGAAAGTTCCGAAAAAATTCTGGAAATTTCTGAAATCCTGAATATTTTGTCAGAACTTTTTTTTTCGTAAATTCAGCAGACATGGTCATTTAAATACTTATACTCAAAATATAGCCCTTTTTTGTGATATTTTTTTCGTTGGGTGCAGTGTTTCCGAAAATAACACTTAACACTTTGCATTTAACGCTTAACACATACCTTTTTTCCTCTAATAAGCGCCCATGCTCTAATAAGCGCCCACCCCAACTTTGAAGACCTCTATCTCAGCCAAGAAAGAATATTTTGCAAAGCTGTTTAATGCATTCTCTTAACTCCCACGAGTTCTACCGATTCCGCTTTTTACATTTTGAAATTTCATTCAAAAATCTTGAGATCGACCCCAAAATTTTCAGATTTTTGGGTGTTTGAAAAATAAGCGCCCATGGGCTCTTATTAGAGGAAATACGGTACCTGTGTGTACTTAACACTTGACTTTTTTAAACACTTGGTGAGATTTCCTTAGAAATTATTTTCAACTGGTGTGTTAAGTGTTATTTTCGGAAACACTGGGTGGGTGGATTCACGGTTTATTCGTATGGTGTAAAGAAAATAAGGGGCAAAAAATCAAAATAAAATTAACTAAGGTTCGGAAAATCCCATTTTCTAGTCAAGATCCCCCCTTAAAGAGTGTCCTCCTTTAAAAAGTGTGCAGATTTGTGCAACTCAAAAGACTAATAAATACCGTATTTCCTCTAATAGAGCTTCCCTCTAATAGAGCCCCCTCTAGTAGAGCCCCCTAACTTTGAGGACCTATATCTCAGCCCAGAGTCAATTTTTGCAAAGCTGTTTTACGCGTTTTCTTAACTCCCACGAGCTCTACCGACTGCACTTTTCAGATTTTAGTTGAGCACCCAAAAATCTCGGGATCGAATTCCAAATTTTCCGATTTTCGGGCATCCAAAAAATAAAGCCCCCGGGGGCTCTATTAGAGCAAATACGGTAGTAACTTTATCAAAAAAATATTTTATTAAATTTCTCAACATTTTGTGCTCACTTGCTTGTCATCTCATTCAGCCTTCTTATTTCGTGCATTTTTACCATTTTGTTTCTTTTGTACGTGTCAAAAACACACCCACTTGTTTGCTTATCATAAAGTGCCTCATTATAAAAAAAACTAAATAATAATAAAGAATGACTACAAATGCAATACTATTATTAACATAAGCAAGAAGTTCGCAAATTCCCTCAAAATTATGCCAATTATCACATAGAAGAAGCATCTCAAGCAACTATTTCAATAGTAAAAAGTTCCAATTTCCAGTAGGCAAATTGTTAATTGCTTGAGTTGTTCCATTGATTTGCAATTGGTTTGTCAAATAGAGACCTACTGGGCTGTGAGTAATTAATGGTGCTGGGTTGGAGCACTGATTTGGCAGGAACACATAGCTTAAAAGGTGGTCTTCACCACAGCCTATTGACTTTTTGATTTTGGGACTGGGGTGTGGGCAGGGGTGTAGAGATGGTGCTAATGGCCCGATTCTTTGTCTTCCTCTTGCTCTAACAGCCAATATTATGAGCACCAACTCAGGCTTGGTAATTTGCAGTGGGTGTGTAAAAGGAGAGAATGTCTAAAACAAGAATTTTTTTTAGTTTTTTCCATTTTGACTTGGGATAGTGGATTTGGTGGTGGGATTATTAATGTTGCTTGTGGAAATTCAATATTTGTTTTGTGACTTGTGAATAGTAGTATCACTTGGCTGGTCAGTTGTTAAGCGATTGTTTTGTGTGCTTACATGTTTTGTTGTGTGCATTAGGAGTGCAAAAGGTTTTGGGTTGTGGGAAATTTGGAGTCTGAAAAGTCGAAGGCTTAGTGTTTAGATACTTTGGAAAGTTTTTGGTTGACTTTTTCAAGTAATAACTGACTAACTAACTAAAAGAGTCGTTTTATCCAGTGCTTTAATTTTTTTTCATTTTTAAGCAAAAAAACAAGATTTTGACCAAGAATTTCAAAAATATAAGAGATTTGGTGTCCCGAAAAAAGACAAATCTTTCTAAAAAGAACGATTCGGAACCCTGGTTTAGAGTGAAAAACATAATTTATTTATATTGTCACTGTATTATCGCTCTGGAGTTGATAAGGTGGACTTCAACTTTTACAAAAAAGTTGACGCTACTGTCATATACACCCCCCCTTCCCCCAACAAATCAAGTTTTTTGAAAGCGTCTGAAAATTATTTTTAAGTAATAATTTCACCAGAAAAGCACCAAAAAAGCAATTTTAAAGTATGGTGGAAAAGTTGGGGTGAATGGGGTAAGTGTGACTGAAACTTGTTATCTCAGTGTTGGCAATTGTTAAAGCTTGGGGAAGCCTAAGCCTAAAGCCTAAGCCTAAGGTAATGCTTGGGGTGAATGGGGTGAGTATGGCTGAAAAGTGGAAAAGTTAAGATAAATGGGGAAAGTATGGCTGAAAAGTAGAAAAGTTGTTTTTTTAAGCCGCGGGCATACAAATTGTGTTTGTTGGGGTTGGTTTGTACCTGAAATAACAAAAAAAATCGGTCATGTACCAGCAACAAAGTATAGCTGAACAAAATTTTTGTGCTTTTTAATGCGTTATAACAAAAGACAGAAATATAAAAACATGAAATCTAGCTGAATTGAAAAAAATCAGCCCCTACTTTTACCCTACCCCTCCCAATACAGCCCTTTGTCCCTTTGTTACTTTTAGTTTATTGCTAAAATTAATACTCCATTTTTTATAATAAGAAATGTGTTTAAATCATTTTCTTAGTCTTTTTTTGCATAATTTTTTAATTATAAATCATTTTAGAAAAAAAATGAAAAAAAATTATTGCGGGGGGTTTATGACAGTAGGTCAATTATTGGGGGTGTATATTACAGTAGCGCCAAAAAGTTTTATTTTAATGGAAAAAGGATGCCAATAATATGCAGTCGCCGGCACCAGGAACCGTACCCGCACACCGTAACCGCCCAAACAAGTGTAAGCTCAAACCACTGAGCTACGGCGACCCACAAATCTCTAGTGTTTCAATTAGTTTATGATGTTTATATGTCGATTATACAGGGTGGCCCAAGAAATATCGACACTTTTAAACAATCATAACTTTTTTCTGGGCCGTATTCCGAATTTTTGTAAACGCAGTTTGACTCAGTTTGATCTAACATTTTTTTAGTATAAAATGTGAAAAACACGATTTCCGCTTGGTCCTCCCGTTGGTTTTGGTCCTGGTCTGTGGATGGCCCGTAGATGAGTAAGGCCTAAACTACAGGGGGAATATTATTTTTCACATTATGTACCAAAAAATTGTTGGATCAAACTGAGTCGAACTGCGTTTACAGAAATTCGGAATACGGCCTAGAAAAAAAGTTATGACGGTTTAAAAGTGTCAATATTTCTTGGACCACCCTGTATGTTTTTGAAGTTTTCTGAACCAACTTCTAGATGAATTAAATTCTGGGGCTAGTTTCCCTTATCTGGTGTCCTTACAAAAGCACGTGTAAAAACATGTTTTTTACCAGGCTGACCAATTTTTTTTCAAATTAAACTTTTTCCTTGAAGAGCCAAAAAAGGATAGTGGAGGGCAGCTGAATGCACTATTTATAAATATATTCATTTTTTCTGACTTGAAATTGACAAAAATATATTATGAAGAGTCTGAGGTAAATACGCACATCTCACGGGCCTAGGGGTCCTGAGAGTTAGAGATTCGACCTCTTACATACCTGATACGCAAATCACACGATAGTGACTCTGGATGTATAAAAAATGTATGCATGCCAGAATTTCTTTATATAGCTAGCAAAACTATTGGGTTGATTCATAATTAATGCGGATTTTTGTTGCCTTATGATTCTTTTGATCTATTTTTTCTTTAAATTTGCTTTTTTTGTTTTAAAGTATGCCCTCGCTTTTAGTTAAGAAGAATGCGCGTCGAAAACCACCTTCACATTCGCCATATCATGCTCTGCCACTTTGAGAAAGGATGGAGGGCAGCGCAGTCTTCTGATCGCCTCTTTCGCGAAGAGGCGATCAGTCAAAGTCAGGTGGAAAGATTTGAGAGCTTGATCATTAAAGTCAGATGGGCGACCTCTTCCTTTCTCATCTTGCAAGCTTGTGTCACCGGATTTGAAACGCTTGAACCATCTTTCCGCCTGACTTTGACTGATCGCCTCTTCGCCAAAGAGTTCGACAATATCGCGAAAAGACTGCGCTGCCCTCCATCCTTTCTCGAAGTGGTAGAGCATGATATGGCGAATGTGAAGGTGGTTTTCGACGCGCATTCTTCTTAACTAAAAGCGAGGGCATACTTTAAAACAAAAAAGCAAATTTAAAGAAAAAATAGATCAAAAGAATCATAAGGCAACAAAAATTCGCATTAATTATGAATCAACCCAATATGATCAAATCAGACCTGGCAGCCGACCTAAATTTCGTGGCCCAGGCTCGCCCGAAAATTTTGGCCCGGCCAGAAGGGATTTTTGAAATTCAGGCACTGCCCGACCCTGGCAATTCGGCCGGCCCTAATAGCCCGTGATATAAAATGTATATAATCATAAAAGAAATTTGATTAAAAATTATTGATGCAGGTCAGCTTGCATTCTGAAAACTCAAAAAATATGGTAACAGTAGTGTAACACTGTAACAGAATCTTCTCAGTCCGGCCCGATAGCAATTTTAAAATCCAGGCCCTGCCCGGAAAAGCCCGCGCTGGCCCATAGACAGGTCTGATTGAAATTCTATCTTTTTGTGGTATTCCCATTAAAATTTTGAAGTCACTGTCAAATTTCTAATTCGGCTCGAGACAACAAAAATTCAAATGTCAAAAATCAAATATCAGATATTTTTTGTGTCAGGTGGAATTTGACATTTACCGTATTTCCTCAATTATTTTCTGATTCAAAATCGTTTTTGGCATTGTGTTTTGACCCATTTTGATCACTCTCTCAGGCAAGTTACCACCTATTTTGTAGCTAGTGAGATGAGCTATAAAATGGTTGGTATATACCTGAGAGAAGTGATCAAAAAGTGGGTCAAAAACACAATGCCAAAAACACGATTTTGAATCAGGGGGGCGATAATTAGAGGAAATACGGTACTTAAATTTTAAAAACAGTTTTATAAGCAAATCAGCCACGCCAAAATGAATTATATTAATAAATTAAAATGTTTTTAATTTTCATTAGACTACATAACTGATGGTCTAAACTGAGGAGAACAGCCAATTTCCCCAAATTTGTTATTTTTCTGCAACTTCTGCAACACTATTTTTTGGATACAGCAAATGATTTATAAGAGGCAAACAATTGATTTTCTATTCCCAAGCACCTCCAAACAGTATCAGAATTGCACAGAAGATTGCTTGCAAAACGCTCCAAATGCACCTGGCCCGTTTAGACCAAGGAGGCGAAAGTTGTCCGGAAATTCTGTTGTGCTTTTCACATTACTGGTTGTGTTGGATGCATATTCATGGCCATTATTCAACCATTTTGGAGGTTGGAGTTTTTAGTACTTGTTTTTTAGTATATATTTCGGGAGCTTTTCGGGAGTTTTAAGAAAGTCATTGAAAAACAGGTATTTCGTTCAAATTTTTTATTTTTAAGTCAGTGGAATTTGATAGATCATTAGAAAGCTGAGACCCGAAGCTCTAAAATTAAAAAGAAAAGACTGGGCTTCAAAAAAGCTGTTTTAGGTAATTAAATTTAAATTTTAGAATTCAGAATTTTATGGGGTGCTTACAATGGAGGTGTGAGGTGCAAGGTCGAGGTAAAACGATGACTAGATCTCGCGTTTTTTATTGAAAAATGCCAAATCTGATATAGATGACCTATATCTACTTTTTGGTTTTAGGTATAGGTCATCTACCGTAAATTCTTTAATTAAGGTCCTTTTATTTTGCAATCCCTCCGCACACATGTCCGTTTATTAGAGTACTAGGGACAGCAGGCGCCTAGCGGCACCTATTTCGTATTCAAATATAAATCCACTTTTCACATTGAAAGGGAAATCTGAAAATCTCAATTTTTTGCTGATTGCAAAAGGTCCTCCGCCATCGAAAGAGCTTTCGGATGAGCATAAACATGCAAATAAAAATATTACACTAAAAAAAGTTTTTCCTTGTGACCAAATGGGCACTCATAAGATTAACCCTGAAAACCATCACTTTTCACTTTCAAGGGCCAAAATCTCAATTTTTTTCACAGCAATCTTCAAATCTGATTGCGAAAGGTCCTCCGCCATCAAAAGAGCTTTCGGATGAGCATAAACATGCAAATAAAAATATTACACTAAAAAAAGTTTTTCCTTGTGACCAAATGGGCACTCATAAGATTAACCCTGAAAACCATCACTTTTCACTTTCAAGGGCCAAAATCTCAATTTTTCACAGCAATCTTCAAATCTGATTGCGAAAGGTCCTCCGCCATCAAAAGAGCTTTCGGATGAGCATAAACATGCAAATAAAAATATTACACTAAAAAAAGTTTTTCCTTGTGACCAAATGGGCACTCATAAGATTAACCCTGAAAACCATCACTTTTCACTTTCAAGGGCCAAAATCTCAATTTTTTGCTGATTGCAAAAGGTCCTCCGCCATCGAAAGAGCTTTCGGATGAGCATAAACATGCAAATAAAAATATTACACTAAAAAAAGTTTTTCCTTGTGACCAAATGGGCACTCATAAGATTAACCCTGAAAACCATCACTTTTCACTTTCAAGGGCCAAAATCTCAATTTTTTTCACAGCAATCTTCAAATCTGATTGCGAAAGGTCCTCCGCCATCAAAAGAGCTTTCGAATGAGCATTAACATGCAAATAAAAATATTACACTAAAAAAAGTTTTCCTTTATGACCAAACATGTACTCAAATTGGCGACAGACGTTCCCCGTCTCAAATACTATATAGAGATGTATCTAGCCAAAAACTAAGGTGGTTGTCGGTTGAACATTCGGTCCTACCAGGTTTTCAGTCACCATAAATGCTCTCATTGCCAACTGTTCAAAATTGACAAAAATTTACCTGATATGAGTTTTTTAAATATCATTTTAGAGCAGGGTTCAGAATGAAAATTTTTGCAAAAAGAACAGTTGCCTAGTCTGACAGTTGACAGTTGCATTTTTTGCATGGTCTCAATTTTTAAAGCATTTATTGAAGGAAATTTGTAATTCCGATGTTGATGCTGCTAATCTGTTACATATAGGTTAAATTACGACTATTACTATAAGTTCTACACGTGTAGCTTAGTGGGTTGGCTTCCCACTTTTTACGTTACAACAATTGGCGCAGTCGCAAGTTAGATCCCGCAAGGGTCCCGGACATTTAATATTTCGAATTCAGCTTTTAATTTTGCACAAGTTTATTTTACATCTCAACACCGGGTTGTCAACAAAATATGGCTTTAAATCGATTGATTTGTACCTATTAATAGTTTTACATCAATTTAATAGTTATGCGGAGATATGCGATCTAAGTTTGCAAAAACTGGCAGAAATTGGGCTCAAACACAAAAGTGGCGACCCACCCACACATGCCAAATACTATATCAAGATTAGGTACATTTTGTCATTTTTGAGGATGGCATAAATTAGACAACTCACGGCAACCGAGTTTCGAATCACCCGTTTATCGGTTAATTTTGCTCTTTTAGTTAATTTTACCATTTTTTCCGGTGCTCCTTCGGAATGCTCATCCCTTACTTTTTTCGATTTTTTCGAAATTTTTTTTGAATTTTGTTATTTAAAAAACCACAAATTTAAAACCAGGAAATTGAGAGGAGACCGAAAAAATTATTTTGAGCTCCGAAAGATCGGTAAAATTACCCTCAAATTCATTCATACATCATTCATCCGAAGAAGCACCCTCATGGATTCTCGAGACTAAGCTAGAGTGTCATAGCAAAAAGGTTTCATATTATTGAGGTTTTAATTTACAGTCAAACCCCGAATTAATCATACTCCAAAAAGTTCAAAAAGTACATTTTTTCGAATGAGTACGTGTTGTGTAACAGTCTGTGCTTCGCTCAAACCCAGCACCTAGTTAAGCAGGCATTTGTATGAATATTCAGCATTCTTCTCTTCCATTATCTCTGGTCCCTCTGCATTTGAGCGAGAAAATCTTTCGCCTTTTACTAAACTAAACCTGTAGAGACTTTATTCAAACAAATTGTAAGCAACAACATCGAGCAATTGGTTAAATAAATCAATTTGTTGCCAGAACAGCAGCGATAAAGCTTTTTGTCACATGAACAAAAAAGAATATTTTCCTTTAAGTCACGAGTTGAACCCCGTCCACGCACACCACCAATTTTTAAATTTTAATGTAAATTTGTTGTTATCAACCCATTCGACGTAAAATCGAAAAGTGGGCATAGGTTACAAATATCAGATTTTCAACTTTTCTTTCAAAAGTTTTAGAACACGTCCGACAAAAGTCTAGACTTTACGTCAAATATAAGGCAGAAAGTCATATGAAAAATTATTTTCGCATAAGAATGCTGAGGTTTGCATTCTTCCCACTTATTTTTACATAAAAATGCATCCTCGCATTTCCTCTAGCTTTTCACAAAGTTGAGAACCATGAAAACTAGAAGCCATTTTGAGTCTGGATCTCATTTTTCTAGTCAAATTTCGGGAGTTTTTTAAGACCAGTGTTTCCGAAAATAACACTTAACACATACCTTTTTCCATATATTTTGTTTTCTTATCTCAGATGTTTTTACACCGTTTTGTAGCTGAGATTTTTCCCTATCGGTTGAGTGGCCATCGGCGGCGAGCATGCCGCCGGCGGATACCAGTGTAATTCAAACGAGAATTAAAATGTCGCATTATTGTCGCATAATCTTTTTCCTCTTTTGAAGCATTTTTTGAGAAAATTTCAGGTCGATCTTGAGATGTTCGGGTGCTTAACAAAAATTGAAAAAGCAAAAACGCTAGAGCTTGTGGAGCTTGAGAAAACGCAATAAACAGCGTTGTTGAATAATAGAGAAATATACGTCCTCAAAGTTGGGGGTGAGCGTTTATTAGAGCATGGGGAGTTATCAGAGAAAACGCGGTAAGCAACGATCGTGGCTCTCTTCACCTTTAGGTCCCCTTTTTCCCTTGCCCCCCCCCTTTGGTTTTTTTTCCAAATTTTTTGCCTTGGTCCTCTCTTTGGTTTTTGTAAGATGAAAGACGTAGCAGAGTTCTCTTTGATACAAAAAAATTGAAAAAAAAAATTGGGGACCAAGGGAAAAAAGGGGGACCTAAAGGTGAATAGGGCCACGATTGTTTTGAAAAAAGGATATTTTTTTTTAATTTTCTAAGTAAAAACTATACTTTTTCACTACTTTCATACCGTTTTTACGAAGCAAAAGAGATTTTGACGTGAAAAATAAAAAAAATTGGGTTCTCAAAAAACAAACAAATCTTTGAAAAAAACCAAAAACCGGACAAGTAAAAAAGACGATGATTAGATGACAATTTGGTCAGTGTAGAACCAACCAAAGTAACATGTCCTCTATGTGCCTTGATGGCCATGTGGAAAGGGGCGATGGCTCAGAAAACTATAGTTGAGGGTACTGTCCCTCTGTTTCTGCCACAAACCTCCGTCGGTGATTACCCTTAAAGCTCAACAGGCTCGAATCATAATATGTAGATAACTTCTTCGTTTCTCTGAGACGGTTGGTCAATTCTTTTGCTAAATTAAAACACCAAAAAATAGTCGATCATTTCAACGTTTTTAGTTGGATAAAAAATAAGCGCCGCGGGGCGCCTGTTAGAGGAAATACGGTAATTTTAACAACAAAAAGTGAGCACCCTTCAAGCGTACCCTATTTTCTCTATTAATACCCCTCTCTAATAATTAAGCCCCCCCCCCTTCAAAGGGTGTTGAAAAATAATTACCCCCTCTCTAATAATTCCCCTCTCTTAAAAAGCTAAAAAAAGGGCTAAGTATTTATGGCGTATATAACATGCCTCAAAATAACTGGCCCTATTTGACAATGGGGGGAAGGGGGATGGGAGTTTGTCTTGGTCCCCCCTGTTGTTTTTTAGGACTTTTTAGACTTAGGCAAGGGTAGGCCAGCGTATGTTAGGACGGACTCAAACATACCTCAGAATCATTTTTAAGTTCCGTCCTAACATATGTTGGCCTAGCTTTGCTAAGCCTAAAGCCTAAAAAACCACAAAAACCACAGGAAAACCAAGGCAGAAAAACCCCCCATTGTCAAATAGGGCCAATTAACTTTTCCTTAAATGGCATGAAATTGCATATTGTGCGGTTTATTTTTGTCCGGTTAAGGTGCAAATAAAAGCTGGCAAAAATTGAACTGTTTTTCCGAAGAAATTGCAAGATTAAGTAGAGCCGCTGGATGACGGGTTTCTCCAGATTTTAAAAAAAAACAAGATAAAACTCTTCAGACAGACTCTACGGATCCTCCCTCGACCTTTTAACACGGGAAGGCCAGCCTGTGAGACCGGTTGCTTCGAAAAGCGCTTTCAGATGACATATTACACGCCTGTATATGTTTTAAAATCTTAAATAAAATACTTAAAAATACAAAAACTTTCATTTCTCAAAAATCGAACTTTTTACGACTTTTGGCTCGAAAACCTGCTTTAGAGACTATGTCGAAAATTCAAATGTTACGCCATGTCAAAGAGCGCTCGATTTGGGTTCTAGCAGCGGTCATGGTTCATTTTCGCTCTTATAAATTACCGCAAAAAGAAAGGGCGCCAGTTTAAAAAAGGGAGTTTTTAATATTTTTTGTGGCTTATTCTATGTCAAAGTTTAAAAGAAAGTTTGGTCTACAATACACCAAATTAATCAGCGGGAAAAATGCACTAGGACTCGCGAGACAACAAACAAATTTTTAAAAATTTTAGCCAAAACAATTTGACACCAAAACTACGCGAAACCCCAAGATTTTTACCATAGAAATCAAGGTGGTTTCACCTTAGTTTTGTAATTTTCTCTCAAAATTTTACAGGAAATTTTTTAAAACTGAATACATGGGGTTTGGGGTCAAATTGTTTTGGCTAAAATATTTTAAAATTTGTTTGTTGTCTCGCGAGTCCTAGTGCATTTTCCCGCTGATTAATTTGGTGTATTGGAGACCAAAATTTCTTTTAAACTTTGACATAGAATACCGTATTTACTCTAATTTACCGGCAGTCTCCAATTTACCGGCAGTCTCTAATTTAACGGCACCCTTCAGGGCAATTTTACATAGTGCTTGTGGATTTTTTTAGCTTGATGCTTTTTGAATTCGCGAGCTGGGGTCATGGAAGAATGAGCCGAATTAGAAGAAATTGATCCTCAACAAGATGAAGAGAACGGGTACATTAGTGACGAGTCGTTGGATTTCGAAACGAATTTTGCCGTTTGAGTTGTTGTTCTTCTCCACAAATTTCTTTGCCTTGGCACTGTCCGATTAAAATTTTCTAGTAAAGAAGATCGGAATATTCAACAGCAGTCTCCAATTTACCGGCAGTCTCTAATTTACCGGCACCCTGGAGATAGGTTGAAAAATTTAGCGGCATGCCGCTAAATTAGAATAAATACGGTAAGCCAAACCAGCTGTCTTTCACAAATCAATATTAAAAATTCCCTTTTTTTAAACTGGCGCCCTTTCTTTTTGCGGTAATTCATAAGAGCGAAAATGAACCATGACCGCTGCTAGAACCCAAATTGAGCGCTCTTTCACGTGGCGTAACATTTGAATTTTCGACAGTCTCTAAAGCAGGTTCTCGAGCCAAAAGTCGTAAAAAGTTCGATTTTTGAGAAATGAAAGTTTTTGTATTTTCAATTATTTTATTTAAGATTTTAGTTATAGGAGGGGGTGGATAAATTGCTAGGAAAAAAATGCTTTTAATGATGTTATATTATTGAAGTTGTAGCAGCAGCTTCATCAGCAGGATCTCATGCATATACTAGCCAGCAACAGAATGTAATGTTCAGGAAGCGAATGTGCTTCCAATGCCATCAACCTTTTCAGTGCACTAAAGGATTTTGCTATGGAGATTTTTGTGTTAAATCATTGGGTTAGTAAATTTTGGCAGTCACAAGGTATATTCCTAAATCAATTCGTTTGAAAAGTATGTTTTGGCCGGAGTACACAATGTGTACCTCGCTTAAAAGTGCCCGAAATCTTCTTTGTCGTGCTTCTTCCAATGTTTAACGTTAAGAAAACACATTTTTAAGATTGGGAAAGCACTTTTTTATTTAAAAAAAAATTTTTGCTTCAGAAAAATTTTTGCTTTAGAAAAATCAACAAGGTCCCCTGTTATTTGTTGTCAAAATAAGAAAAAGTTGTTCTTTTTAGCTGCTTTACCATGTTTTTCAATTGCGCCGTGGCAAAAAGAGACCTATATGCATTTTATGATCGAGAGTACTTCTCGGAATCATGTCTAAGGTAAGTGAGTGCGCACATCACTAACTCTCAAGCCCTTCTGGGGGCGCAAGGGGCTTGATGGCTTGGGGTTTAGATGCGCACACCCACATACCTTAGACACAAATCACTCGGAAGTGACTCTGGATGCATGAAGGGGCTTGGGGTTGAGATGCGCACACCCACATACCTTAGACACAAATCACTGGAAGTGACTCTGATGCATGAAGGGGCTTGGGTTGAGATGCGCACACCCACATACCTTAGACACAAATCACTCGGAAGTGACTCTGGATGCATGAAGGGGCTTGGGGTTGAGATGCGCACACCCACATACCTTAGACACAAATCACTCGGAAGTGACTCTGGATGCATGAAGGGGCTTGGGGTTGAGATGCGCACACCCACATACCTTAGACACAAATCACTGGAAGTGACTCTGGATGCATGAAGGGGCTTGGGTTGAGATGCGCACACCCACATACCTTAGACACAAATCACTCGGAAGTGACTCTGGATGCATGAAGGGGCTTGGGGTTGAGATGCGCACACCCACATACCTTAGACACAAATCACTGAAAGTGACTCTGGATGCATGAAGGGGCTTGGGGTTGAGATGCGCACACCCACATACCTTAGACACAAATCACTCGAAAGTGACTCTGGATGCATGAAGGGGGCTTGGGGTTGAGATGCGCACACCCACATACCTTAGACACAAATCACCTGAAAGTGACTCTGGATGCATGAAGGGGCTTAGCTGAGATGCGCACACCCACATACCTTAGACACAAATCACTCGAAAGTGACTCTGGATTAGGGTTCGCAGCCCCGGGGGAATCCCCCGTGCATTTTTTCGACGATCCCCCGTAAAAAATTTTCAGGATCTTTGAAACCTCCTGTGGCACAATATGTTTATTTTTCACTCTCCACCTTATTTCTTTCAGGCAAAAATATCAAGGCAAAAAAATCAATGTGATCTACTTTAGGTTGGGTGGAGATAAAGCAGAGCAACTACTACTAATCAAGTGCGGGCTCAACAAGCTTCGGCTGGCGCTATTTATCGGGGAAGAAGAACGGAGCGAAGAAGGAGGGCAGGAGGAAAGGCAGAAGAAGTTTAATAATGTTCATGGGGCTTTCATTGGTTTGATGTTGTTAGTTGTGGTTAATAAATTCTTGATCATCCACAGAATAGATTTCTGATTAACATTAACTCTTAGGTTGCGTAATAGTAAGTGCAAAATGGAAATGTGTTTAATCAGTTTTGAAAAAGCCGCACCGCGGAGCGGCGCGTCAGAAATTTTTTGTTGGAATCCCCCGTCAATCCACCGTGCTTTTCGTCAAAACCCCCCGGGGCATCCCCCGTGAAAAATTTTTGGAATACGCAAACCCCTACACCCCCGTGGCCAAATCCCCCGTATTTCCGGAATCCTACTCCGGATACATGAAAAAAACATGCATACCAGAGTTTCTTTATGCGGTAGGCCCCAGTATTCAAAACTATGTTCAACATCTTCTTGGCCCTCTATAATTAGTGGCTCCCTATTATTCCCTTCCCCATGGTCTCCCAGGGCAAATTTTTTTAACAAAAAGTTTTTTTTGTAAAAAAGTGCTTTCCCAATTCTAAAAATGTTTTTTTCTTAACGTTAAAAATTGGAAGAAGCGCGATAAAGCTGATTTCGGGCATTTTTGGGCGAGGTACACATTGTGTACTTTAGCCTATGATTCATTACCCCTAGGTCTCTTCCGAGGACACAGGAGGCTTGAAGGGCCAGAAATGTGCAGAAACTTCGACTTTTTCAGGGGGATGGGTAAAGAAGGGGGAAGGGGGATTATTACCCACTATGACTGTAACAGAAGTGCTCGGATGCTCGCACTGACCTGCCAGATGAATCCGTAAAAAAACTTCATGATCAAAATGCGTGTAGAGTACAGTTTGCCTAGAATTTATTTCAGTCAAAACCGGAAATCGCAAAGGATTTTGTAATTTTTTCAACTTTATTGAAAATCTTTTGTGTTATCTTACGCAATACTAATTTCTGCGTTAGATGGTCAGAAAACATTTTGTAAAACGCGCTGTTATAAAAAAGAAAAATTTCAATTCCGGTTTGTTTCCGGTCTTCATTAGACGAGAATTTTAACTTCGTAAGAGCTTAATTTTTCGCAAATATGCGTTTTACACAGGATGGGGATCGAACTTTTTAATAAGATTTGTACTTTTTCGGAAACTCCAAAATTTTTTATTTTTAAAATTCACGTCAAAATAAATTTTTCGCTTGAAAATGGCAATAAGCACTGAATTAAATAACTTTTTTACTTCAAAAGTAGTCAAAATGTACTTTTTTTCGGAAAATATACTTTTTCATTCCCATCCTTGCTGTTACATAATTATTTCCGGGCGGGGGGTTTATTTGACAATCGGAGAACTCAAAAATCGGATAATTTAACAAAGGAAAATTTAACAACTGCGTAATTCATCAACGAATAATTCAACAGAGTAATGTTCTACAGTCGGACATTCCACCAAATATTTTGCAAAAAAGTTAGCATTCGGTCTAATTTCCCGATAAAACCGAAATTTCGCAGTTTAATTATCCGACTTTTGAATATTACTTTGTTAAATAATCCGACTGTGGAAAATTACTCTGTTGAATTATCCGGCTTTGAATTTTCCGGTCGTCGAATAAACCCCCCGCCTATTTGCGTCTATCTAACGCAAAATTTAATATTGCGCTAAATGACAGAAAGATTTTTTAATAAAATTGTAAAAGTTGGGAAATTTTTGAGATTTCTGGTCTTCACTAAAATAAATTCAGGGCCAACTCTAATATAGATGTTCTTTTCGCGCAGCTCCAGTGACCAGAACATAGTACAATACACTGATATATGGTAGTTCATTTTGCTTCCCCAAAGCAAAAACCTGACTATAGACTCTTTTTTTCGAAAATTGAGCTTCTTATGTAAAAAAGTGTCTTAAAACAGGTTTTTATCTTTAAAGTTTACGAAAATTTAAAAACTTATTTTTGAAAAATCGATTGTGCGGCAGTCTAGTAGTTCATCCGCAGTGTTTCCCACCTAGGGTCCGACATTTAGTTGATTTGATTACGTTTATTTTATGCCACAAAGCTTAGCCTTATCCGACACCTTTAAACAGGTGTCGGATAAACAGAGCCGTGTCTTGGCAACGTAAAGATTTGGGAAAACGATCGGCAAAATTAAAATCCACGATATTTCAGATAGACTAATTAATGACAACTGGAAAACATTTTAAAAATTGCGTCCTTAAACCTAGGGGTGTCGATAAACCAGACTGACTGATCTACTATTAGCCGACTCGATTCTGAGTTCGTTCCCGATGCGACACTTTACTTAATTTTTGAATTTCACTATGATTCGTCACATCACAGGATTCTGATTTCGCCGGTCATTTTAATGTTACGCCACTAAGACCCGCCTTGATAACCCGCCACCCTATTTTGAAAGTAGGGTGGCGGGCTATCGAGAGGCGCAGATCTTAGTGGCAAAATTTTAAACATTTTTAAAAATAATCGGCATCCTTGTGATATTTCGCATCAGGCTGACGAATCATATTCGGCAAAAATTTTCAAAAATTAGGGTAAAAAGTGTCGGACCCGAGGCGGGAACGAACTTGAGGGGGGTGGCTGGTTATCGAGAGTCGACTGTATAATATTTTTTGTTTAAATTGTAGTATTTGTTATTTTCCAGTAGCTGAAAAATATGTTAGCATAGGTTGTGAGAACAGGAGTTCTTCCAACACTGTCTACTCTTCCCGTTCCACTTCCACAAAAACAAATGGCAATGATGCAAGTTCTTTCTACTCCACTTCTGGTCTTCGTGGAGAAACGGATCCAACTGGCTGTTACCAGGTGGCATACCACACTATTTAAAACAAAATCAACAAAAAAGTTTAGATGGATGTCTTTGGAGTACCAAACACCATTTGCTACTGCAGTGATATGGACTTTTGTAATGGAAAAAAGACTTTAACAATATCTCTACTTACAAGTTTTTTGATGTTGGCAGTTGTATTAGTTTTGTTTGTGTGATAAAAATAGCCTATAACCTCTATTAATTAACCACGAACCCTGAAAAATGAAAACTAGAATCTTAAAGCAAGTTGCTATCAAAAAGAAGAACGCAAAATTAAAAAAGTCAAGGACTTCCGAAAAGCATCAAGGTCAAAGATCTCTATCGAAGGTAATAGAAGAAGCTGGAATTTCTTTGAGTAAAACTCTAATAAACGGTCCGGGCCGTTTATTTTTCAACCTCTCGTATTTTCTGTATTTAAAGTTCCGGGGCTTTTATTTTTCAATCCCTGAAAAATCGAAAAAAATTGGGTAGGTTATATCCCAGGGAGTGAATCGTCCCAGGGAGTGAATCGTCCGTGTCCGCAGGTTATACGGCCATATTTTTGAATAGTAAAGCATTTTTATTATTTACTTTTGACAAACTTGAAAAGAGAATGATAATAATATAGATCTTTCAAAATTACATCAATGAGCATTGAGAGGAGCTGGCAGTCTCCTTTTTAGCAGGCAGCTGACCTGCTTTTTCTTTGATGGTTGATTTGCTACAGGAACTTTTGACGTTTTCCAATATTTTTGTAGGGATTGGCTGATCTTGTATTTCTTCGGATATAGACATCATTGAACCAGTGCTAGAGGGACGCATCTGTTGTCTTTGACGTGCAGTAAGCTTTGCTATTGAAATAGATTGGTCTGGCTGTAGAGGTGTAGAGGTTGTAGACGAAAACAATGTCGGGACCTGTAAAAAACAGCTTCAAGACATTACACCTAAAATTCATATTTTCTGAAGTTGCGTTCTGAATTTAACTTTTTTATTTTCTTTGGCAAAATTAACAGAAAATGTTTAAACATGAAATTTCAGTGTGCAGATGTGTTGTCCGAAATATGCCTTGGTCTCCTTTTGATTTTTATTCAAATCTTTAAATGTTTACAAGATTTATTTTTTTCTTTGCAACATTTTTTGGGTTGCAGTATAGAATCCCCCCCATACTTGGACGGGCGGCGCCGCTGGCGGCGAGCGGCGGGCGGCGAGCGGCGCCGCTCAATTTTTAATCTCCGCCGCTGCCTCCGCCGCTTTTCTTTTAGTTGCCGTCGCTGCTTTCGCCACTTGTTTGAACCTTTCAATAATTTTTGATTAAATTCCCAAGTTAATTGTTTAAAAATTTTCTATTCGTTTGAATTACATAATTTTCATAATAAAAGACTCAAATTTTTTAAATAAAATAGCAAATGAGATTTTTCACACGCCGCAGCGTCGCCGCTCATTTTTGCCGCCGCGCATTTTTTTCTGCCGCTGCGCCGCCGCGCTTTTGGCCCTTCCGTCGCGCCGCCGCTCGCTTTTCGCCGCTGCCGCTTTTTTCGGCAGCCCGCCGACGCCGCCGCCGCCGCTCTTTTTTTACGTGTCAAGTATGATCCCTTCCACAGGAGTGATCAGATGGAGGAGATAACATCATATTCGTGTTTCTCGACCTCGATTTCCTGAGAAAGCCGGCTGTTTTTTTAATTCTGAGAAAAAAATTTTTTTCGATCCACAGGGGGGTGTCATGGTTTTTTAGCCAAAATTTGAAAAATTTAAATTGGCGCCTTTTGAATTTTAAAGGGATTCAGGGCTGTATTGGGATGGGAAGGGAATAAAAGGGGGCCACTAATCACACAGGGACCACTAACAAGAAGATATTGAACATAGTTTTGAATACTGGGGCCTACCGCATAAATAAACTCTGGTATGCATGCTTTTTCATGCATCCAGAGTCACTTTCGAGTGATTTGTGTCTAAGGTATTTGGGTGTGCGCATCTCAACTCCAAGCCCCCAAGCCCCCCTGTAAATCAAAAAAAAAATTTTTTCTCTGAATTAAAAAAACCGCCGGCTTTCTCAGAAATCGGGGTCGAGAAAGACGAATATGATGTTATCTCCTCCATCTGATCACATTGTTTTTAAAACTTTAACACAGACCTTAGAAGCCAGTTCTGAAGCAGCTACTTCCATCAAATTAGTATTGAGCAGACGGGCGAGACGTTTTTCCTGATGTTTAGCCATCTTGTCTTTTGAGTTTTTATCAGGAGTGCCACTAGAGATATTATTTTTGAGCGCAATAAGCAGAAAAGACACCTAAAAAGCACGCATATTTTTCGATGACATTTCAAGCTCTTAAAATCTACATTGCTACAGACTGGCAACACGTTGGGCTGGCTGAAAAATTCTATTAAACGACGGAACGAAATCACATCTCCTGCAGAATATATTAGCACGGTTTTGTCAGATTGTTGGATGGACTCCAGGATGTCAGTTTGTTGTTGTGGCTTTATTGATGGTGATTTCTGCAAATATATTTTTTAGCAATTATCTGAAAAAAGTTTATAAAAAACGTATGATACTTACCAGACTAGTAGCTTCAGGCAATTCAGCTAGTTCCACATTCTCAATGTTAGATACAAAGGCCTGGCTGATCTAAATTATTTATGGTTGATCTGAGCTATACTTGAAAATTCTAAATTATATCTTCCGAAACTTAATTACGATTCAGGATTCCGTTTTCGGAAATCTTGAGTGCTAATATAGAGACCCTGCAGTTGAATTGTGCACATACATTCCTACCTGAGGCATACCGTATAACCTCTTTTAATCCTCCAGGGATTATTTTTCAGCCCCTTAAAAATTTGAAATTGTCAATCTAAAATGGCCTTAACTCTGAAATCCTAGTCAAAAAAATGAGGGGGGAAATTATTAGAGGGTTGGGGGTAATAGGGGTTATACGGTGATTTACTCAAAAATGAATTTGATTGAATGGAAACATCAAGCATATCAGAGTTTCTTTATGCGGTGGGTCTCAATAATCAAAATTATGTTCAAACTGTATGTTTTTAGGAGTGCCCATGTACCCTTCATTCGTTCTTGATATTGGTGGTTCAATTTTCAATAAATTCACTTTTTAATAGAAATTTGACGTACTGAGTATACCTCCACCCCCTTAAATGAAATTTCCAAAGTGTTTCCAAACACCCTATATCAACATAAATCACTCAGAAGTTCTAAAAGAGACATTCTTGTACTTTGGCCATTGTAAAAATTGAGTTTTGGGCATTTTGGAAATTTCTGACCATCGCCTGTTTTTACCATGTTTTGGTCACTGAGCTGCAAGCAAAAGATGCCTTAAATGCATTTTTGATCAAGTCTTGCTCGGAATTATGTCTAGAGGTAAGTGAGGCAATTCTAACTGACGGTAAATCACTGAAAGTGATGTAGATGAGCAAATGTATGCATACATACAGAGTTTCTTTATGCGGTGGCTCCAATAACAAAATTATGTTCAAACTGTATATTTTAGCCAATGTACCTTCAACATCTGATTTACTAAGTTATAATAAACAGAAATCAACTAAAATACCAAAATTTGACACAAATCACTACTCGGATGTATAAAAGCATGCATACCAGAGTTTCGCGTTAGACCCAGTATTAACAAACTATGTTCAAATTCCAACTTTGTGGGCTCAAGGTACCCTCAACATCTGATTTACCAAGTTACAATAAACAGAAATCGGATTTTTAAAAAATTGACTTTTACAGAAAAAAGTAGGCGAAAACACTTTTTTATCGTGTTCAATGTAGGAAATGCTTAAAAATGGTTAAAATGGTGATGAAAAAGTTCAAAAATTTTATTTGTAGGGGAAGTTATATCGTAGCGCCGAAAATTTCTTCAAAATTTTTTAAAACAGCATAAGCCACTTTTGGCATTTTCAGACCATAGTATATCATGTTTTCGGACAAAATTTGCCCTTAGAATAATGTTTTGGCCGTTAAAATGTTGAAAAATATTTATTTTGGGCGATTTCGAGTTATGCGGTAAGGTGTACTACCCGACTTAAAATTTTACAAAAATGAAAAATAACTAGTAATTTACAATGTGTTTAAAATCAGAATCAACAGTCGAGAGCACATAAACTTGGAGATTGTATAGCATATCATTCTTATGCCTTTGATGCATGCTATCATGCTGAGTGGGTGAAGTCAGACTTCTGTAGCCAGAGGAAACAGACGAGCAAGCATTGTAAACCTCTATTGGATGACTGGATTCTTCTCGTTGCTGGTCTAGGTCGTCTCCAGCACCACTTCTTCTAGACTCGGTTTTGTCAACAACTAAAATAGTTTTGGTTAATTTTGGTTTTTGTAAATATATTAGGTTGTCCGAAAAGTCTGTGCCCTTTTTTCAAACTAAGTTTCTGTTGCATTCAGTTTTTTCATAGATTTAATTGGTGTAAAAAAGTCCTTCGGAGAACTTTTAAGCCCATTATTTACAAGAAAATTATTGCTACGAAAAAAATTCAAAACGCGGAATTCGTAGCCCTGTTCATCCTCTTTCAAATAATATATAAAGCTTTTTTGGAATACTTAAGAAAAGTCATCATTCGGGTCCAAAAACATGTGAGGTCATTTGGAGATGTTGACAGGCATTTTCATCACTTTTACTGGTCAATTTTTTTTATTGGATATAGAGCATTGCAGCAGCATTACAGCAATATGTTGTAGCGCAGCTCATCATCTACAAAACCCATTTTACAGAACAGCTTTTAAAAATCTGAGTGTTGAGATATGGCCTTTTGGAAAAAATCGATATTTAATAAAAATGACCGAAAATTCGAAAAATTGGAAAAACTTGGATTTTGGTCTTTTTTAAAGATATCAATTTTTCCCAAAAATTTAAATTTTATTAGATTTGATTATAGAAAGTTATTCTGTAAGGTGGGTTTTATAGCTCATTAACTGCGCTACACATAGTGCTATAATGTCGCTGCAATGCTTAATATCTAATAAAAATTTTGACCAGTTAAAGTGTTGAAAATGTCCCCAAGGACTTTTTTACACCAGTTACTAAACATTTTGGTAAACCTGACCTCACTTTGTGGCTGACATTCTCAGTTGCAAAATGAATGATTATCTTTGAAAAATATGGATAAAATCTAAAGAAAAACAATGCCACAGAAAAAAGGGGCACCGACATTCCGAACAACCTAATATAAAAAAGGCTAAAATTGAAAACACACCTTAAATTATGTATTTACCTCCTCAATTTTTAAAGCTCGTTGTTTTTGCTAGGCTATCAGCAGTTTTAAAATATTTTTGTGCCAGCACATAGCCCTGTGATTCTAGTTTCTGATCAGGTATCAACTAGCTCAATACGATGTATAAAATTGAGAGAACAATTTGTTTGGATTTTATAAAAACCAAATTTTCTCCAAAATTTTCAAATCACATCAAGCCAGTTGACACCTCATCTAACTAGAATCGCAGGCTACACACTGGTTTAGAAAAAATTTAAACTGTCAAGAGACTCGTAAGAACAAAGAGTTTTAAAAATTTGAGGAGGTAAACACATAATCTGAGGTGTGTTTTCACCCGTGTAAAAAATGCTCACATGTATTGAAACTAGACTGAGAACACTCATTGGAAGAGGAGCCGATCTTCTGTCGAAATCGATTGAAACTACGCCTCAAATTCGACACCCTCTGGAACTTGACGGAAGACTTGTTAGACTGACCATCATCTGCTTTATTCAATGGCTGTGCTGTTTGCTGAGAATACCTCCTTCCATCCGTTGTCGAATGGTCAGCGGATGCGGAGATCTTATGCTCAAATTTCGGCTGTCTGAAATCCAATGGCTTTGGTCGTCGTTGGCTGGCACGAATGCTCTCTTGTTGAATCGTCTTTGCCTGCAATAACATTTTTCTAAAGCATAATTTGGCTTATAAGTGAAAAAAAATTGGGACCTCCTTATTTGTACCACTGATTCGAAAAGTGCGCATTAGTGGCTGAGTAACAGATCTCTGGAAAGCTGATGGTTTGTTAGTTTGGTGCTGCATACTTTGGTATTGCAGCAGCATCTATAGGTAAACTTATACATTTTTATACATATAAAAAAATAGATTGTACCTCAGATAAAGTAATATTGTGAATGGGCTCTAACGTAACTACTCTGCAAACTGGACAATTGGTGCACCTTCGAAGCCATTTTTCAACACATTTTAGGCAGAAAGAGTGTCCACAGCTCAAAATCATCGGCTGAAAGTATTCAACATATGAATAAAAAGATTAAACTACAGTCAAATTTCAAAATTACGATCCTCGATTAAGACTGTATAATAAATATTGGATTCGGGAAATTACACGGGTACTTGATAAATTACCCGATTTCATGTAATTGGCATAAATGATAACGGATAATCACCCGGGTGATTGGCTCTGACTGAAATGTAGCGACTAATGACTGAAAAATAGTGGCAAATTACTTAATTCTGGCGACTAATTCAAATTTGCCTTTAAATGGCTGAAATCTGGCGACTAATTTTCACAAAACTGAACATTCAGAAAGGAGACATCTTCCTTGCTCATCGACATATTCCTTGTTAAACCACTCTTTCGCAGCTATCCACTCCCGCTCCGTCCAATCTCTTGCGGTTGCATCTGTAATTGTTGTTTTGTATTGTAAGACTCCGATTTGCCTGTAGGAAACACTGAAAATTAAAAAAATGACTGAAAAAATCAGTTTTGTGGAAATTAGTCGCCAGATTTCGGCCGTTAGTCGCTAAATTTCCTAATTTAAAGGCAAATTTGAATTAGTCGCCAGAATTGAGTAATTTGTCGCTATTTTTCAGTCATTAGTCGCTACATTTCAATTTGGTCCTGGGTAATTACAGCTCTATCTTCGATACAACGAAACCCTTCATATCGCAAACCTTTTTGGATGCTTGTTTGTCCAGCAGCTCCCAAAAATGACTTTTTATACCCTCGGTACCACAAAAAATTTCGTCCCCAAGAGGGTCCCCAAGGGACTGTATATAAATATGCTCCATATTTAGGTATCTCAAAATTTTAAGAAGTACAAATACAGTCAAACCTCGTTTATCCGACACCCCCGACACTTTTTACAGCTCAATTTTCGAAGTCTTTTGCTAAATGTGATTCGCCAGTCTAGTCCGAAATATCGCAAAGATTCTGTTTTTGCCGGTCGTTTTTCCAAAATTTTTAAATTTCGTCATAAAGACCCGCGAACCTCGGTTATCCGGCACCCCTTTTTGAAAATCAAGTGGCGGATAACCGAGGTTCGCGGGTTTATGGCGAAATTTAAAGACTTTGAAAAAACGAATGGCAAATCAGAATCCTTGCAATATTTCGGACTAGACTGGCGAATCACATTTAGCAAAGACACTCGAAAATTGAGCTAAAGAAAGTGTCGGACCCAAGACTGGAATGAACTTTCAGGGGTGCCGGATAAACGAGGTTTGACTGTACCTATCCTGTCTATAGGAAATACTTAAAAAAATTAAAACTAGACTTACTGAATAATTTTTTGGTTTGGAAAAACCCGCTGTTTGACTTTTTTAAAATTTATAAAGCCAATCAGATAGAAACTAGACATTTACAGTAGTCAAAACATTTACCTCCACAAAAATGTTTTTGCACAAGAAACAGGTCAGCTCAATCGGCTTGCTCTTGCTGGAAGATACACTACTAGCTGAAGTAAAAGAAGCTGAGGCAGAGCTGGAAATAGAAGATCCATCGCAGTTTTCGTTCATTTGACCATTTACGGGAACTCGGCCACTTGAAGAGACAGAAGACGGTGGTGGTGGATAGTTGAATACTCTGGGCTTGGCACGCGCATAATTACTGCTCGACTCACTATTCACATTCATCGCCGGCTTTGTTTTGACTGAAATTACTAACTAGACTCTGTATTGTTTAGTTTTCCCACAAAAATTCAGCGACGTGTTTTTTAGTGTTTTAGGATCTAAAAAGTTTAGAACACTTGTTTTTAGGAAAAGAACCCCACATGGTGGTATCCAAGTGGTGTCGCCTACGTGGTAGTACCAAGGTGGTGGTCCTCAGGTGGTGGTACTTATGTATTACATTAGAACCTCTATATAAGAGCACCTATCGGGACCGGACCAATCTATTATATCGGTATGCTTTTATATTCAGGTTTGACTGTACCTAGGTAGTGATCCACCTCCAAGCATGGTCTGAATATTCCACCGCCTGGGTACTGCCAACTGAGTACTACCTTTTAGGTATCACTAGTTAGAAACTACCATCTACCGTATCCCAAGTACCACTGCCTTGGTACCAGTGCTCGGAATTTTTGAATTTGGTCGTACTCGTACTTCGTACCTTAATTTTTTTGCTCTCGTACTCGTACCTCTTATTATTTGGTCTCGTATTTCGTATTCGTACTGACCTTTTTTTTCTCTCGTACTTCGTACTTGTAGTACGATACGAGTACGACTTCCGAGCACTGCTTGGTACTACCACCTGAGTACCACTTTCTCGGTACTACCACCTCCATACTACCACGTGGATACCCTACGGGATAAGAAACTACTCCAGAACTGGGGTTTCTGGAAGTCAAATCAATGTTTTACATTATCAAACCGTATTCAATACACGATTCTGGATAGGATACAATGATTTCTAATTACTTTAGGCTAAATTTTGGATTCTGGAGGTGGTCACATATTTAAAAGAGGTACCAGGTGGGTGCCAGGTGCAAATTTTTCACCAAAGAAGACAAAAGTCTGCTGTAAAAACAGAAATTTAATTATGGTGGCGGAAAATTGACCGGTACCGCGAGAAGAGAGAACTATGGAGGTCAGTGATTTTTAATGACTTCAGATAATCTGTCGCCTCTCTTGAGAATGATGGGTGAGCATACGATCTCCGAACATACTATGGTCTATGTATTTGCCTGATTTGGCGCTGTGTGATTTCTTTTGTGGGGCACATTAATGCTGAAGTGTATCTGAATTCAACCGGACAATTTGGAATAACTGAAGACAAGGATTTGAGAAAGTGTTCGATAACTTGCCTCATAATATGATCAATTTCTATGAACGTTAAAAATTTCCTAGAGACAATGAAAATTAAAAAAAAATAAAAAGTTCTTACCCGTTCAAAAACTTATAAAAAATTGCCCCACCCTGTAGTCCGACCTCAGATAAAAAATCAACTTTCACACAAAATTTAAAGATGGTCAACCGCTTTTAAAAATATACAGGGTGTTTCAAGAAATGTGGACACTTTTAAACCGCCATAACTTTTTTTCTAGGTCGAATTCCGAAATTCTGTAAACGCTGATTGAGTCAGTTTTAGTTCCCGTTTTGTTTGGTGTATAATGTCAAAAGTATGATTTTTGCTTGGTCTCCCCTGTAGTCCCCTGTAGGCCCTGGTCTGTGGATGGTCTCTGGATGGGGAAGGCCTAAACCATAGGGGGGACCAAGCAAAAATCGTATTTTGACATTATATACCAAACAAAACGGTAGCTAAAACTGACTCGAACTGCATTTACATAATTTCGGAATTCGATCTATAAAAAAAGTTATGGCGGTTTGAAAGTGTCCATATTTCTTGAAACACCCTGTAGTATCAATATGTTCAAAGACCTAAAACACCGTAAAAACCAATTGCCGCATAATTTTGCAAAACAGAGCCTAGCTGGATAACTAAATAAAATCAATAATTGGAATGGAGCTAGCTAACGGACAATTTTTCTGTTCCAAATGCGAACAAAATAGTAGGGAAAGTGTGTATTGTTACCCATCATTCAAACCCTATTTGACTAATAACAGCAAAGCACTTGTTGCTATAAGACCCAATAAGAAAAGTTCCCAACAAATAATAAGGAGTAAATCCCTCAGAGTAGCAATGAAAGTTTCTTTTTCGGTTGGGAAACACAGCTAAAGGCAATTTAACCAGTCAAATAGGCGTTTTGTGTCTTTATTGTCTCATAGTTTATTCAAAAATAACTGTTGCGCATTTTTACCGCAGTAATCAATGAAGTTTTGGTAGTTAAAGGGGCATGCCCGTCGCTAATGGGTATATTTTTTTATTTGAAAAAGGCGGATGCCCAGGGAATTCAAAAAAATTTAACTGACGCGAAGTAGCAATAGCCGGAAACCAAACCCACGACCAACTTTCATCCCCTTCAACTGCTCTAACAGTGAGTCATCAAGGCCGTACAACCGTGATTATGTTGTCATTATTTATTCTTCCTGTTGATGATAAGTTTGAATTTGGAAATAATTCCATTTTGAATTCACCTGGTACTCGCCTTGTTTCACTTAAAAACATTTCCATTTTCGGCGGGAACTTTCGTTTAATATGAGTGAAGGGTAATACAGGCTTCTTATCCTTCATCCCGGCCACTTTTCACGATTTAAAATTTCCTTTATCACCCTGTTGTTTTGTAGCTTTTGTTAAAGCGCAGGGTAGGCCAGTATATTGTAGGGTAGACTCAAAAATGTTTTTCGATTCACAAATATCCGATTACAAGCCAAAAAAATCAACAGGGACCTACGCAATTTTGAATCTTAAACAGGGGACCGGGGTGTGTTTGGTCGCAAATTGAAAATTTTTAAATCGGGAAAAGTGTTTGAGTCCATTTTAACGTAAACTAAAAGAACCAAAAAAGCCAGCCTTTTTCCTCAGTGTTTAAAGCAATCTTTTATTTTATGTGTTTTTAAATTAATTTTTCCTTCTTGTTGTTTTAGTTGTTAGTTTACTCTAATGCGTTCAAATGCGTCATGAAATCAAGAAGGCTATTTAAAGCCCTGTTCACGATGGACGCGTCTGGCTTTGGCTTTAGCGTTTGGCTTTGGAGTTTTGGTGTTCAAAATGAAACTCTAGACGCTAAAGCCAAACGCTAAAGCCAGACGTTCAAAAAAATTTGAAAAATGGTTTGGTGTTCAGGTTCAGATGCGTCGGCGTGGAGCAAACAGAGGTCGTGTCAAAGCAGAAGAAAATCGTCAGAAACTTGTGCATTATTTCAATCAAGAAGGTGCAGTTGAGTGGCAAAACAGAATGATCTAATTTGTTGTTATGGAATTTTGTTGTTACGAATACCACGAATAAATTTGTTGAGTTAAATTTTTGTTGAACATTTTCATTGTGAACACTGTTTGGCTTTGACGTCTGGCTTTGGCGTTTGGCTTTGGGGTTTGGCTTTAGCGTTTAGCGTTTCATTGTGAACACTCGGTGACCCCGAAGCCAAACGCCAAAGCCAGACGCGTCCATTGTGAACAGGGCTTAATACAGTCAACCCTCGATTTAACGTCACCCCCCTCAAGTTCGTTCCCACCTAGGGTCCGACACTTTTTTACCCTAATTTTTAAAGCTTTTTGCCAGTTGTCTTCGGTCAGTCTAGTCCGAAATATCGCAAGTATTTAGATTTTGCCGACTGTTTTTGTATATGGCAACAGTTTTGCCGAAAAGACCCGCGGATACTCGATTTAACGTCACCCCTTTTTCAAAATAGGGTGACGTTAAATCGAGGGTTGACTGTATAAAATACGTTTGCTTAGTTTGCAAAGCCATTACTTCATTCAATATTTACTTACGATATATTTTCTAACATGTTTATATGACGACAGATCAAACACATATTTGAAATGATTTTCAGCAATGAACGCCCAAAAAAAATTTAAACTAATAAAAATCTTGATAGTTCTACCACAGCTGTGAAATTTGTAACCATGCTATGTAAAAATAAGGAAAGCAAGCTTTTTATTAGGATTATTAATATTTATAAACACTAATAATATAACTAAGTAGAGATGGAGACAGGGGTCAACAAACTGGTCAAGGGCCCGTGTGAGTTTTCGAGCACAAACCCTGGTTCAAGGGCCCTGGTCGTGAAAATTATA
The DNA here is from genome assembly GCA_029231635.1 of Ditylenchus weischeri. Classification (NCBI taxonomy): domain Eukaryota; kingdom Metazoa; phylum Nematoda; class Chromadorea; order Rhabditida; family Anguinidae; genus Ditylenchus; species Ditylenchus weischeri. Next base: position 103,144 of record JAMRYI010000189.1, read on the forward strand.
AACCCTGGTTTCAACCGTGGTTTGAACCAGGGCCCTTGCAAAAATTTTTTTAAAACATTATCTTATTTCAGAGGCCTTTGCTACTCCAACAATGAGTTCCATCTGGAAGATTGATCTATTTGTCAAGCAATCGTCGGTGGAGACTAAGTGCAAGGAGTGTGATGCAATCATCCAGATAAGCAATGGAAGTACAAAGGCTATGTTCACCCACACCGCCACTCACCCGGAATACGCAAAGAAGCTTGAGGAAATCGGACGAAAGAGTGGAATATTCAGCGTTCAAGGTGTCATGTTTTCGTGCGAGATGAAGGATCCAATATGAAGAAGGTAAAATAAATTTGTTGTGTAGAGTTTGCACTCCAATTCATGCTCTCTTAAGGCATTCGAGACCGACGGATATCTCCACGCGGACTGTGAGGCCCATAAAGAGAACTTGGTGGTGCGTAACTCAATATTCGTCGACCCGTCTATCAAAGCTCTCCTGGACCGCTGCCGAAGCTTGGCTGGACACTTTCATCACTCTAATCTGGCGAAGGCTCCAAGGCTGAACAAGAGGCGGAAGGATTACCAATTCATAACATCAAACAGGTGAGAAACTTTGTTAGATTACTTGTCATTTTATTTATGTGTCTATATAGGATGTATCGACACGCTGGGACTCTACTCATGACACGGGTGAACGACTCGTTGAGCAAAGGCGGGCCATTGACCTCTACATCTACAAGAACAACAAGAGAAGTCTGGAGCTGAGCGACAACGAGTGTAGCCTACTAGAGAAAGTCGTCAAGCTACTGGGATCCCTGAAGTCCGCCTCGAAGCAAATGTGCCTTGATATCTCTCCCATCTCTGTCTAATTTCCAATTGCCAGGGTGCTTTCTTAATTACTGATTATTTCTTGATTACTCCTATTGAATGCTGTTCTGGTGCGTTTAGTTGAATGAAGAGCTATTGTTATCAATTTTTTGCGAATGCATAATTTATTGTTATTAATTAATAATTATATTGTTTGGGAAATTAATAGACCCTGGTCCCTGGACAAGGTGCTAACATTGGCGAAACCCAACCCTGGTCCTGGTTTTTAAAACAACCCTGGTTCAGGGCCCTGGTTTTGCTAAAACTCCATCTCTATAACTAAGTAGAAACTTAAAAAAAATCATACTGGAAATCTTGTTTAAAAAAGTTTTTGACTAAAAATCAAATGAATAGTGTTGTTACGCAGTTAACTCAATTTTTTAAATGTTTTTGGCCTTATTTCTTGTTTTTATGCTATTTTTTGCCCAAAATTTTGAGCACCTTACCACACGATTGAAAGATGAGAATGTTGGCTACAGAATAGTGAAAAAGTTTCTCGGTTTAGTTCACCAAAACTTATATATTGGATTGGAAATACGTTCGAACTTTTTCGAGATGTTTCGCTCGAAAAAACTCGAAAAAGTACAACGTTATAAATGAAAGTAAACTATTTTTTTGCTATCACTTAATAAGTCCGAATTCAGGTTTGAAAGGACCTCCCAAAGCTTTTAATTCATTCTTGATTTTGTCGGAAACTCCATTAAAAAGAGTTTCAAATTGTTGTCGCTCTTGCTGATGAGTCAATGTCATGTCTTCCTTGATTTTGCGGGACTTCCCAAGCAATTCCTTGGTCTCAGGAGATAGTTTTCCTTCCGCTTCTTTTACAGTTGCTCCAAATTCAGCTCTTCTAGCTTCAATTGTCTTTTCAATTTCAGAAAAGTTGGCCTGCAAAATTTATTTAATGCTTTCAATTTTATGCTCACTTATAGACACCTTATTTTCTCTAATAGGCCGATATTTAAACCAGCCTCTAGGGTGTCATTTTATTAGAAGGTTTTGGTTTATTGAAAGATGCCAGTCTATTAGAGAAAATACGGTACCGTATTATCTATAAAAATGACCTCCCCTAAAAGTGACATACCGTATTATCTATAATAAGCGCCCCCTCTCTAATAAGCGCCCCCCCTCTACTTTGAGGGTCTGTATCTCGGGGCAGAGCGAATATTTTGCAGAGCTGTTTTTTGCATTTTCTTAACTCCCACGAGCCCTACCGATTCCGCTTTCTGGATTTTGGTTGTGCACCCAAAAATTTCGAGATCGACCCAAAATTTTTCCGATTGTCGGAGGGTTGAAAAATAAGCGTCCCGGGGCGCTTATTAGAGATAATACGGTAATGTGTTTATTTTGGAAATCTTCTAAAGCCTACAAAAAGTGCCAAGCAAAAGAAAAATCAGAAAGCTAACTACGAAATTTGAAAATCCAAGGATGTTTCGATGATCATAATACAATCAATGGTCGAAGATCTCCATTGAATCACCAAAAAGCTAATAAAAGAAACTGGAATCCCTATGGGATTCGGTGGCATGCCCCAAGCGTAGAGGAGGCATGGTGGGCACTTACCACCCTACCGCCTTCCCGTCAATAAGTTTTATTAATAAGTGCCCCGTCAGATTAAAATTTTCTGGTTTTATTCTAAATTTTCCTCATTTTTGAGCCTGCCTCAAAAAATTCTGCCAAAATTAAAAAAAGTATGCGTCGAAACCAAATGTCTTTACAAACGAACAAGCACTGGATAAAATTGCCTAAAAAATTCGCCTCCCCCTCCTCAGAAATCCCTCTGTACGTCACTGGGTATGTTCAGTGCCTGTGCGTAAGATTGTCCTTACAAGCATTAATAAGTGGGAAAAGCAAAGAATGTGCATTCCAGCAAGCGACGGCAAGCTGAAGCAATTCCATGGACGCAAAAATACAGAAATGTAGAAAATAAATAAATGTTGGATAAAGGGAAATTGGGAATTTCGTCATTTTTAGGAAGGTGATTTTTAGAGGTTATATGCAGGGCTCCCAAATCAAAATTTTGAAAACAAGGATATCCAAGGTATTTTGGGGAAAATGGCATTTTACCCAGTGCTTATTGCTCTTTTGACCACCGAAAATAAGATTTCAACGTAAAATTTTGAAAAAAAAATAAGATTTGGGGTCCCAAAATAAGGAAAAATCTTATTAATAAGGACATTTGGGAGCCCTGGTTATATGGTATTTTTGAAAAATAAAACTTACTCCTGCATAAAGGGATAAAAAACTTACTCCAGCTGTGCCTCCAATATCAGTAAAAAAAGCTTTAAGACCATCCTTAATCTGTTGCTTGGTTGAATTAGGGTTTTCCACAATAGCGTGAAATTGTTTGTTTTGGTCGGCCGTAAGTACTTTTTCAATCTCAGGCATATACATTTTTTTAAGGTACTCATGTATGGAAGCCATAGTGCTGAGTGCAGAATAGATGATACCAGTCTGTAAATTACAGATGATAATGAGTTAAAGTTTTATTGATGGACAAGAATGACCGGACGGCTGAATCCGAGACGAGATAGGGGACGATTAGGGCAAATTTAAAATTTTACACAGGATTTTTAAAAAATTTCCACCCATATAGAAAACGACTGCCCTACGACTGGATACAATTTTTCATACATGTCCTCTGCTTAGGTACAGGATCGACTCAAAAATGCTTTCTATTACTTTTTTTGTAGTTCGGGATACATGTTTGAGTCCGTCCTAACATACGCTGGCCTACCCTAACCCTAAGCACAAGCCTAAAAACCATGTTGCTATATATCATTTTTAATATTTATGACCATATTAAGGTCTACAAATTAGGTTTGAGGCAAATATTTGAAAAAATAATTAAGTGGGGCATGTCCAAAGATCTCCTAAAATACTTTTTTGATATTTTTTTGCCATAATTCGGGCATTACCATGTGACCGAAAAGTTCCCGGACAAAGTTTAAAGCCAATTTTTTCAACAAGCAAAGTGAGATCGCTCGAGATATGAATGTTCCAAAGCAAACAGTTTCGGATGCCATCAAGCGATTTCGTGAAACAGCTGCTCTGTCTTCATTGTGGCCTGTTTCACGAAATCGCTTGATGGCATCAAACTGTTTGCTTTGGAACATTCATATCACGAGCGATCTCACTTTGCTTCTTCCCTTCTTCCCAAAGTCGCACAATGCCTGCTCTCAGATCGGACATTCTAAAGCATGGAATTTATTGACATAAAACGACAAGCGATACACTATTCAAGAGAGGAGAACAAGGGCTTTCTGATGATACCAAAAATATGCATTTATGTTCTTATTTTACTGAAAAAATTGGCTTTAAACTTTGTCCGGGAACTTTTCGGTCACATGGTACTTAGACTATTATACAAAAATATTTTTTGTGTGTATCGAGTCGTTGTATCCAGTCATAAGTTGTATCCAGTTGTTGTTACACCATAGAAAACAAACAAACATTGCTAACAGCAACCAGTTATCCAATAAATGTGCCGTATTTTCTGTAAAAAGCCACCATGCTCTACTAAGCTACCCGCTTTAATAAGCCACCCCTCTAGACGAAGTTCAAAAAATAAGCCACCGTGTTCTAATAAGCCGACCGCTAGACAGATATTGAAAAAAGCCACCCGTGGGGCATTTTAAAGGAACTACGGTATATAAGAAGAAATTATAAGTGAACGTTTTTTGAATTTAAAAAATATTTGTGAATGCCGATCTGGTGAAGTAAAGTCAACTTATATAAAGCTGTTCTTCAAACTACAAAAATACCTAGCAACCCTAATGAGCTGACTCAACTTGACAATTTATCGTAAAGTAACGCGTAAAAAAGAGAAATAATACTAAGATTGCTAAACAAAACAGCAGGCTTCTTTTTAATTAAATGGTATATTTTATTAAACAGTTAAGCTAACTGAACATTTGCCTAGAAACCACAAATACCAACTTTTGAAAGCACAAAAACTTTTGAAGGCCCTTCCCCAAAGCAAAAACCTGACTTTAGACTTTTTTTTAAAAATTGAGCTTCTTATGCAAAAAATTTTTGATACAATCTTTTGATACCAAATAAGCTGGTCATCGTATGGATGAAAAGTTAAAAAATTTAACTTAATACTTAGAAATACATTTTATTTTAAAAACCATTTGACGTAAAACTTTTTTTCTGCTAGTCAAATTCTCAATTTCGATATCGGATTCGTGTTCAGCTTCAATTTCCTGCCTTTTAAATACAGTCGAGTCTTGATAAACCATCACCCCCTCAAGTTCGTTCCCGCCTAGGGTCCGACACTCTTTTTAGCTATATTTTCGAAGTCTTTTGCCAGGTGTGATTCGACAGTCTGATCAGAAAAATCGTACAGATTCTGATTTTACCAGTCGTTTTTCGAATAGCAAAATTTTTGACGTGAAGACCCGCGGGTCTCGATAAGCCGTCACCCCTTTTGAAAATTGGGTGACGGCTTATCGAGACCCGCGGGTCTTCACGTCAAAAATTTTGCTATTCGAAAAAACGGTGCATAGACGTTTCGCGAATTTGAAACTTTTTTCATTTTCGCGAAACGTTTCGCGAATTTGAAAATTTCTTATTTTTACTTATCTAAATATACAATTAATGTCTTTGTAGTAATTATAAGCTCCTCCTCAATCTTCGATGTTATTTTTTATGGTTTCCTGTCGAGTTACAGTTTTCTCGATTTACAACTCAGTTGTGATTGAGCAGCTGGATCTGTTTTCTCCTATTTTGACAATCTTAATTTTTTTGTGTTAATCAGATGTCAAGTAGCAAAGAAATCTTTTCGTGGAAAAATCATGATGTGCTGGACAAGAAGCATTAATGGCTGGACAATTGCCAGAGCTTCCTTGACTGAAGTCATTCCAAGATGAAAGATGTTCAGCAAAAAATCATCATCCTTATCCAAAGCAGCTTCTACCGAAGTTATTCTTTCTGGAAACCTAGAAGCAAGCACATCAAAGAGAACGCGCGGCACCTGCAATGAGAACAATCAACAATGATCGGTAATACTAACATAAAGGGCAAAACCTACTTGAAGTTCTACAAGAATCTTGACAGTCTTTATCACGTGATGATACCTGAGGAAACGTATTGAGAGCTTTCTCTTCCTGCTATAGGTCGTAGGTGTGTGGGGAATGCAAACCTAGCTGACATTCCAGCTTAATTATTCAATTGATATCCGACGAATTACAATTAAAATCTTACTATAGAGTAGAGATGTTCAAATTCAGTCTTAGTTACTCGGAGAAACCGCTTTAAATCCTTCACCTCGGAACTGTTGTAATAACGCCAAAAAGCCTTGAACGAAAGACCTGCCGAGCTTCTTCCAAATAAGATGACCTGATATAACTTCGCTTTTCTGTTGATGTTGGATCCACCACCATATTGCTGCTGCTCCATTAGACTTTCTAAAAACGTAAATTGAGTAAAAACACAGTCAGAATGTGGCAAACAACTAAAACTTCGAAAAACTGCACTTTTACTCCATGTTTCGAAGGACCTGTTTCGCGAATGTTTCGCAACACGGCGAAACATGAAAATGTTTCCGAAACAGCTATTTTTTTCGCGAAACATGTTTCAAGTTGTTTCGCGAAACAGGGCATGTTTCGGGTAAGTATGAATGAGCCTCATAGAAAACAAACAAACATTGCTAACAGCAACCAGTTATCCAATAAATGTGCCGTATTTTCTGTAAAAAGCCACCATGCTCTAATAAGCTACCCGCTTTAATAAGCCACCCCTCTAGACGAAGTTCAAAAAATAAGCCACCGTGTTCTAATAAGCCGACCGCTAGACAGATATTGAAAAAAGCCACCCGTGTGGCATTTTAAAGGAACTACGGTATATAAGAAGAAATTATAAGTGAACGTTTTTTGAATTTAAAAAATATTTGTGAATGCCGATCTGGTGAAGTAAAGTCAACTTATATAAAGCTGTTCTTCAAACTACAAAAATACCTAGCAACCCTAATGAGCTGACTCAACTTGACAACTTATCGTAAAGTAACGCGTAAAAAAGAGAAATAATACTAAGATTGCTAAACAAAACAGCAAGCTTCTTTTTAATTAAATGGTATATTTTATTAAACAGTTAAGCTAACTGAACATTTGCCTAGAAACCACAAATACCAACTTTTGAAAGCACAAAAACTTTTGAAGGCCCTTCCCCAAAGCAAAAACCTGACTTTAGACTCTTTTTTTCTGCTAGTCAAATTCTCAATTTCGATATCGGATTCGTGTTCAGCTTCAATTTCCTGCCTTTTAAATACAGTCGAGTCTTGATAAACCGTCACCCCTGTTCGTTCCCGCCTAGGGTCCGACACTTTTTTAGCTATATTTTCGAAGTCTTTTGCCAGATGTGATTCGACAGTCTAACCAGAAAATCGTACAGATTCTGATTTTACCAGTCGTTTTGAATAGCAAAATTTTGACGTGAAGACTGCGGGTCTCGATAAGCCGTCACCCCTTTTGAAAATTGGGTGACGGCTTATCGAGACCCGCGGGTCTTCACGTCAAAAATTTTGCATTCGAAAAAACGACTGGTAAAATCAGAATCTGTACGATTTTTCTGGTTAGACTGTCGAATCACATCTGGCAAAATACTTCGAAAATATAGCTAAAAAGAGTGTCGGACCCTAGGCGGGAACGAACTTTTGGGGGTGCCGGTTTATCAAGACTCGACTGTATCACACTCACTGTCAAATTATGAATTCCGCTCAAGACAATAAATATTTGAATGAGGCAAAATTTTGATGCAAAACGATTCGAAAATAGGATGATTCAAAAAAATTTGCTGATCCCCTTAACTTTTTGAAACGTGTTGGTATGTTCCTTTAAGCAAATGTTTTTTGGGAAATTCATAAAAAATACATCAAATTTTACTAGAAAAACGAGTTCCATATGTCAAGTAGAATTTGTTTTCTAAAACCTATCTTTTAAATAATCTATTTGATTTTTTTTGAAAGTGAAGATTCTTAGCTAATGAGCATAATAAATTTGTTTGATGTGTAATAAGCTTAACTACTAGTGAACCTATTCGTCTATATTTTTATAATAAAATTTATTATAATCTGAATAAAAACAGAAAAAAATGGTAAAGGTATTAAACACGTTTGTATTTTCTCAACAAAATCACAACCAAAATTCTGTTTCCACGTGGAACGCGTATTTCCCATAAAGCCTCATGCCTCATTTATCGAACATATTTATCGTTTGACCCTGAATCGCTGGCCATCTTTGTCTCTTCCAGTCTTTTCTTTCATATTTGTTACTAGGGTGGCAGGCGCCTTTCAAAAAATATGTTTTTAAGCGCGCCCGTTTTTATCGGAACGCCCCTCACTAACAACGTCACTTCCATTGACTTACCACCCAAAAACCATGGTCCTTTAATTTTTGAGTTGGCTGCCCTAAAATTACCCAATTTTATTTTGAATTCAATTATCAATACAGTTGAACCTCAACATAGTGGCACACCCTCCAGTTCGACCCCTAGCTGGTTCTGACAGTTTTTACCTCTATTTTCGAAGTTTTTTCCCAGATGTGTTTGGTCAGTCCCGTCCGAAAAATCGCGAGGATTCTGGTTTTGTCGATCATTTCTGAAGGAGGCGCCGATAGGCGCCTTTTACCCCTTGTATTCCAGTAGCGCCGAAAAACTTAATTTAAATTGCTTTTACGCATTTTTTATTCACGTTATTATTTCATACACTAAACACAATTACATCAGAGTTTGTGAGTGAGACCCTTGAGGAATATGGCCAGATACACTAGACATTCTCCTGCTCAACAACATCTCATCTGTAGGTGGTATTAATCTGTGCAATCTGGCCATTTGATCGTCCGAGTCCACCGTCAAAGTGATTGAAGGAGTAGACAATTTGCTGAAGATCATCGGAATTGAGGAAGTCTTTCTTTTTAGCCAATGGTTCTGAGCCTTTCCTCGAAGTCCTAGGTGTAATTGAGCGAGATCCTACTGCTGTTGTGGTTGAAACTGTAGCCGCATCAGAACCTTGCCTAATTCGGACAGTGGAATCCTCGGCTATGCCTTTCCTGCCTCCAGGCCACGGTAAATCGGGATTTGAAGAAAGAGAAGGATCATCTTCCAAATGCCTTAATCTTCGCTGTTGGTAGTGAGCCAGGGGTCCTTCACCCAACACCATATGGCTGAGTGCATCAGATTGACCATGGTAGGGATTCACAGCGCCCATTTTAACACCACAGTCGTGGGTAGAACTGAAAAGTTTTGTTTTACAGGGTGTGTTAAAAATTTGACCACTCCTGAATTTTCCAACTTTTTTATAATTTTTTGTGTTTTTGTATTTACAAATTTTTGACGACGGTCTATTTTTTGACGACCATATTAGCTGTGTTTATTTTAAAATATCTCGTTGACAAGAATTCTGGGCTATACTATAGAATTTTTTTTCCTAAGGGCCTACGCATATCTGCTCTCTTTACAGTAATTGTGTTCACAGTTTTAAGTGAATTTGGAGATTTCCGAGGGATAGGGCCCAAAAATTCAGAAATCGGCCAGGCAAGATGTTACGTACACCATTTTTTAGGTGGTCAAGACACCCTGTACATTTTTTGACACACCCTGTACAATGCAAGTTTTACGCGAAATAACGATCCCAATTTCGATTTTTAGTCAAAATCAAAGTAAATCTAAGGAAAATGGTCGTTTGACCGCATGAACAACGGCTTTTCTCGAAATAAATATTGAAAAATACTGCCATTCAATGCATCATTTGAAAGCTCTTTAATTTTCCTCAAAATGACATGTAGAACGTTTTATTAGAGTGTCATTGGGCTGAGGTACAGACGGGTGAAGTTTTGAGACGTAAGAAATGCTTAAAATAAGGAAAAAAGATAAGTTTCTTACGTTTCAAAACTTCACCCGTCTGTACCTCAGCCCAATGACACTTTCAAGAAAAGCCACTGTTCATGCGGTCAAAAGACCATTTTCCTTAGATTTACGCTGATTTTGACTAAAAATCGACACTTTTCTATTTTTGATCAAAACATTTCCCAGAAAAGTTTAAAAGAAAAGCTTGACATACCAAATTGTAGCTAAGAAACAGTGTTTTGAAATCCATTAAAAAATAACTTAGAAAAAACTTTAAAAGAATTACTAACTGTTAATATTTCGCAGTGATCCATTTTTTTCGCCCATGACCAAAAATTAAGTGTTTCATAACGATGAATGTATGAGCACAAAATTTTGCACAGTTGGCATAACTGTTAACGCCGTTAGATTGAGGAAAAAAATGCTTCAAAATAAGTGCAAGACTAAACTATATTGAAAATTATAATACAGTCGGACCTCTATATAGTGTACGTCTATATAGTGATAACCTCTGGAAAACTTTGGTTGACCCAAACCAAAATGAGGCAAAATGGACCTCTATACAGTGATACCGCTATATAGTGATGCATCATAAATTTTTAAAAAATTTTGTGTCTTCTAATGATTTTTTATATACCTATGATTGCTTAATTTTTAAAATGCCTTCGTTATTTCTATCAAGAGCGAAACAATAATCAAAAACAAGCCAAGATAACGAGTTATTTTACTTCGAATGGTTGATATTATGTATCAGGTCATACGGAAAGTATTGACACAAAATTTCAAATCCTTGTATCTCGCTCATTTGTTAACATTTTGTGGCAATCTTTTTTTTTTGTTTTGTAGCCCTGAGTCTACTCTACCTCCGTTGTTTATAGAAAATGAAAGTCAACGTACACGTCCGCCATTGCATGCTGTTTTTGTTCGACCTTGGAAAGGGAGCAGATGAAGCTACAGACGACATTTGTAAAGCATATGGAGAAGGAGCCATCAGCAGGGAAACGGTTTTCCGTTGGTTTAAAAGGTATCAGAGAACACCAAATTTAAAAGTCAGTATAAAATTTCCCGTCAATCACAGATTTCGATCCGGAGATAAAGAATTGAAAGACAAACCTCGAAGCGGTCGCCCAAGCGAATTCGACGAAGGAGCATTGAAAGATTTAGTGGAATCCGAGCCCCGTTTGACGGTCGACGAATTGGCAGAGAGGATGGATGCACCACACACAACCGTTCAAGATCATTTGGTGTCAATAGGAAAAGTGAGCAAGCTGGGAAAATGGGTGCCACACAATCTTTCCGACTCAAACAAGGAACAGCGTCTGACAATCGCCACTTCACTCTCTTTGCTCTTTCCTATTTTGTTGAATGATTTGTTTATTGTTGAATAAAGTTCAGTTATTTCCCATAGAGTAGACTCAGGGCTACAAAACAAAAAAAAGATTGCCACAAAATGTTAACAAATGAGCGAGATACAAGGATTTGAAATTTTGTGTCAATACTTTCCGTATGACCTGATACTTCGATTTTTTTGTTGATGTTATGATAAAATAAATATGTTTCAATTGAATGATAAGTGTTTCTGGGACTCTTTTAAGAAAAACCTCTTTATAGTGATACCACGGAAATTTTACGGTATAATGAACCTCTATATAGTGATAACCTCTTTATAGTGATATCTCTATACTGGGGACAGCAGGCGCCTATCGGCGCCTGTATCGTATTTTGAAATTCAAATATAAATCCACTTTTCACATTGAAAGGGAAATCTGAAAATCTCAATTTTTTTCACAACAATTTGCAAATCTGATTGCGAACGGTCCTCCGCCATTCAAAGAGCTTTCTAATGAGCACAAACATGCAAATAAAATTATTACACTAAAAAAAGTTTTTCCTTGTGACCAAACATGTACTCAAATGCGTTACCCACCCACCCGTCCCAAATACTGTATAGAGATAGTGATAACTAGGGCCCTTTCCAAGGGGTATCACTATATAGAGGTCCGACTGTAGTCATAAATTTGTGATTGAAGAAAAATTTTCTTGTAAAAATTGAGTGATCCATTTTTTTGACCGCTACTGTATACCCCAGTAGCGCAAATTTTTTTTTGTAAGCAGTTGGCACCTGAGTAACGAGTTGGTATGGCCGATTAAGGAGTTGGTACTGCGTAACGAGTTAGTACTGCAACGAGTTGGAGTAACGAGTCAGTTTTTTTTAACGAATTGGCACACATTTGAAAGTAGAAATACAAGGTGTCCAAAAAACACGGAGATTTTTTAAGTTAGTTTAAATTAGTTTTTATTTTGTTTTTACGAATCATATCTGGCCAAATCTGTTGCGTGTCTGCATATTCTGTCTCTATTTGTTGCACAAAAAGTCAGCTGTGAAAGCAGCAACAGTATGAATGCTTTCCAAAGTGGGGTTCACGTCTGATCAAACTACAGTTGAGTTTCTTTTATCCGACACTCTCGGTTATCCTTCCTTGAGCCTCATTTGGTTGGCCAGCAAAGAAACTGAACTAAACAATACCCCAATTAAGCGACACCCCAGTTATCCGACACCCAGATGCCGGTCCACACCATGAAAATGTGTCTCGTTTAACCGACACCTCTAGGAAAAACACAAAACAAAAATATGAATTGCCGCGTTTTTTTCTAATTGAAGCTGTTTCACTTTTTTTCCTCTTGTTGGTCGTGTTTGTTTTTCTGTGTGTTTTTCTTGTATTATTTTGTTTTTTTGTGTTTTATTTCTAAAATCAACTTGAAATGGAAGAGGCAGAAACCGATCCAGAAGAACCAGTCATCACAAGCCTTGAAGCCGCCAAAGCAATGGACATTGTGCGCCGGTTTACCGATAAGAACACTGCCGATGCCAATATTCTCAAACTCAGCGATGGCCTTGAAGAATTTATCCACAACTTCCGTGCCAAGAATCGAAAGCAAAAGAAACAAACCGATTTTTTCCATTAAATGTCATTATTTGTTGATTGAATATAGTTGTTTGTTAAAGGTTTTAGTTCAAATAAATAAATATTTTGGCTTCTGTGTATACCGTATTTCCTCTAATTACCGCCCCCTCTAATAAGCGCCCCCCCTCGACTTTGAGGGTCTGTATTTCAGAGCAGGAATTTTTTTTCGAGCAAGTTTTTTTTGCGTTTTCTTAGTTCCCGCGAGCTCTGCCGATTCTGCTTTTTTTATTTTGGATTTCCACCCGAAAATTTCAAAATGACTCTAATAAGCGCCCCCTCTAGAGGTCGATCGAAAAATAAGCGCCCCGGGGCGGTAATTAGAGGAAATACGGTAATTTATTGAATAACTAGCAATTACTGAGTTATCCGACACCCTGACACCAAAATGGACATATTACCTCGTTTATCCGACACCCCAATTAACCGACACCCCAGTTATCCGACACCCCAAGGCCGGTCCCTAGGGGTGTCGGATAAACGAGACTCAACTGTACAAAGAAAACTAAAATAAATAAAAGAACCGCCATTAAATAATCCTGATTTCGTATTGTTTTTTTCACGATTTTTTTAAATCTTCTAAATAATAAAATTTATTTTTTAAGTGTTATTATCATTGTGGCTAAAGCTTTATTGAAATTGTCCTCACCCGACTTGTGATCATACTTGCACGCTTCCCAAAAATAAAGGCTTTTTTGAAAATGATTTCGAAAATTTCGCGCTGAATTCGCCAATTTTGCCAAAAGGCAGGAAAAATAAGTCATATTTGTATTTTTTTTTGAATTCGTTTTATTTATAAGCGAACAGTCAATTTTATTATTTTTTCAAACGTACAATTTTTATAAAAAAGTATTGCACCTATTATTACATAATCTAGTATTTTAAATTTCTATCAGTGCCTCATTGTAGGACATTAATGTTTTACTTTTGAGGAGCAGTGGATTTTTATTTTATTTTATTATTTTACGAGTCAGACGAGTCAGAGGAAGCTGAGGCAAAGTAGATGAGTACGACGCCTAGCGAAAAATTAGCTAGTAAAGATTTGCAGGAAGTCTAAAAGTTTTAATTTTTTCAAAAACTTAGTGTTAGTCTAAAAACATCTTTAAATTCTCAAATTTGTTTACACATTTTTGAATAGTCGTAGTTAGTTATAAAAATAGTTTTTGCAAAATTGTGATCAATGTTTATACAAATTGTGTATAGCGCCGCCGCCGCCGCCTTTTCCGAAAATTTCGCAGCTGGCGCTCCAAATTGCCATTTTGCCGGCGGAAAGGCTTGCTATGCTTGTGATCAGTTTTTACATTGATTTTTGAAGTCTTTTGCCAGTAATGTTTTGACAGTCTGGTTCTAAATATTGCAAGAATTCTCATTTTTCCGATCGTTTTTCAAAACGCTAAAATTTTTTCCTCGTAAAAAAGCAAAACCTATTTTTTAAAAAGGTCAAAGTAAAAAGTCAAGGTAAAAAAGTGTCGGACCCCAGACGGGAACGAACTTGAGGTGGGTTCGTTATAAATCGAAGTGTCAAAAAAATGTATGTCTATTAAAATGGTTATAATAGATTTATTTGTTCAACTGCTCACCCATACAATCGTGGTTGTTCGGCGACCTCCAAACGGGTTGATCTACTGATTCCAAGTCCCATATTTAAATTGGCTTTTTGAATGGAGTTGAACCAGTTAAAAAAGCGTCCTGGCCAAGTCAGGCCCAGACGGAGAGACTGTGTCTTGGATTCAATGCAGAATTCTCCAGCTGCCATGAGCAGAGCAACAATGATTCCAGCAAAGAGTACATAAAAAATGCCAAACACTCGTTGAAGAGAAGAATGTGATACGTTGCTCACAGCGTGACAATGCGGTGAATCTGAACATTTTTATGGACTACGAAAAACCCAGAAAAATGAGCAAACGAACTTTGTTTGTTCCACCATTTATTTTTCAATCCTTCCAATATAGTTCTTTCCTGCAATTTGAGAATTGTCTTCGAAAAAATATCGCGTAGAGGAGAGCCTTTGGGCAATGCCACACCATAGCCCTATAAATTGACATTTAGATTAGATGCTACAGTCGACTCTCGATAGCCTTCCTCACCCTTAAATTCGTTCCCGCCTAGGACTCGACACGCTTCTTTTATCTTAATTTTTGAGGTCTTTTGCCGAATATGATTCGTCAGTCTAGTGCAAAATATAGCAAACATTCCGATTTTGCCAATCATTTTTAAAAATGTTAAAACTGTTGCCGCTAACATCCGCGCCTCTCGATTGCCCGTCACCCTATTTTGAAAGTAGGGTGGCGGGTTATTGAAAAGCACGGGTCTTAGTGGCAAAAGTTTTTTAAAGGACCCTGTCTCTTCCTTATCATAGCAATTTCAAAGGTTTGAATGAAACCTAGATTTTGTCAACAATGTTTTCGAATCGTTTTTTGCTAGCATTTTTAATTTTAGACGTTATTTTCTTGATATAAGTCACTCTTATGACAGTGACAGTTGTGGAGCAGTGAAAGTCGTATAACTTGGTATACTGTGCTCTTGGTATACTGTCATTTTAAAAATGAACGGCAAAATCGTAATCCTTGCGATATTTTGCACTAGACTGACGAATCATATTCGGCAAAAGACTTCAAAAATTGAAGTAAAAACGTGTGGAGCCTAGGCTGGAACGAACTTGACGGGGTGGCGAGTTGTCGAGAGCAGACTGTATTTATGTTTAAGTATCTTTATGGTTTATTTTTTTTAACTTACCGTATAACCTTTTTAATCACCCTCCTCTAATAATCACCCCCTCTAATAATCCCCTCTCCGAAGGGTATTGAAAAATAATCCTCCTCTAATAATCACCCCCTCTAATAATCCCCTCTCCGAAGGGTATTGAAAAATAATCCTCCCTCTAATAATCCCCCATTTTGTCGAGGCTACGCCTTATATTAGGACACTTATGGGTTGTATTCCTTGTTGACAACGTTTTTTGTTGTAACACTTTCATGAACATTCCTATTTTATTCCAAATAAGATCGAACACAATCAAATATTTCAAGAAACAATCAGCAATTCATTATCATGGATATCTTCGAAACTTTGCTCATTGTCTTCATCAGAGATGCAAGCCTCTTCGTCATCTTTTCGACCGTCCCGACCCATTTTTTTCTCTGACTTTGCGAAGAACTTCTAGGCCTTTTGCACCGATTGGTCCGTTTGGCCTAAAGCACGCTATTTTGTCATCTTCTGAACCGTTCATTTATGTAGTGAACGCACAGACTAAAGACGTAGATCTGCATAGATTGATAATGGCAAACAAAATGTACCTTTAAATGAATTGACTATCACTTCCTTTGACAGCTCTTGCCAAGCTCGACCCATCCAATAAACCCGTAAGAGAAATTAGCGTTGAATAATAATAATATTACCTCATATTCGTCGGCGATGGCAGTACCGCATCGGAGAGTTATTGCACCACTAGGGTCACCTGCTTGATTCATAAGGGAATAAATCTGGAAAAATAAAAGATACAATACGATCTTAATGAAAAAGATGGAGTAATATGAGGATAAAAAAGACATCATGATGAGAATGCATCAAACGATAAAAAGGAACCTCCTGATCTTCTGCGATAGATAATTTCCGATCTATTTGCGCAAAATATTATATTACTATATGGAAAAAAATAACGCGGAAAATCAAATACATTTTTCGCAAAAAACTGCAATAACATCAAATACAATGGACACAAAAATTTGCGGCACCTTCCGCCGAGGTTGAATTTTAATCCCCCTTCCTCTAATAGTCACCCCCCTCTAATAATCCCCTCTCCGAGGCGGTTGAAAATACCCCGGGGATTAAAAGAGGTTATACGGTATTATTTTTTCGCGATACTTTGTGCCATACTTTTCCAGCTTTTCTAAAAAATCTGGAAAGTATCCTAAATTTGATAGCTTGGGTAGAGCCAAGACTATTTGAAAACTACAAAAAAAGTATTTTATGATATTAAAAATATTTTCCATGCATAAACCTTTGAATCCAGCAGGCCGCCCACTGTCTGTAAGTTACAGTCACTGCCCATGTAAAACTCTAGCATAGAACTCTCCATCATATATGCCTTCAAAAAGAAAATATTTCACATGAATTAAAAGTCTATATGTCTTTTACATAATTTCCAGCCTTGACCCTGGCAATACCCTCCTTACTGCTGTTGACAAACACTGTTGGACTAGTGGATTGCATGATTGACCACCTATATGAATTTCTCATCAAAAACATAAATCAGAAACTTATTTCAGGGTTTCTTTACATTCTCTCATAGATAGGTATTTTGGATTCACGAAAAAAGTCCATAGTAGATCCATTTCTGAGGGTGCCGAACTTGATTCTTTGCTGACTAGCCAAATCGGCTGAGCTTTCCACTGGAGTTGTCATCCTTTCCACCGTCAGAAATGCAGCTAGTTGGGCAGTGTAGGAAGAAATAAGGATTAGCGTAAACATCCACCTTAATATGTAATTAAAACCAATAAATCTCAATCGATGGAGACTGGCCAGTTAACCCTTTTTAAAATATTTTGTGGTTTTTTAAATAAAATACCCATTTACCCTATTTTTTCAAATTATCAATAACTCAGCTAAATTTAACAGAACTCAAGCAGAATTTTTTAAACAATGCTTGTTTTGTTGGGATATGACTTAAAGTTGGCGTGCGAAGATTTTTGAAAAAAAAATCAGCTACTGGAGGCATCGGAAAATAAATTTCTCAAAAATTTTAACAAAAAAACCATACACCCAAATTAGTAATTTACCAAATTACAGCTACTGTGCGCGTAGCTGCTGCCCTGGGGATAACATCAGAGCCTTGTTGCATTAAACTTCCCACTGCGAACCACAGACTGTTCAGCAGGTTAAACTGATTTTTGTGCTTTCTGGACTTTAGACGTTTGTCTTCGCGATCTAGACGCTGCACGTCATCAAACCTAAACTTTTTTTGTGGTTTGTCAAAAATAAAATAAATGCCTGACCATTCATAAGGACTGAACCTAGCCAAAAACCACATCATACAGGCCACACTAAAGTAGGCAATTCCCAGACAAATCCACACAGAGAAGGAGAGCGGCTCAAGAAAAGTGAAAAGAGTACTTGCACCCGGACCAGCCAATCCACTACTCTGTGCCGAATCCTCCAGATTTTTGCTAACTAATATAGCTATTCCTAGGTGCATGAAAGGAAGAGTGAAATCTAAAGTTTGAAATTGTGAAAAGGCCACAAAATAGGAACATTTACCTATAACAGAGACGCGACTATATGTGATAGTAACCGCCGAAACCGACAAATCTGCTTCATGTCTTTGAAGCACACCAATTATACCATTCCACCGTCCTGTTTCATCCTGTAAAATTGGTTTTGATATCTGATAGCAGAAAACCATCACAGGTCGGCAAAAAAAAGTAATATCAGAAAATAGAGTTTGCCTAAATGCATTTTACAGTACTCTGATTAATGAAAAAGGCGGAATGGCGGTTGGCAAAAAAAACCACTTCGCAAAAAACCATTTTGCAAAAAATTCTATCAAAAGTGACATTTCGCAAACTGCCATTTCGCAAAAGTTCTATTTTGCAGAAAACCATTTCGCGAATCACCATTTAGAAAACCTGCGATTTTTCAGTCATGTTATCGGACAAATAACTACAGGGTGGCCCATTTAAAACTCCGGAGTTAATGTTCGACATAACTTTTTGAATTCGCGGTTTTTCAGAGAGATCTTTTTTTTAAACGAAAGAGGAGACGATGGCAAATCGAATCATACCAATCATTCATTATAACATTTATTTGGAAGGAGAAACAACTGCAACAAAACAAATAACAATATTTTCTTAGAATTTGAACATTTAATCGGCATATTTTTGCTCAGTGCTTCTTCCCTTGACGGCTAGTCAGTACTTCAGTCAACTTTAATAGGCTTCTATTGCTCTGTTGATCATCTCCTCATATTTTTTCTGAAAGATGACAACGCTTTTTTCTTCTTCGATAAACCATTCGACGCATTGAGCTCTTTCTTCCGGCGTGTAAAAACTGACCACTTGTTAAAAGCCAAAATTCTCAAAAATAAAAACAAGACAATACTAAACATCTGATATGATTCGATTTGCCATCGTCTCCTCTTTCGTTTGAAAATGATCTCTCCGAAAAACCGCGAATTCGAAAAGTTATATAAAGAAAAATAAACGTGTGAGGAAGAGAAAAGATGTGTCGAAAAAATCATCCTGACTCCTAGCCAAAGTATGTTGACCCTAAACAGCAAGAATTACCAACAAAGAAGGTGTAGAAATGATCAGCACGAAATTCTTAGCAAGAAGCTCAATTCTGTACAAAAACCCGTTCTAGTGTTAATTGACTATTGACATTGCTGAATAAAGAACCAGAAGAAGCCAGAATAACCTCGAGAATAAACCAACAAAAGATTCCGCTCTGGCTTTTTCACAACTATAATAATTTGCGAAATGATTTTGCGCGAAATAGCACTTTTGCTAAACGGCACTTTTGACAAATGGTTTTTTTGCGAAGTATTTTTTTTCGCCAACCGTGATACCGCCGAAAAATATCAATTAATTTAGGAGTTTCTTATTTGCAGGCTGGTAAAAATCAGGTCCTAGCCACTTTTTAGATACTTCAGATTTTGAAATTTATAAAAAAAACATATTCGGAGCTCGAAGAGACAATCGTAGAAAAATATCTTTGAATAAATTTTGACCAAAATTTGAATTTTAGCCTGAAGGTGTAGGATGGCAAGGTAAATGCTCGGTTTAAAGGTACTCTAGCATGTTTTTTTCTATTAAAGCTGGGCAAAATAAATATCTAGTTTGAGAAATCTATTCCGAAGGTCTGCTCAGATTCATGTCACAGAAAAGTGACTCTTCCAGTGAGTAACCCTCTGAGCCAATTAAAATTCAATGCGATAAACTGTGAAATTTTATGGTGGATTTCAGTATTTTGATTTATTCATTTTTCAAAAAGTAGTTTTTTTACTGTGTTGCCTATTACCTCGACTCCATAAGTGCCATCCTCCACTTCAACGATCTCAAAAGTGAAGTTTAGGGTATTGGCCATTTCTTGGAGCAAATCTATACAGAAGCCTTCATAAGTGTCAGCAGCTCCTTTGATGTCTGCGTATTTCCGCATCACAAATGGCTCTTCCTACAATTGTAAAAATAATTTTTCACAAATTACCGGCTAAAGACTTCTAATGTTTATTTCTCATAATTTTTCATTTTTTAAGAATTCTCCAAATCAAACCAGGTAAACGACTACTCGCAACTTTTCTCCAGATAGATTTGGAGAATCGCTAGTGCCTTCGTCATTGTTAAATCTCCGAAATTTCCACTTGCTTTCGTACTTCTCTTCAAAACTCCAATATGAGTTGACGTCATTCCAGGTGCCTATCTAAACAAAAGTATTTTAATTGGCAGTTGACAAAGACAATATGATTTAACAGAAAGTGTTTTTATTGTCAAACATTAGACTATCTGGCTCTATATGTGTTCATGCCTACGCCGGAAAAAATATGCCTTGGTCCCCCCTGTTAATTTTTTGCAAAAAAAAATCAGTTTTTGCCTTGGTCCCCCAAGCTGATTTTTTTCAAAATTTTTTTTTATTAATTTTTGATTAAAAATAATAAAAATGCACTTTGCATGTTAGAAATATAAATTTACGAGACTACTCTTAGAGTAAATAGACCAAAAACAGCACATTTGCCATTGAAAAGGATCAGTATACTTATAAGTTAATAGAAAAAACTATTTAATTCAAACACAAGAACTAAAATGCCTGCAATTAAATGGTTCACGGACAATTAGATGAGCAAAAATTTGCAAAAAAACGGGGACCAAGGCATATTTTTTCCAGCGTCGGCATGAACACATATAGAGCCGCTGGCACTTGTTCGGTTGGGGGGGGGGCCCATTTACAAAATTTCACACCTCTGCTTAAGAAATGTTCTCTGTACTAAATAAAGTGTAAACCCTGGTACGAGTTGAAATCAGGACAAGGTAAAATTGAGACAAGTTGGGATTAAGACGAGTTGGGACACACGAGTTGGAATTGGGACGAGTTAAATGTCGTTCAAAAATTGATCCTTGTGCTTAAAATCCCAAAATACACTTAATTTATAATTTCTGGGACTAAATGGCCTTGTGACTAACTTGCCGCATTCTTGCTAATGTACGATTTTTGGCTATACACCAGAAATTTTAACGTTAACTTTCTGTTTTACCTAAAGTTACTCTTTCTAGCTGAACGCTCTTTGCTTCGATGAATCGGGTCAATATCTCGCTGTCGCTGGTAATGATACGCAGGTGAAAAACGGGTTTTTGACCGTTACTTACTCAACTCTGTGCTCTTGCAGGTGATTCACGTAAAGACCTGGTCGGTTGCTGCACGATTCGAGGAAAACAATATGCCAGTGACTGGTGTCCGATTTGGTGAAAATGCTAAATTTGTAAGTCATAGTATCGTCTGTAATGACCGGCTGATTAAAATATGTTTTAGGTTGTCTCCACAAGCTTGGATAAAACCCTGCGTGGGCTATAGTGAAGAATAGGGTTCCAAAAATCAGCTTGGTCCCGCCTGTTGTTTTTTCGTAAAAAATAGCTTGGTCCCCCTTTTGTTTTTCGTAGAAACCAGTTTGGTCCTATAAATTTTAATAAATTTTAAAAAACAGCTTGGTCCCCCCTGTTGTTTTTACAAATAAAACAACAGGGGGGACCAAGATGATTTTGGAACCCTATTCTTCACTAGCGCCCCCTGCGTGTGTACGCCATGGACAAAGATCAAGCTAAATAATCAAGTTATCCAAAAATCATTCGTTATACTGTTACGCTTTTGTTATACAGTCAGTTATCAGTTGCATTTGTTTGTCCTATGCCGAATAAACAAGTTCCTTTGGTGGTTTTGTGCACTTTAGAGGGTTATATAATGTCGTATAATTCATATGGGTTTTGCCACTAGACCCTTCTAACGGCGATGGTCCATTAACTAGAATTGAAAACTTATCATTTCATAGTGCAAAAATATTATAGTCTAGCTTGTAAAATTTATCTAAACTAAATGTTCAAAGTTCTGACCATGTTTCAGAAAATTGCAAATACACTTCGTCAATACCAATAAGTAAACTTTAGTTTTATGGCCAGTTTCTCATCGCTTTTATTTTTGTGCAGTCTTTTCACCATAACCATTAATTCTATCAATCATTACCACGCGTGATTTTCGCACAGACTTTCTTTATCCGAAAGAACGCCATCAAGAACAAGTCATAAAGTAAACAAATTGACTAGCTGATTTGCATCCCTACCAAACATTGCGCCAGCGACACGTTTTAAAATTTTTGGCGCTTGTGCCTGGTGGTTTCCGCAAGGCATTAAAAAAAGCGCCGGCGTTGGCACAACTATGGTTCTACCCAAAGTCTCGAAAGTGAAAAAACCAAAAACACTGTGTAAAAGTTTTTTTGCCAGTCTTCTGCAATGATACGTTGCTACACAATGTCTGTTAAGGGCTGAAGCCCGGTTAGCCCCCTCTCCTGGCTACGTTCCTGGCGACGGAAAAAATTTAATTCAGCCAAGCATTAAACTAAGTGTTGGATAAAGTGAAATTGGAAATAGACTTCCGGAGATGAGAATTATAAGAGTTCATACACTATCCACCTTACCCAAACCTTCTCCCCTCTCCCATTTACAGCTAAACAAGTTGACATTATTATCATAATCAGTATAAAAGCGATTTATTTATGTTATTGCATCTGGAACACTTTTCCTGTTGCTGTCAAAACAACGTTTTTTCCCCGTTTTATTGCTACCTTTTTGTGCTACTCAAAGCAGCGCAATAAGTGGTAGTAAGAAGTAGAAAAAGACTTTTTTCTTCTTCTTCTTCTACATCACCCAATCAAATAATTGATATACACACATCAAATAATAACATTTTTGTGAGAAAAGAAAAAATAGCAGAACAACTTCATGTTTTCGTCTCTGACTTTCTGCTGCAAAACAGGTCTGGCAACAATGGCAGTAATAATAACAGAAGCATTTGTCATTAGGTAAAGGCAGGTAGGCAAACAAGCAGAGGGCCATGCAAAGTTCAGGCAAAAATCTTTATTTAAGTTCTGATCAAACAGTCTAACAACAATATCAAAAATAGATATGGGCGTGTATTCCCTTTTTTTGCTTGTTCATTGAGCACGCTAATCCTGGTACAGGGTGTAACAACAATTTTCTTTTAACCTTTAGAGGATACAGATTTTATGTTCCACCGAAGTATGAGAAAAAATACCGTAAAACTTCTAATTATCGACCCTTCTTCCTAGAAGGGTTGAAAAATTATTGCCCCGAGGCAATGATTAAAGGGTGATATTTAATTTTGCCCGTAGAATTCTGAATTTTGCCCGTAGATTTCTAAATTTTGGCCGTACTCGCTCAAAATTATGTTTTAATCACTTTTTAAGATGCTTTTGGACCTAAAACATGCTGAAGAGATGTTGTAAAGGTGTGGAAGTTTTTCGAAAAAAAAATTCTGGTGAAATTTCTCAACCATTGGTCTGTCAAGGCAAAATGTCGAATTTTGGTCAAAATAATTTTCTCCAAAAAGTGTCGTCCACACCCTTACAACATCTTTTCAGCATGTTTCAGGTCCAAGAGAAACTTGAAAAGTGGTTAAGACGTGATTTTTAGCGAGCGCGGTCAAAATTAAGAAATCTACGCGCAAAATTCAGAATTCTACGGGCAAAATTAAATAACACCCATAATTAAAGGTTTTACAGTAGGTGTGTTCGTTAAAAATTGAGGTAAAATTGACCTTGTGCTTCCAAAACACAGGATGGATGCCATGCAACATTATCAGGTCGTTAATTTTTTCTCACATCAAATTTCAATCGGGTTCTTGTTCAACAAATTCAATAACAACAAATTATTGCCTTCCATCGCTCTACCAAATCTGTGGACTGCCTGACGATTGGATACAGTGTCAACCTATATTCTTTTTTTTTACATTTTTATGATTCATTTCCAGTTGCAGGATAGCCAACTCTACATAGGATGGACCCAAACATGTTTTACGAACTTTTTTGTAGTTCAAAAAACACGTTTGAGCCCGTCCTAACATAGGCTGGCCTACCCTGCACCTAAGGCTTCGCCTAAGTTGTTTTTACAAAAATGTAAAGCCAAAAACACCACAGTATGGCCGAAAATAGGTGCTACAGATATTCTTGAAGAGAATAGTATCAATAACCATGGTTTGGTAGGCCTAAAAAAGTTTCATTATATCCAATCCCACCACTTAGATAAATTCAGTAAGTTAGTGTATCCAATCGGTGTATCCAATCGTCAATGTATCCAATCAGTTTTTGTATCCAATCGGTGGTATAATGATCCGTGACTCCCTAGACGAAGAAACCAGTAAGAGCTGAAAGATATGGTCTTGATCTTCCTTTTTGTTTTACACTTCTAAGCCTTGGAATGATGCTGTAGCTGTGGAATAGAAGAGCTTAAAGCGCGTCAGGTGAAAAGGACAGAACCTCCAAGTCGACTGGCTAAAATTAATTTCCTCCTCCAAGTAAATGATTTCTAACACCAAATTTTATTTTGAATTAAATTAAAACAAAATTTCAAATTTTTAATTTTTTGCACTAGCATGTAGCCCTGAATCTTGGCTTTCAAATAAGCTATCAAACTTTTAGCAATGTAGTGATTAAAAAATTTTCGAAAAATTGACGTTTTTTTTAGAAAATCTATAAATCTCTACATTGCTGAGACCATTCAGCAAAGTTTGGTATCTTATTAGAAAGCCTAGATTTGGGGCTACATGCTAGTTCAAAAATTTACAAAAAATTATAGCAAAAATTTAAAAAAAAAACGTTAAAATAAAATTTAGTGCCAGAAATAATTTATTTGGAGGCAGAAACTAGTTATAGCCAAGCCGATTCCTTACAGTCTTTGTTGCTCATTTTCCAGATGTTTCATGCCATTCTCGCATACCGTAAAATCTCTATTAATAGACACGGGTCTATTAGAGAACACAACTCTCCAAATCACTTGTGGCATTGTGTTTTTAGCTATGAAAAATCCCACATTTTCGAGCACACGACCACTAAAAAATAGCCCTGTTTCTTAGCTACATTTTGAGTGGTGGTGTGCTCGAAAATGTGTTATTTTTCATAGCCAAAAACACAGTGCCACAAGTGACTTGGGGAGTTGTGTTCTCCAATAATAGACCCGAGTCTATTAAAGGGGCATGCTCACCTGTTCAAAATTTGTCCCCGCCAATTCAAATTTTTTTCCTAATCATTGAACTTTTCTACGGATTTTTCAACTTGGTTTCTAACAAAACAAAGCCTAGACTTTTATTTTAGGTATAGTTTTGTTAGAAACCAAGTAGAAAAATCCGTAGAGAAGTTCAATGATTAGGAAAAAAATTTGAATTGGCGGGGACAAATTTTGAACAGGTGAGCATGCCCCTTTAAAGGGCCATTGCCGCTACGACAACGGTTGTCCCCCCCAATTCAAAAATTTTTGCCTAATCATTGAACTTCTGTACGGATTTTTTAACTTTGTTTCTAACGAAACTTTACCTAAAATTAAATTCTAAGCCTTGTTTTGTTAGAAACCAAGTTGAAAAATCCGTACAGAAGTATAAATATTGAAATGCGGTATATTGAAATGCTGCAACCATAGCAAAAACAGTCGAGTCTCGAATTAGCGCACTACGAAGTAGAGATTAATTTTTCTAACTCAGGAATAAAACTATTCTCAGTAGCGTCTATTACTGCTCCAACCATTCAGCCTCTGAGATTTGGTTGCTCAAATTTTTTTCTCGCCATTATTCTTAGAATGTGTGCTCCTTGCAAAACTTGTCGATACACCCTGTAAAGTTTTGGGAACACTGATTCACCCTTGTCACTCCTACCTCCCACCCACACACTTGCCACTCTTTTGTTCACAGCTAACAGCAACATCATTCAAAGAGTTCCACACACACAACACATTAACCAAGTGATGTTCTGCTCATT
This sequence comes from Ditylenchus weischeri, assembly GCA_029231635.1. Taxonomy (NCBI): domain Eukaryota; kingdom Metazoa; phylum Nematoda; class Chromadorea; order Rhabditida; family Anguinidae; genus Ditylenchus; species Ditylenchus weischeri. The sequence goes on from JAMRYI010000189.1 coordinate 128,821, forward strand.
GACTACCACTCACTTTTCGCTGAAATTACCAGCTCTTTTTTGTGTCACCAATATGCATAGTCATATACCCTTAGAGAACTGTTTTACCTGTTTTGAAGCCATCCACGTAAATACACCTCCCAAACAACTTTATTTTCGCAAACCCTGTCCGCCAAACACCACCACCAATTGCTCAAAAACCAAAAAGTTTTGTAATGGTATAGGGCGGGCCCTGTGGCCGCGAATAAAAAGGTGGTGGTAGCAGTTTGGTGTGCGTGGAGAACAGCTCAGTCCAAGGTCATCACCACTATTCACCACTTTTCAATTGTGTATTTGATGACTGTAGATTATATTTATTTTTTGACTTATTTTTGAAATAATTTCAGTTCCTCCCTAACAACATGTCCACCTCATCCGCTATTCTATGCCTAATGGCCGTGCTATTAGTAGCTGTAGCAACTGCTCAGGAACAAGCTCCTCCACCCCCTTTCCTGCAAGGCGCTTCTCCAGCTTTAGTAGAACAGTTCCACAAAATGTTGCAGAACAGTAATGGTAGGGTTTTTTCAACTAGATTGAAAAACAAACTTGCCACCATGTTCGTAATATTCACTTAAAAAAGCATTATGGCCGAAAAAATAAAAGTTTTCGGCTGTTATAAGGTTGCACCCCTACCTATCAAAAAGTGACCTAAGAAAATATTACATTGTTTTTACTTTGGGGAAAACCACATGTTTGAGCCCGTCTCAACCTTTCTCCTAAGGCTGCGACTAATTTTGAAAAACCATCTGTCATGATAGCTAGATGCGGACAGTTAGATCATCGGAAGCGTTTTTTAATGCCTTAGTCCCTAAAGATTTGTTAGCCATTTAGTTATTGTTAGTTTTTGGGCGGAGCCGAAAATGGGGCGGTGCCTTAGGCGAAGGATTAAAACAGGCCCAAACATGGGTTTTTTAAAGACTCAAATTGCTTTACCACTTCAAATTATCGATTCCATCAGACCTCCCCCAGTTTTGGAACCTTTGATTAATATTCTCATTTACGCCATTAAGGATGTTTTGTACATGCATTTCCTGTTTTTCTCCTAATTGTTTTTGCCAAATAAGAGTATGAGATTAGTCAAAGCAAAAATCCTCTAGCTTGCGCCCCATGGTAGCTGATTCTTTCGTCTTGGTAAACTGGCACAAACTGGTACAAGTCAAAACCACGGCAATTATAATTTAAGAACAAACTACTCAACAAAGACCACAATCGAGATGGAAAATGATTCGAAAAAGATTCTATACGACAATCCGGTGCTAAAATATGCCTTGGTCCCCCTGTTGTTTTAAGAGAGTTCCAATTTCTTATTCTTGCAATAATTTTCTCATTTGCTCGAAAAAAAAACAACAGGGGGGACCAAGGCATATTTTGGCACCGGATTGTCGTATAGACCCGAGATAGATGCATGGAATGAATACCACACTCTAGAACTCGGCCAATTTTTTTTCCTTCGCCATTACTTTATTCGTGGTTTCAATGGCAACAGCTTTTCCATTTTTCATCAGTGGTAAGGCGTGCTTGTCACATGCTTAGTTGATTCTCGGTGCCTTGCCCAATTTCTGGTCCCACTTTTCGTGAAAGCCAAAAGAATTTGAAATTAACCAGAAAAAGGTTGATTTTTAAGAGCCACATATGGTTATTTTTGAAAAATTTGATTACCGTATTTCCTCTAATAGCTCCCCCGGGGGAGTTATTTTTTGGATGCCCGAAAATCGGAAAATTTGGAATTCGATCTCGAGATTTTTGGTTGCTCAACTAAAATCTGAAAAGTGCAATCGGTAGAGCTCGTGGGAGTTAAGAAAACGCGTAAAACAGCTTTACAAAAAATTGACTCTGGGCTGAGATATAGGTCCTCAAAGTTAGGGGGGAGTGATTAGAGCAAGGGGAGCTATTAGAGGTAATACGGTAATCAGAATAGGGTTGACTTTCGTCAAAGAGGGTTGATTTATTTGAATTTTGCAAAAAGGACAAATTTAAAAGGACAAATATTGGGTTCAACTCAATTTCGGAAAAATAATTTTACAGAATACCGTATTTATTGTATTAACTCCCCATGGGGAGTTATTTTTCAAACCTAAAAAGAGCAGAAAAATTTGAGGTCGATTTTGTGATTTTTGGGTGCTCAACCAAAATCTAAAAAGTTGAATCAGATAATCTCGTGCTAATTAAGAAAATGCAAAAAACAGATTTGTGAAATGTTTGTTCTAGGTTGAGATATGGGGTCCGTAGGGTGGGGAGTTATTAGAGGGTGGTGAGTTAATACAGTAAATACGGTAAATAATTCTAATTAACTCGTTCTTGGCCTTCGGCACGCAAATTTTATCAGATTTGGCCTTCAGAATCTGATAAAATATATTGAGCTTTTCGGTTATATTTTCAAATTTTGCCAAAAAGTTCGATAAATTAAAAACCCCCAAAAAACCTTTATTTTTTTTGGAAAAAATTACACATTTAGCCTTTGTTGCTACTGACAGCCCAAATTTTTCAAACATCAAAATTTATTGATAAGTAGGAATCCAAACCAATAATTGTTGGTTTATTTTTCGCCTACTCTAATCTGAAGAAATATAGATTAAATAATTTTCTACAAACACCGATAAATTGCAGGCAAAACCGACAAGCAAATCGATGATGCCGTAGAAGAGTGGATCAGCAAACAGGACCAAGGAATCAAGGTAGAATTCCTTGAAACCCTTCACCAAACAATAATTTTCTTAACACCTTGCAGACCAAATACCAGACCTTCAAGACCCAAATGAAAGAGCACCACTCCGCTGCAGATGCAGCCCACAAGGCAGCTCTTGAAAAGTTCAGTCCAGAAGCCAAGGCTGCCGACGAGAAACTGTCAGCTGTGGCCACCAACCCAGCTCTCACTGCTGAACAAAAAGGCAAAGAGATTGAAAAGATTGTGAATGGACTACCCGCAGCAGTTCGTGCTGAGATCGAGAAGGCTATGCAAGGATAGACAAGGACTTTAGAAAGTGGCAATATTTCTATGAAATTAAGATCCAACCAAAACTTTTTGTTTGAAAAGAAAAGAACATAAAGAAATTAAAATACGTGTCACAGAATTCTTAAACACCAGAGATTTCCTGATATCAGAAAATCTGATATGATAGCGAAATGATATGATATAGCCTATCATATCATTCGGCGTCATATCATATCACTATCATATCAGACGAAAATTCGGGGAGTTATACGATATCATTCGAACATCATGTCACACATTATCATATCACTATCATATCAGATGCTAAAAATCGATATCAGAAAATCTCTGTTAAACACTGCTACTACTTCTACTACAGTCACACCTCGATATAATGATACCCCAAGTCTTGGGTCCAACCCTTTTTTTTTATCTTGATTTTTGAAGGCTTTTTGCCAGTTCTGTTTTGACAGTCCGGTCCCATATATCGCAAGGATTCCAATTTTGCCGATCGTTGAAAAATATTAAATAATTTTGCCTCTAAAAAAGCAAAGCCTCGATATAACGACACTTTCGAAAAGGGGTGTCGTTATATCGAGGCTCGACTGTACTACTTACAATGGAACCGATCCAACTGTACGATTCGATTCCAAAGTTCCGACAATGCCATCTTGTAAGGAACTACTACACAATTAGGACCCCAAAGTATTTAATTAACAACATACAGCATCTGAAAGAGACCAAAGAAGAAAAATATGAACAAAAAATTTTTTGGGGTCATCATTGTGTAGAACAACCCTTGTAGAGCATAGTCCATTTAGTGTATAAAATTTTAATCTTTTTTGCTAACACACAGAAAAAAATAGAATCTGGAGACTCTAGAAACATGTCAAAATGGATCAAAATTGCCTTGGTCCCTCCTGTGGATTTTTAAAAACATATTTTCTGCTGTCAAGCCTTTACATAGTCGATCCCCAACTGGGTCCGACACTTTTTTTCCACATATGGGTTTGAAACAGTGTCAGACCCTACTAAGGATCGAACGTTTGGGGGTGTCACCATATCAAGGGTAGATTATAAACAAATACGTTTTTAAGAATGCACAGCGGACCAAGGCAGTTTGTGCCTCGATGTTTTTCGATTCTCCAGATTCGATTTTTTTCTGTCTATTAGCAAAAAATATTAAAATTTTATGTAGCAAATCGAGACGGCATTGTCAGAATTTTCGAATTGAATTGTACAGCTTGATCGGTTCCCTTGTTAGAAATACAGAGATTTGAGGGTTGAGACAAAATAACACCTATCTTTTTCAAACCTCTAAATCTCTACATTTCTGAAATTTTTGAACGGAGCTTGGTGGCTCGTTAGAAAGCTGAGATCTTGGGCTACACGATAGTAAAAAAACTAATTAACACAAAAATTTAGAAAGAATTAGAAAGAAAAATTAGAAAATTAGCGGGCATTTAAAGAAATTAGCAGTCAGAATTAAATATTACTTATCAAATATATACAGTCCACTCCCTCTATAACGGACCGCTAGGGATTGGCCTCAGGTGTCCGTTATAGAGGCAGTCCTTTACAAAAAAAAATTAGGAGTTCGTTATATCGAGAGTTTTTTTTAGAAAAACAGTTTTATCCAACAAAAAACATCAAATTTAATACAACCAAGGGCACTTATATAGTTACTTCCCATACTCGGATTTTTTTGAAAAGTGACCCAAAATCACTTCCCGACCTCATTTTTTCTGCTCTACACGATAAAAAAAAGGATTTCTGAACATTTTCTGATTAAAAAGTTTGAATTCTGTCCAAAAATTTTGCCTCCCGTCCCTTTTTAGGGTACTTTTAACCAAATTTTAGCAATTTTCGAGTCGAAGAAAAAAATGATAGATTTTGAACAGGTTTTTACTTTCTGGGGCCTACCGCATATAGAAACTCTGGTATGCATGTTTTTTTCATGCATCCAGAGTCACTTTCGAAGTATTCGTGTCTAAGGTATGTGGATGTGCGCATTTCAATCCCAAGCCACCAAGCCCCTTGCGAAGAGGGCGCGAGGGGTTTGGTGGGTTAGTTATGCGCGCACTCACTTAACTTAGACATAATTGCGAGCAAGGCTCTTGATCAAAAATGCATTTAGCGAATCTTTTTACACAGCTCAAGCAAGAAAAATATGATAAATCACCCTAAAATGACTCTGAAATATTATTATATTATTATTATAATACCTTATAATGACCCTCTGTCCCTGAAGGGTGGGAGGCAAAATTTTTTGACAAAATTCAAAAATTTTCAATCAGGAAATGTTCTGAAATCCTTCTTTTATCGTGAAGAGCAGAAAAAACGAGTTCGGGAAGAGATTTTGGGTCACTTTTCAAAAAATCCGAGTATGGGGGGGACTGTGCGTTATAGAGGCAGTCCGCTGTAGAGGGAGTCCGTTATATCGAGTGTACGTTATAGAAGCAGTTGACTGTACCATACAAAAATGCTCGCCAAGAAAAATCGACTGGTGAAAACAGATTTAAAAAGACGGCCTATAAAAAATTTAAAAAAATGCAGAATCTTTTTGATACATTCTTTGTTTGCGAAGACATTAAAAAATACTTTCCAGAAAATTAAAATTGCTTATAATTTTACTTATTGGGTTGTAACATAAGTCATGGCGGTTTTTTAGTAATGAATTTTATTCGCTAATTATCACACACAGGCGATATACTTTACATACCAATGGAAAGCTCATTCTTTGCTCTACAAGATCTTTGTTATTGTTTTTCTGGAATGATCAATTCTTGGTAATTTGTAGGCATAAACGATGGAGTGTCAAGTGGACAAGGATTTGCATTTTCGACATCACTTGCTCAGCTCTGCTCAGCTCACCAAGTCGGCCATTCAAGAGCTCAGTTGGGAGGTTTTGCCGCATCCGCCTTACAGCCCAGACCTCGCTCCGATTATCACAGCCGATTATCATCCGATTATCATCACATCCGATTATCTGATTATCACCTTTTTCGTTCGCTCTCCAATCAAATTCGGGGTGTAACATTCGACAATGATGAGGATCTCAAAAATTGGCTCGTCAACTTCTTCGATAGCAGACCGGCTGACTTTTGGCGAAGCGGAATGAACAAACTGGTAGATCGATGGGAGGAGGTGGTTAGAACTGAGGGAGAATACATGATTGATTGAATTGTTGTTAATACTGTTGAAAGATGGAAGATAATAAATGAATGCAAAACCGTACAAAAAAACCGCCATGACTTATTTTAAAACCCAATAGAATTGACGATTTTGCACAAAATTTCTCCTTTTACTATTTTTTGAACACAGAGATCAATTTTTGATTGAGAAGTTTTAAAAAGACTTTTCGCTTTTAGTAAATCACATGTATCGTGAATTTTGTGGTAGATATATTTTTCGTAGCGAAAAGGAATATTAACGGCAAAAAAAAAGTTCACCTTAGGGATACAAAAAGTGAACAATAAAATATTTTTTTTTGTTATTTTTACGTGTGGCTTTAGTAGGAAAACTTTTTAAGGAGAATTTAGTTTTATTTATATCTGACGGCAGATAATTGCAAAAAGCAAGTTTTTTACCGGTTTTACATCAAAACAGTTTCGTTGACAACGAGTGTAATAGTAAAAACAACTAATGTTTTCCGAAAAACAATTTTTTCAGTCCTGTTTGTCGGTAATTTCTTCAACAAACTACCGTAATTATTCTAATAGAAACCACGTCTCTAATAGTAACCACCACCCCTATTTTTGACTAAGATTTCAGAGTTAGGGTTATTTTTGATTGACAATTTCAAGATTTTTAGAGGATTGAAAAATAGTAACCCCGGGGTTTCTATTAGAATAATTACGGTAGTCAACGTTTTTGATCGTTTTGCCTACTATATATTTGAATAAGTTTAGTTTTGAATAAGTTGATTCTCTCTAACAAGTCAAGTAATTTTACAATATTTCTGCCTTTTTACAAAATTTATAAAAGGCAAGTAAAAAAGGTTCTACCTGAGAAAATCGACCACTTAGTCCTCTAGTGATGCCAGACAGAGAAGTATTGATGCGGATTCCAGTGTTTTGAGCAGCCATGTGGATGTTGCCAGTTGTTTGATTTTTCAAGTCAGCCTGTAAACCACAAGCTGTTTAAAAAATAGGGCTCTCGTAATTTTCGAGCTTTCAACTTAGTTTCAAGCTCAAAATTTGGATATTGTCTTAATAAGTTCGTCATTTTTTCGTATCCTCTCACTCAGAAATGGCCATGACTTTTTTCACTTTACTGCAAAACCTTGCATTTGGTGTCATCTTGTAGTTGAAAACATGGCTACAATATAAGCTATTGATAAATCAGGCATTATTTAAAAAATAGGCATAGTCGAGCAGATCCCCATTTTGGAGCTGCAAACTCACGGCTTCGATCCTGATCTGATTTGATTGTTCTATTGGAACAAAGTTGGCGGTTTTAGTAATGAATTTTAGCTAATTATCACACATGCGATATACTTATCTTTCTGGAATGATCACTTGGTATTTGTAGGCATAAACGATGGAGTGTCAAGTGGACAAGATTTGCATTGACATGCTTTTCGCTTTCAATCGTGGTGCGAAGTACAGAAGCAGCTAGGAAATTTGTGCGGTTTACGGAGAAGATGCTATGCGAGAAAGAACGGCATCTTCTCCGTAAACCGCACAAATTTCCCTAGCTGCTTCTGTAGCCTTCGCACCACGATTGAAAGCGAAAAGCAAGTGATGTCGAAAATGCAAATCCTTGTCCACTTGACACTCCATCGTTTATGCCTACAAATTACCAAGAATTGATCATTCCAGAAAGACAATAAGTATATCGCATGTGTGTGATAATTAGCGAATAAAATTCATTACTAAAAAACCGCCATGACTTATGTTACAACCCAATACATTTTTAAAACAATTTCTTTTTAGCAATAGCTAATTTTGTAGCCTTGTCCCTTAGCTACAAGATGACACCAACTGCAAGGTTTTTGAGTAGAATGAAAAAAGTTATGAATATTTCCAAGTGAGAAGCATAAAAAGAGTCGTATTAATTGGGACGGTAGCTTAACACTACGTGTCCAACAGCGCGGAAAAGTGTGACTGCGACTGACGCTTCAAATCGATTTGAATTTACGTCGCAGTCGCAGTCAGACTTTTGCCGCGTCATTGGACACGTAGTGTAACTCAAAGCTGAAAATTTCCAAGCCTATTACTCCAAACATAAACTTAAAATGTGATGTCAGGTAAAAAAAGGCACTTACTATTCTCAAAACATCGTTGAACAGTTCTCCATCTCGCCAATAGTCTCCAGCATCGCACAATAAGGCTTCTGGCTCTGGTGCTAGTGACTTTCTATGCATTGAATTGAGCGCTTCCCCAATCAAATTGACTGAGTCCAGAGCTAGGGCCAGCTCTGTCTACGAACATTTTTTTAATGACATCTACTATAAAAATACAACTGAAAAACCTTTAACAAAGGTTCATGTTTGACCAGTTGAATGCCAGAGATATTGCAGTGATATGGACTGTCTAAATTAGCCAGAAAATCTTCTAATAGTCGCAAATCCTGTAAATAACAGGTTTGCGTCTGAGAGAAATTTTGCAAGTAAAAAAAGTTACCAAATTAGTGAAAAGGTAAGAGTACCTAGTCTCAGTCATGTTCAATTTACTGGACTTTGCTAGAAGGGTGTGGATTGTGCTCACATCATTTGTGTGAACCACCTTAATAAAGTGTGTGAACCACCTTACTTAATTTAATGCTACAGACCAGGGGTGGGATGGAAGACAAAAAAAGTCGGAACGAAAATCGGAACCGGAAGAAAAAATTTTTCAAAATCGGAAGGAAAAAAGTGCCGGAAATCGGAGGACGGAAATCGGAAGAAATTCAAAAAAATTCTGAAAAAAATTTCAAAATTTTTTTCCAAGTTAACTATTTTTTCCGAAATTTTCGAAATTTGACCCATTTTTTTCGGAAATCGGAATTCCGCTCCACCCATGCTACAGACATAATGACCATATCTTTCAAAAGGTGGAAAAAATATCCTGCCCGTCATCTCTTAGTTTTTGGTCGGCCGCCGTAGCGACTTATTTTAAAAGTTCTTGATCTTTTCTTGGTGCACTGGTCGTCCTGTATTCCGTGAAGGACAGTGCCGTCAGACAGGGACGTGCGCGGCCTATGCCTACAGGATATTCCAAAAATTTCTGGCGATTTTAAATGCTCATGAGTTATTTGTAGAAGTCGATAAATGGTTTTTCAATGATTGTAGAAAAAATGCACATTTTGTTTAACATATACAGTCCACTCTCGCTAACCCGCCATCCCTAGGGACCGCCCTTAGGGTGGCGGGTTATCGAGAGTGGCGGGTTAGCGGGGTGGCGGGTTAGCGAGAAAAGACTATCAAATCATGACTAGGGTGGCGGGTTATCGAAAGTTTTCAACTCTAGACAAATCTGTATATATTATTTGGGACGGGTGGGTGGGTGGTTAACGCATTTGAGTACATGTTTGGTCACAAAGGAAAACTTTTTTAGTGTAGTATTTTTTATTTGCATGTTTATACTCATTCGAAAGCTCTTTTAATGGCGGAGGACCTTTCACAATCCGATTTGAAGATTGTTGTGAAAAAAATTGAGATTTTGCCCTTTAAAAAGTGGATTTATGTGAAAAGTGGATTTATATTTGAATTTCAAAATACGATATAGGCGCCGATAGGCGCCTGCTGTTCCTAGTAACAACAATATTATAATTTCAACTTAACAAAATAAACTATGAGCTTCTGAGTTGGTAGAAAGCTTCGCCAGGGCGTCACTGTGATTGAGAATGACCGGATCGGAAAAGTCATTTTCTGTGTAGTAGCGACAAACAATTTTTATGTCTATGAGGGATCCATGCTCGTGATTGGCGGCTTAATTTAGTCGACATCTTCTTCTTTAATGTTAATACTATCACTTTCGACCATCTGGCTGTCTTCTGTTGTCACCTCTTTCACAATTTCCACAAGATAAAAACAAACCCGTGACCACTTCGTCGTCGATGTGCATGTGGCCAAAATCTTGAATACGGGCCCAGCCGACGAAAAAATCATCCACAGTTTCGTCTTATTCTTCTTCCACTAATGGCTTATTGTCAGTTTTGAAGTCGGCATGTCGAAATTGCAAATTTTTGACCTTTTTTGATAATTTTTTGAGCTAAATATTAGCATAACTTGAAAGGTGGCCGGTTATCGAGAGATATTTTCTCAGTGCGGACCCACTCGGGGGTGGCGAAAAAACACATATTTACTTTGTTAGCATTTTTTTAATTTAGCGCTTTATATTTCAAAAAAGGCTCAAAAACGGAAGGATTTGATGTTGGGAAACGGGGGAAATTTGTGTCCTGTGAATTTATGAAATGGGTGGTGTCGAAATTTGGTATAAATTTGAATTTTTTGCCAATAAATTTTCAAATTTGCCGCTTCTTATGCGAAAAAGCCCTTTAAAACAGATTTTGTGATGGGAAATGGGTGGAATGGGTGTCTTGAAAATGGCCTTTCTATACTACTGTCCAAACCCATCAAAAACCAGAGACCATCCACAGACCAGGGTCCATACCAAAGGGGAACCTTCCAAAAATCGTGTTTTTGAGATCATATACCACACAAAATGTCTACTCTTGAAAAATAAGTTATAAAACCGTATGTCAAAATTCAGTCTCTACACAAAAATCATGGCCTGTTAAAATCGTCAGAGAGCCTGGGAACACTATGTACTATAAGACATAGGAACATCAAGAAAAATCAAGTAACAAAAGCTAAAACCCAAAATTGTCCTGATTTTAGCGTTTTCATCAGTAAAATTGGAGACCGAAATCCCAATTAAGTCTTTTTAGTTATTCTCACAATGTTGGTTTGACGAAGTCGCTCTCGAATGTGCTTCAAGAAAACATCATAATAAGAAGGACTTGTGGGAAGTTGCAGTAATTTTATGGATGTACGTGCACCATTCTCTGTTTGCCACACTGAAAGCAGATCGGCCACCTCTACCACATCTAAACCATACCAATTATCTTCCCCCACCCTGTGGATCAAAAATTTTTTTGCTCAGAATTAAAAAACAGCCAGCTTTCTCATGAAATCGTGGTCGAGAAACACGAATATAAAGTTATCTCCTCCATCTAAGCGTTGTGCGTGGGAAGATTCAAAACTGCAACCGGGCAAAGAGTGACCTACGCTCTTTTCCCGGTTGCAGTTATTTTTTTGGCTCATCCTGTATTTAAGGCCAACCTTTTAAATTGAAATTTTTTAAAATAACCTTCAGGTTGCTTGTAGAGAAGCACAAAAGAGTTCCACATTAAACGAGAGATGAGCTGTCCAATAGCCTTGCCAATCGAGTCCGACTTCAGGCCGATGCTTGTCACAAATTGTGTGTCTTGAAACTTTTTAGTTACAAAAATTATTAATTTTTACAAAAACAAAAAATCCACCCAAAAAAGTAGCACCATCAAGTGGTCTGTCAATAATGCAGGGCAGACGAAATCTGTTACACATGCTAACAACCAGCTGCAGCTCATCCCACTGTAGTTCCCCAGTAGGGGCAGCGGAAGATGAGGAAGCAGAAGAACAAGGCACAATCAAGGCTACCAGTTCTCGTTGGGCAACGTCACAGAAGCGATGATCTAGCGAGGCAAACCTAGATTTTGAGGTTAAAAAATTCTACTTTGGAATAGAACTAATGTGCCAACCCATCTGATGGAGCAATAAGTGCTAGGGTAGGCCAACTGCTTTCCTTTTCGGCCAGAGCACGACTGTTCCATTCATCTACGGCGTGACGCATATTACGCCATACTATTGTTTGAAGTCCGTGTATAATGCCTAAAGAGTGTTGGTTAGATTTGCAGATGACCTCCGCAAATTGACCTACCGTATTCTTTTTAATAGAGCGGCACTCCCCAATTTAAAAGAAATCGTGTTTTTGACATTGTGTTTTTGACCCACTTTTTGAAAACTGCTCTCAGGCAAGTTACCCCACCTTTCTTAACACATCTCACTGGCTACAATATGAGTGGTAACTTGCCTGAGAGAAATGGGCCCTACTGTACTTTAGGTCCCCCTTTTTTTTACCTTGGTCCCCCCTATGGATTTTTTTTTCAATTTCCTGTGTTCTTGTCGCGATTAAACTGTTTTATCATTCACAAGCATATATTTATTATTCACAATGAAAAATAATAGCCACACGCTCCAGCATAGCTTCCAAAACAATCCTGTTATCAGCTCTGCAATTTTGCCTGAACACGGCTTCCGCCACATAAGAGTCAACATTCATGCGTGAAGTCCCCATAAGGCGCTTGATCTTATGCTTCGCGTGCATCCAGAATCCCTCAACTTTGTTTGTGTGTATTCTCAAGTCATTTTCAGTCCTAAAATAAAAAAAAAAGATTAAAATAAGATTAAAAATATAGACCTGGTAAAGGTTTTCTTGTGGCAGATGGTGTAGTGCTTATAGCCGATATAGCGTCCCAAACGCTTTCCTAGCTTCCTGTAAGCTGGCCATTCATCCGAAATAATTGTACTCCCAGGTTTGATGTGCCTTCGGATCAGCTTCAGCAGCGTTTTCTTCTTTCGGTCCGGTACTTGCAATGCAAATGCTTTGCCACCTTCACCACGCTCTATTCCACCAAATATCCATTGCTGATTTCCGATTCTTCGTCTCCCTCGGTTGTATTTTCGGCGGCATATGCAAGTTTCATCTATTTCTATTACGCTGTATTTTCCACCAATCGCGAGTTGGTTGTGGCAATGGCTAAATTTAAAATGTACCTATATAATTGAATGTTGCTTACTTACTTTTTGCATATTTCACGACACAAATTGAACCAATCGATCACAGTTTGTTCAGTTATGTGGCTCGTGCACTGTTTGCTTGATGCTGAAGTCCTGGGCCCACATATAGCACAGAAGAAGAATTTGAGACATCTTAAGATGGGAGCTAGACAACCAAGATCCTGACCGAATGGATTTGTTTGAGCACTGCTTTCCCTCGTACTTACACGACCACTACAAATTTTTCCATATTTATGCTTATATTCTAAATTAAGCTCACCCATTTTCCATCAATTAACTTCTCTCTCTTGTTTATCCTCATCGACCTTCCACACTTATCACAATTCATCTTGTTCTTGAGCAGACGCTGGCGAACAAAGAAACGGAAAACTTCTTCATCACTTAGAGCATATATATCTCTCATCCGGAGCTTGCCAAGATCTAGCCATAACGTAGTCTCCAACGAAAACATGAAACTAATAGAAGCAATGAAAAAACAATGAAAAAAGGTAAGATGAAGCACATAGCAAAGAGTTTGCTTTAAGACCAAAAATTGAAAAAAAAATCCATAGGGGGACCAAGGTAAAAAAAAGGGGGACCTAAAGTACAGTAGGGCCGTGAGTGATCCGCAGGTCAATGACCTGCGGGTCAATATTCAATTCTGCCAAACAAACTGTGCTTCCAAAAATTTGAAATTCGCATTTTAACCATTTTAAATTCATGACATTCAAAATTTACCTATGTTGAATTCCATAGCGTACACGCCAAAAAAATTTGAGCAACCATCAAAAAGGCTAATAAATAAGTTATAGCAAGGGAAAATTTATAGAGATTGCGCATTTTCGGTGTATTTCTTGCTCAAATTAACGGTTTCGCTCCCTCACTAAGAAAATATTTGAAAAAATATCAGAACTTGTTCGTGAAGAGTCTCCCAGATTTTGGAGCTAAATTTTGGGCAAGTTTAACACAGACAAGACTGAAATTTATTCTCTAAGAGCATGCCTTGTTATATGCAAAAGCCTTTTCGAGTGACCCTCTGCTTCTCCAACAAGATTTATACTTATCTGCTCTCTTAACCTTTTACATAAGGAATTTCCCTAGAGAGGCACTGCTTTTCAGATGGCCACATTTTTATTCAATTTAGAGGTGTTTAGTCGAGTCAGCTAGAGAGGAAATTTAATGGCGTAGACAGGATTATTTCCTCTATTGTTGCCAAGAGAATTTATTTCTTGCGAACAAAAGCAAAGATATAAAAATGGGCACAATCATATTGTTACAAAAACTGATACATTTTATCGATTTGTAGTGAGACGGAGACGGGGACGGCCACCCTTTTTTTTCATCCTTTTCAAATAGCTTTTTGCCCGTTTTCTTGAAAAACTTCCACACGTTACTTGGCGCCATACTAAAACAAGGACTCGCACGGATGCGTGACAAATATGATCTACAGAAAAGTTTATAGAATGTGACAAACATTGCCATTACAAAAACGAACAGATGACGACTTTGCGCTATCTGAAGCCGAAGTTTTCGGCCGGGCGGGCCGAGCCGCAAACCGAAAAAATGTCGGTTTTCGGCCGGAAAACCCGAAAATTGGTCGGCTGACAAACCTACTCTTTCGCGGCTTTTCTGTGATTTTGTTAATAAAAGCGAACAGCGGGTAAGCTACTTGACATAAAGAACAGATTTACGGATCGACTTCTGAAAAAGGCAATCAGGATCATAGAAAAGAAACCACAAGAAAGTTTTAAATGTTTGTTCGGAAAAAGGGTAGAATATCAGTTCGCGACAATATTGATTCCCGACAATCGATTCGCGACACTATTGGTTGAGACAAGTTTTTTTCTTGGGGAATATAATCCATATGCCAATTCAGATATCCCGATCCTATCTGAAACCTAGTACTTGAGTCGCCGACCTCCGTTCTAAACGGATCATTTGTAAGATCAAGTAATGGGATACGAAATCAGGCTCCTATACTTTATGGGAGGGACATAAGTTTGTGTAACCTTTTGTGGTTAGTGGTCAGGCAACTACTAACCAAAGTGGTTAGAATTTTTTTTCTGAGATAAAAATATCTAAATCTTGGATCCCTAAACCAAATCCTAAACTCACGGAGTTATTTAACATATCTGAGATTCAGGTAATTTTGATAACAGAATTTCTTTTCACGCAGTGATGCGCGGATGAACCACAAAGACATCTAAAAGACTATGTCCTATCGAGAGTACATCAGGACAACGGAAGTTATATCCGGACCGTTGAGGGTGGTTCAGGACCATTGAGGCTAGATTTGGACTATTTAGACTGGACAATTGAGAGTAGATAAGGACCATTAGGGGTGTATCTGGACCATTGAGGGTGGGTCGACTGTCAAGGACCGATAGTGTCGCGAATCGATGGTGTCGCGAGTCAAAAGTGTCGCGAACTGATAGTCGTTCAAAAAAGTGTTCGAATGTTGTGTATGCATTACCAGAAATGCCCAGTTTGCCAAAAGAACGAGTGCAAGTTTCACAATTATTTGAGAACGTTGGAGCAACCTTTGGATATATACCTATTCAACTACATTGCCCTGCTAGAGAGGAGTGCAGACTCTTGAAATGCAAATTTTGTTGGGAAGCCATTGGCAAACCATCTTGTTTTACTTGGTGGTCTATCTTCTGCATAATTTCATTGCTTATGCCAATACTTTGCTGCATGGTTGGGAAGATTGGCTACCTAGCCCAAAACTATCAGTTTTGCTGTGGATCAACCACTAAGTTTGCAACCCGTAGATGCATTCAGATCATAAGATTACATTGAACTTGTCTGCTCCACCGGAAAACACTCCCGTAGCGAGAAGATGGACAAAGTTTAAAAGACCTTTTAGTCGCAAAATTAGCTCTCGTGGAGATAGCAACACAAGTCGGGAGAGTTTGCTGGTGATCTGCACCATCATTTACTTGCTAGCAGACATAACCGATGCAGGAGTTCAGACATTATCTATAACCGCCCAAGAAGAATCATGTCTTGCAAAAGGAAAAGATCGAATTTGCACAATGAGCACAATTACTCAATTTAATATGCATCCATCAGGACAAACTACATTACTTTATATCAAAAATGTTTCACAGGAGACAATAAGTATGCTCAGTCTTTAGACGAAAGCTGTGAAAATTTTGTGTGTTCCCAAGAGGTCAATGGTGACTCGAGCGTACAGAGTTTGTGTTAAATCAGCCAAACGATGTCCACGAATGGGTTTATGTTTTAACAACTGCTGCAGCAAAGTACAAACACACACCAAAATCAAGTAACTAGCGAAATGGAGTTATCGGCCTGGAAACTCATTTTGTTCTGAGTTATATCCGAACCATTGAAGGCGGTTCAGGACTATTGAGGCTAGATTTGGACTATTTAGACTGGACAATTGAGAGTATATCAAGACCATTAGGGGTGTATCTGGACCATTGAGGGTGGGTCGACTGTCAAGGACCGATAGTGTCGCGAATCGATTGTCGCAAATCGATGGTGTTGCGAATCAAAAGTATCGCGAACTGATAGTCGTTCAAAAAAAGTGTTCAAATGTTGTGTTGAAGGGGTCAATGGTCAATTTCCTAATACAAATATTAAAAGATCAAAAAGGATCAGCAATAGTCCTAGACGTCAAGAATTTGGTGCAAGATTTGGGGTCAATGAAATCTTGAGGGTCAATTATCTTGAAACCATACTGAGAGCCCATGGCTTTTTCTTCTGTGAACTTGTACGGCAAGTTGATTATATGCGGTAAAAGATAAATAAAAGTTTTTCTGATTTTTCATGCTTAAAAGGCTTATTATAACAGCGACGAAATCGCTAAAATATCTGAGATTTTAAGTAGAGATGAAGATTGGGGACCGAGCGAGACCTCGGCCGAGATTTTTAGGGCAAATTTCGACCGAGACCGAGATTTGTGGGAGTGACCGAGCGAGACCTCGGCCGATATTTTTAGGGCAAGTTTTGACCGAGACCGAGATTTTTGGGAGTGACCGAGTGAGACCTCGGCCGAAAAGCCGAGATTCGTAGAAGTTCAAGATGTCTACAGCAAACCAATTTTATTGAACAATATGCACCATCGCCTAAGAATAACAGCATAAGACATGTTCAACAAAGGGAATAAAAATACAAATAAAAATAGGACATAGGACAGTTCGCATTGGAGAGTTCGCATTGGAGAGTTCGCATTGGTTTTTTTAGAGGACAGTTCGCATTGGTATTTGTAGGGGACAGTTCGCATTGGTTTTTTCGAACTATTATATTTTGCCTATTTTTGTCTTTAAAAGTATCCTTGTCAATTCAAATGCTTTTTGTAAAACCGATCGCAGTTCCGCTGGATGGTCTATGGACCAATAAAACCAAGTGCTCATCCACTTGGAGCAAATTTTTTTTCATGTTTATCAGTTTCTAAAACTTGTTTTCTATAATAATTCGAGTATTCTAAGGATGGCTTGACGGTAGTCAAATGGCTTGTAGAGGATGAAGTTGCGATTGTACAGTTGTGCAGCCACGGCTAATTCTTCTAACCACCCCCATTCTCCTGGATTTCGGTGCAGCGCTACATACTCTGCAATTTCTTTTGGAGTGCCAAATAATGTAAACGCCCATCCTTCGTCTTGACAATCTAGAAGCTTGTCCATCATGTTTTTATGCACTTCGAAATGCCAGTGCTGGCTGCCATTGACATGCTGAGAGAGGGAGCTGAAAAAGTGTCCCATTTATTATTATTGACATAGCATAATAATTTTACCGGTAGAGACAGTTTCCGTCGCCTTCTCGGCCGAGATCTCGTCTCGTCTTCATCTCTAATATTTGTGCTGTTTTACAGCACAAAAACAGCACATTTTCGAATAAAAGACAGCACGAATGTCGTACCCTACTGGGTTCAAGAAACTTTTTGTGCAATCCAGAAAACGCGAAGATACGCTATTATGCTTTTGCTGAAGCAGTCTTTTTCAAAAACTCAATTTCAGATGCTGTATTAATAAAATTAATTTTGGAAGAAATAAAAGAAACTAACCAGGGAACTTTCAGAAGTGTCTTTTTTCGAGAGTTCGTTGAGAGATTGTTTTTAAAAATCTTGTAGAGCACTCCGAAGTTATACAAGGTGGCGCAATTTTTTTTAGGTGAATAAGTTTTGGCCATAACTTTTTTAATTTTTACTATTCCGACGAGATCTTTTTTTTATTCGAAAGGTGAGATGTTAGGAAATCAATAAGTACCAAGATTGCAGAAAATCTCGAGCATAACAGACATAAATTTCAATAGTCAAAAATAACGTTTTTACCCTAATATTCTTATCAAGCCAGTTTTAAACAGCCAAAGCCCAGTGTTCAGATTCCTCGGTCTGCATAAAGATCAAATTTCATGCAAATAAATGCAAAAATGAACAAAGAAATCACTAAAAGTGAAAAAAAATCAATCTGCCAAATTTCGCTCCTCTTAATAATCCATAAGACGCTTTTTCCTTATTGGAGCTGTGTACACGATAAAAAAAACCAAAAAAGCTTTTGAATAAAACACGTTTTTAACCCTAAAAACTACAGCAGAATTGTGAACAGTTTTGGTACCAATCGATTTCCTGACATCTTCAAAAAAAAATTTTAAAAAAATTTCTCGTCGGAATAGTGAAAATTAAAAAAGTTTTGGACAAAATTCATTAACCCAAAAAAAGGCGCCACCACCGCAAAATAAGTCAAGCGATCAAAATTTTCGAATTTCGAGTCGAGAGCTTGACTCGAAAATTGCGGGGTGCTCGACAGCCCTAGATGCTTCATTGAGCTGGACCATGGAATTGAGTTCTTTTTAATTTAAGAAGACTATTTTTGTGAAACAATTTACTTTCATTTCAAGCTCTGGCCTCAATTATCTTCTCTTTTGTAGGTATCAAGTATATTCGCTCGAAAAATTGCAAAGGGAATGGATTCTGTCATTGCGCTTGATGTGGAAATGCCATCAGAGTCAGATGTTGCTGGGAGAGCTGCGCTGAAAGCCAAAGCTATCCGAAACAAGATATTGCCGCCAGATGAATCCGCTGAGTTCGGTCCTGAAGACATCATGGAAATTCCTCTTCTGGTTCGTCATGAGAGCTTGAATGTGGGTCGCCGTCAAGGCAAGAATCGATCAGCGCGTAGTCGATCTGTGGAGCACAGGTTAGCATTTTTTTCATTCCTTCGCGGTCGATATTTTCTCTATTTTAGAAATGAGAAGACAACATTTCGTCATTATAAGAAGAACAGATGTTACGATTTTTACGGTAATTTTTCAAACTCACAAGGAAGGCACCCTGACTATAACATAGGGGACGTTCGATAAAAGAAAATATTTTGCATGTTCTTGCGTGCCCAAGTTCCTAAAAAATCTGGCTCCCCAGCTCTGAAGGTCTATTGTCATATTTCTAAAGTAGTACTTGCACTCCAATGCTTTAGAATCATCTCGATACTTATATCATGGATTTTGATTACCAATCCATAGGCCATGTGTCACGGCTATGATTTTTGTTGGTATTCAGAGCCAGGGAATCAAATTTACAGGGGACTTGGGCACGCTCTATATGAGTAAGCAGAAAAGATCTATGGAAGTACTCCCAAGTCACATCCAGGGTCCCTCTTTTGCCAGCCAACCAACAAAACTGTATCCAATTCTCCTAGATAAGGGATACTGCATGCGAGGAGACAAGTGCCGCTATGATCATGGTCAGCATCCAGTTGTTCTCAATGACTCCAATTCCTTTGGTGAGCATCAGAGTTATGGTATTCCTTTGTTCAATCAAGGTAATTTCTACTTTCAACTCTTTTTCTTATAGTCGACAGTTTTTGTTGATATAGGTCGCTATGCCAATGTTCCTGACAATCAAAATGTGGTCTTCTCATTCAATGCTGTCTCTCCTCCAGATGCGATGCCGAAAACGCCATTCAATACTCCAGCAATCCGAACCGCTGCTCCGAAGCTGTGTCATAAAGACCAAGCATCCAGCTATCATCCATATTCAAAAGTCTTTAGCAAGTCGTACAACAAGTCAGCATCCTTGAGCAAGGAAGAGAAGCATCCTGTCAAGAAGAACAGCTTGTTGCTCACAATGCTGGATTTGCACCGTCGCCGAACCAATCTCTATAAAGAACAAGTGGACCAGCAGCGGGTTATGCTGCTCAAGATGCAGAGCGTTGAGGACAGCGAAACGAAGGGAAAGTATTTGAAGCTGATCAAAAAGAACAATGAGCTGCTGAAGTCACTGAAGTCAGAGATAGAATTCCTAGGCCAAGATATTATTGCAATGCGTTAAGCATCAAGGTGATGATGAAGATCCAACTCAAGGCGAATGACGAACAGAAGTGGAACGAAACGTGATCCGTCTCTCGTCCACATTGAACACCATGTTTCAAGGTTGGTAGTACATAGATTATTGCTGCTGGTTTTGTGTTATGCTAGAGCATTTTGCATGTTTTGGGAATGGTGTTCAGCAGTGAAGTAATCATTGTTGTTGTGTTATTCTTCACGTTTTAGATCTTGGACTGGATGCCGGAGACGCTGACATGTTGAGCGAACCAATAACACTGGACAAGGTCGACGGTCCGATGCTGGCCAGGGTGATCGAGTGGTGCAAGCATCACGTGAATGACCCGCTGCCAACTGCCAAGGACGCGGAGATGGATGAGCCACGTACCGACGATATTCCGTATGAACTTTTCAGCTGAATAATTATTAAACTGGAAATCGCCCTTTACAGAGCTTGGGACGTCGAATTTCTCAAGGAGTGAAAGAGTGAAAGTGGGGCTAGACTATAGAATCCCCCCCCCCCCCCCCAGACAGCGCAAAATTTACTTCTACCGAAGGGGGGAGGGATTCATGAATATATATATGAAGGTCAATTGTTACAGTGATTAGAAGTTGTTACAGTGGTTAGAAGAATACCTGGTTGCATGAGCACGTGAAAATACCGAAAATGAAAACTTTTAAAATCGAGGAGAGTTTAACAAAAGGTGGACTGAAAACTATGAAAACTTGCAAAAGGTAAAGTTTTTATCTGGACCAAAACAGTAAAACAATAAAGGCATAACAACTAATGAGATTCGTATAAGATTATTGACGACTCGTAATAAATGTAACAGACGATTGCCCACAAAAGACACTTCCACAGAATGAGAATAAGAAACTCAGGCGGAAGGATTGCGGCAGTGCCATCACCAGATCCACAGAACCAGACAAAAAGTAGGAGATAGCACACGGCATATACCAGCTCACCATGCGTTTCTTTACATGGTTGGTATGGTTTACATGGTCTTTACATTACAAAATTTTCAAAACAATTGCGCAGCACACGTCTGATATACGACAGCAAATACGATAAAATGAAAATTTGAATTTGAATTATTTTGGTCTCACGCATTAAAGTGGTCCCCGCCTTTTGGGAAATTCAAATTTCACCGTGTAACGCACGGGCATGCTCCTTTAAGTAAAGTTCTTCTTCCTCATCACTGGTTTTGTTGTCGTTCCACCCATATTAGGATGATTTCGGCACCGCCTACCACGTCATCGTGTGTATTTCCATTTCCGTAATAGGGTTAAAAAAAAATAATAAAATTTAAAGAGTGTTTAATTTCAAGTGCTAATCTTCATGAATACGTGCCAAGAAATAATTAAATAATAAGTCCAAAGTCGCTACATTACACTGTAGCTACATTACTCTGTGAATTACTCTGCATCTGTTTGGCTACATTACTCTGTAGCCAAATTATCTAGTAAAACTATTATTTCAGAGAAAATTCTCCTTCGAGGACATCAGCAACCTCGACAATGATGAGGGAGAAAATGTTCTACCAATCAAAGATGGATTTCCCTCTGAGTGCTCTCGAAAATTTTATGCTGTCAACGGCCGATCTAAGATCCTTGGCGATGATGAATGGGAGACAGAAAAGATACCTCGTACTCCGAAGAGAACGTCCGGAGAAATCATAACAAACTGGTGGCTATTTTTATCGAAATCTTCCTCAGCTGCGATTTCTATTTGCGTTTGCATGGTGTATAGTCTCGTCATTATTCTCCTGATGGAGTTCTTCTCAGTTCCGAAGATGTTGGCCTTGAATATCAGACACATCATTGATCGTTATTGAACCATCTTCTTAATTTTTTGTCTGTTCTCTATGTGTGTATGACGAGAATGATCATAAACTTGGCATAATTTTACTCTGAAAAACCTGATTTCGGTTCGATTAACCGACTGCTAACTATCCTAATGAGAACCTATGTAATTCTTGACACAATCTTGTTCGTCGCTTATGTATGCCCATAATTTTTTCCGGTAATAAGCCTTCGTTGAGATTTTTTTCTTTCTTTCAGAGCACCACAGACAGTTCTAGATGCAAAAGCCTTTTTGAGTGACCCTCTGCTTCTCTAATAATATTTATACTTATATGCTCTGTTAACCTTTTACATAAAGAATTTCCCTAGAGAGGCAGTGCTTTCCAGATGGCCACATTTTTATTTAGTTTAGAGGTATTTAGTCGAGTCGGCAGGAGTACACTATTTGGCCAAAGCCAAAAGTGCATTTTTTCAAGGTCTCGGTATGTTTTAGGCCGTGAAAACGATAGAAACGTCGAAAAAAAGTGTGAGAAGGCCATTTTTCAAAAAAAAATCGACTGCCTTGGTCCCCCCTGTGGTTTTTGGTATTTCACGGGCTGCAGACGAGACGAGACGGTCTCGTCTCAAATTTTTTCAAAGTCTCGGTCTCGAAATGATTGAAGTCTCGAGTTCCCGCAATATAAATGCGACTTAAAAGATTAGCCTTTTTTCTCTAACTTAAAATTTACCTTCCATCCTCAGTATAGTTTCCTGCTCTTCAGGCCTTTAACTCAACTAGCGTAATTCTCTGAAGATGATGAGCAATGTGTGGAAGATCAAACTTTACAAGGAGCTGTCTCCTACTGAAGCCCAATGTCTTGCCTGTCCCCACTAGCCGCCGAAGATCATTGCGACAACAGATGCAAACACGAAGGGACTCATCAAGCATGCCAAGACCCACAAGGAGTATGCGGACAAACTTCAAGAGATGGAGGATAAGCAGAACATGCCGGCGGGCTCATTGGACCAATTTGAGAAGATAGCTCCACGAGGTATTATTTTATTCTTTTGTCCTTTTATGAAGCATTATCTGCTCTCACCGATAATATATTTTGACTGAAAACTTTTTAGGTGAATTGACGTCACTCGATCGAAAGGTTCTCCACTTCATTTCTTGCAAAAATATTTTTCAGCCTCGATTCTAGTTGGATTCGCCAAAAGTTCATTTTCTGCGTTCGTTCATTTCCAGGAGCCCACAATTTTGCTACAATTGGAAAAAAGATGTTCCAGAAAAAAAAAGTGGCACGTCTTTCTCCACGATGAAGGGTCAAATATGAAAAAGGTTTGTCTTGCTGCCTTCTTGATCCACAAACTTAAATATTATTTAAGCGTTCGAAGAAGCCGGCTTTTCCCATGCAGACTGTGCGGCTCACAAGATCAATCGAGTGGTGCAGAAATCGATCCTCATGCAACCTGAAGTTCAATCTCTTTTGGTATCCTGCCGAAAACTGGTGTGCCATTTCAACCATTCTCTACAAGCCCACGATCGATTGAAGGAGGAACAAGAGAGGGAAGGTCTATCTGTCCATAAGCTCATCCAGGTATGCTATTATCTCTCTCTAGTCATAAATAAATTTTCCAGGATGTCTCGACCAGATGGAACTCCACCTACTACATTGGCCAACGGTTACTCGAGCAAAGGAAGGCGGTCAATCTTTACCTGACCCGGTACGACAAGCGGAATATGGAGCTTCAAGATGAGGAGTGGGAACTTCTCCGAAGGATCATGAAGGTGCTGAGGCCAATGGAACAAGCCTCGAAGCAAGTGTGCCAGGACTCCTCATCACTCTCAATCCAATACCCCGTTGGCGTTATTCTGCAGAGGACCATTTCATCACTTGAGGATTCCCAACTGAAGCCGATGTGCAACGAGGTGATTCGGTTGCTTGAGAAGAAGTTCAACGTGGAGGATCAAAGGTTTGTGGAAGCCGCTCAAATTTTAATTTAGTTTATTCCCCTAACTTGTCCACTATTCCTGTCCACTATTCCTTGAAAAGTTTAATTTATCTGAAAAGTTTAATTTATTCGTGGATAGATGATGTAAGTTTAAGAGTTAATAACCCAATATTCATGGCGGCTCTCAAGACATTTTTGAATCCTTCCTTCTCGACGATAGAAAAGCTGATAGAGTTGCGGAGGCAAAAGTTAACAGTTGTTTACTTCATCTTCTTTCTTCTGGAGTAGCCATAGAGGGATTGAGGAAGGAATCCATCGACTTCTGGTTCTTCACTGATTTGACCACTTTGTTGGGAGTTGCTTTATGACGTCTAAAGAATAACAATTTAAGTTAAAGTGGAACTTTAATGCATAAGAACCTACGAGAGATGACCGCCTTCAGTGTTCGTCAAAAGGACCGCGCATGTAGGACACCAGAGGAACTTAGTTGGCTGAGACTTCTCCTCGCTTCCGCTTGACTCGAATTCCACCAGTTGAAAGGGCGGGATTTTGGAAATTCATATATGGCGGGCTTTTCGGGCCGGCCCGGCCCGGACTTTTAGCGGCCCGCTCCGGCCCGCTGAGAATTTTTAAATTGCAGCCCTGCCCGGGCCGGCCCATGCACATGCCTAAATCAGTATACATCTTCATACAAGCTTGCAGCCCTGGGTTCTTCTACCTCGAAACTATTCAAAGCCAAATAAATCCAGAAATGTTTTCAGGGTTTATCTTACCTTACAATTCCATTGCACGGTTCAAATGGGATACCAGGTAGCACCAACACCCCTGCACATTCCCGCGAAATAATAAATTACCAAAGAGGGTACACAATCAGTCGTCACAAATAATATGACTTTATTCCACAACAAACATACAGCCTTAAGCAACAAATACAACGCCTACTGTTCCAAGACGCATTCTTTGACAAAAGCAGATACTGATGGTATGATCTGGTCATCGGCGGGCTTGTTTCTAAATGAGCGAAATCTGGGATTCATCTTAGTAGGTTCTTCGGGGTCACGATAATCCATCAACAGTAGGCACTGGAGACCGAAATCTCTCGGCTGCATGAAATCTTCGAAAATACTGCTTCCAATATGCACGATATCCCGAGGCTGATATTTCCCCAAATTCTGCTCCTCCAATATTTCCAAAAGACGTTGAAAGATAGGACTGCCGTTGGTTTTGTGCTCAAGTTTGCTAACGCCTTGCTCACCACTCAGAACCCAGACGTCAATGAAAGAGTGAAGGTTGAATTTCTCGAAGATAGAGTGAAGACGGTAATCTAGGAACTTGCACTTTAAACACACAACTAGCAAGCTTAACAGGAAAAAAAATTGTACCAAAATCTGAAGTAATAGCAAGTTTCAGTCCATGGTCTTTAATAGTTTTCAGGCTAGACACAATCTGGAAAGAGACAATGAGCTTATAATGTTCAATGCAAACGAACACAAATCATCACCTATCCACTTTAAGTTTAAGTTTTAGCATCTTTTATGAACCCCCCAGAAAAGGCCACCCTCGGGACCGGCCGGAGGTGCCATACATCAGCGTTCAACTTATTGAGACAAAAAGTTGACGATTTTTTTTAAGAAGAAAAATCCTGCAAAATCAAACCCCCGATTCTTAAACAACACTATCAGTAAAAGAAGTACAAGTAGCAATAGTTAAAGGACCATGCCCGTGCGTTTTGTCCCCCGCCAATTCAAATTTTTTCTAATCATTGAACTTCTGCACGGGTTTTTAAACTTGGTTTTGTAACAAAACAAGGCCTAGAATTTAATTCTAGGTATGGTTTTTTGTTGGAAACCAAGTTAAAAAGTCTTAACAAAAGATCAACGATAGGACTTTTTTTGAATTGGCGGAGGACAATCGTGGACGCAGATGGGCATGATCAATCGCATTCAAAATAATATTTGTGGCCTCATTTTTTAAATAGTCAGACTTTTAAACCAGGGTGGATAAGTAACGATTAGCGCTTTACAAGATGCTAGCAGAACAACACCTACATCTTCTTCTACCAGCTCCCAAGGCTCCTAAATATTCACAGTTAAAATTAGATTAACAGTAAAGGAGCCTACAGTTGTAGCGTAGTAGTCAAAAAGATCTTTGCACAATTTGCCGATCACTTCAGGGTCACGAGAATACTGCAACATTTTAACACTATAGCTTTGACAAGATGCAGAAACTCATAAAAAGGCTCTAACCTCGAAAAAGCAACCTCGAACTATTTCTGACCACCAATGTTCCGGTCCACCCCCACCGTGTGCAAAGCATTTCTCCCTAGATTTCATGTGAGTGCACAGTTCTCTGAAACGAAAATTAACAGCTTTGGGATCTGCACTTATTCCTCGCTCTTCACCGAATCTGACGTAGACATCACTCGGCTTTTCCTTCATCTTGATCTAAAAAGAATAGGCTATGCATGACCCTTGACCTCTATAAATTTCCAGATTAGATAAGCAAACTTACCACTGTGCCCATAGCATCTAGAGAAACTACATGGAAAGGCTTTATGATTCTCAACAACGTGTTCTTTGGAATCGAATTCATCGCTTGCATCTAAGAAAGTTATGACATAAATTAATACTAATAATTAAGATCTATCTTTATATGAGTTAAAGCTCAATTTAATACATCCCTTCATGACCACGGTGAAGAGCGTGTCCGTAGCTGGATATTCACAAAAGTAAATTTTATGACTTTCTCTTTCACGGTTAAAAAATATATTTTTTATGTTAGTACGCCTTCCATTTATTAAGCATGCCTTTCACCGAAATTTCAAAAGTTAAGCTCGACCATTTGGCGATATTTACAGGGCTTGATCAAGGCTTTTGATTGAAAAAAAAACCAACAAAAAATTATTAACTTCAGGAAAAAAACGTATTCTGGCGCATTTGGCTTACAAAAATGGATTTATTGTAATGAAAACAATTTCGGGTACCCGATGTCGAAATCGGGTAGTCTGACCCGAAATTGTTTTCATTACAATAAATCCATTTTTGTAAGCCAAATTAAGACATTTTCATACCAATGTGTAGCTACTATCCAAGTCTTTCAGTTGCGGTTGTGAAAGGATATACGACATTTCAGTTGCGGGGTCACATTCTCAAAATTTTTGTAAAAAAAACACATAAAAAACAAAAAATAAAGTCAAAATTTTTCAAAACATCGTTTTAACTGTTGTCAACGGATCACCCTCACCCCTCCAATAATTTTGAGGGGTGCCTAAAACCACCATTTTTCAAAAAAAGTTATCCCAGAGTCTTTTTAGTAATGGGCCTCGGGCCTAAGTCTAAGTAAAAATTATTGTGAAAGGATACACGACACTAGCACTGGTGGGGTTTTATACTACACTATAGCGGTATATCTAAATTCCGGTATCCGAAAAAAAAAATTTCTTCAAGAATGACTTGAAGACATCTATAATGTTTGTAAGGGATAGCGATCAATGAGAGAACAGAAATCGGTGGCAAAGAATTAAAGATTGCTGGGATATAGACGCAGCTATCACCTATAAGGATGGAATTGTAAAAACCTTCGCGAGTTAAATCCTTCGCGAGTTGATATTTTACCGGTGCCAACCCTACTTGAAAACAGGCTAGCCCTCTTAATATGCAAACCATCTCTATTTCGAAGACTCACATCCCAGCCAGAAAATTTGTTTACCTCACTGTTTTTTTACTTTTCCTTGACTCGCACGAGCTCTACTGTTTTCGCTCTTTCAATTTTGGTTGTGTACCCGAAAATTTCTAGATCGACCCCAAATTTTTCAAATTTTCGCGATTTTGAAGAATTTACCGACCAGTCGCCTTATCAGAGCAAATATGGTTCCTATGAATAAAATTATTCAGATTCGATTTGAAAATAAAAATATGTATTTAAACGGTTTGGCGTTTAGTACAAACTTCAAAAACCTCGAAAAAATTTTCAATGCAGCAATTTTCCATTTTTTGAACACGAAAAATATGCCGGTTCGGAATGAGTGCCAGTGTTGAATTTGATTAAATTGAAACTTTACAAATTTGAATACATTTTAGACTTCAAAATCTTCATCTTGCGATGGCTGACCCGAACAATATTTCTCCAGCTATGCTTCAAACTATGAAAACTGGTTTTTCTTTTTTATCGCTAGAATGTTGTAAGATTCTGTCTTTAGGCAATTACGTGCATCCCGGAACTTCGCTAGCCGATTTTTTCAAGGATTTGGAAAGCTATACGCCGACTATTCCTGATTCTGTGGCTCTCTTCTATATGCGCAAGAATGGTATTACGAATGCGGATCCCAGAATTGTGCGACTTTTCTCCTTGGCAGCTCAGAAGTTTGTCTCGGATATTGCACTGGACGCTATGCAGCAGGTGATATTTTGTGACTAATCCTATCTTGTGACTAGTCCTAGACAATCCTATCACACAATCAATAATATTATTCTTAGGCTCGAATCAAAGGTCTTGGACAAGTCAACAAAGGCACTCGTGAGACACGCTATACTTTGAATAACGAACTGTTGGAAACAGTTTTGAAAGAATACGGCATTTCCATAAATCGTGCTCCGTACTATCAGTAAAAACACACCAGTGTTTTTTTTTGTTGTTGTCATATTTAGTTGTATATGGTCAAACAAATTATGTGTTGAAAAATTACTTTACTGTGTGTTACTGAGTTTTCTTGCTGGTTATTCAGGATTATATTTGCAGCAATTGTTTTCTTATTAATTTCCTGCTTATTACTAAAAGCCGACCAAAAAGCCATTTTCTAGAGTTGCCTATCATGAGAATAAGTTCATCCCCTCGTCTGATGCGCCATCTAGCCTCCAAATATGTTCAAATAAGTGATGCTGAATCCATTTCTCTAGCTTCCACAGGTTTTATGGCTGATCCGAATGTTGATGTCAGAGAGCGTTTTCAAGATTTGTCGCAGTTGGAGCGGAACATTAGTGCCAGAGGTCTTCAGATAGATGTACAGCGGCTGGCTGAAGAATATGCAGAATGGTGGAGGTGCTTTGAAGCCAAAACTCTCAATGAAAATGTATATTTTTTTTAGCATTTTTACAGATTTTTATTTCGAAGCTTTCAGAAGTTGCTTAGGGCCAAGCTTCGCCTTGAACTATTCCAACGCTCAGATGGATTGTTGAATGCTCTCAAGCTGCCTAATGAATTGCTTCCTCCGCTTCAAGATGAAAAGTGTGCTTCTTTTTCGCTGGATCCTGGTCAAAATGTGGAATCGGCAGAGCTAAAAGAAATTAATCAGCCAGCTGCAGTGTCGGTGCTTATGGAAAGGCAATTGGACAATCTCTTCTCTTCTGTAACTGATCTATCGCCTGTCCGTCTTGCTCCACATTACATGGTTCGACCTGCACTAGTGGAAGCCTGCAATATGGACTGTGAGGATTTCCCTTTGGCTATTGGTGGTGTTGGAACGATTAAAATGTCTGTTGTTGGTTAGTTCTACTATGCGACTAGTGTCGTTATAACTTTTATCAACAAAAAATTTTCAGGTGTTTCACTGCCGAGCATGCTAGCCTGCTTTCTGAGTCAGCGCGTCTCCTATTCCGATTCCAAGTCCAAGAAATGGCCATTAGTGTTCTTCTCTTCGGGTGCCAAATATTCAAAAGCCAGCAATGATGAATCATTCGGTCAGAGGCAAGTATACTCCCTGCTGTGTTTCTCGTCTGTTGAAGAACCTGCTTCCAAGTCTATCATTGGCGCAGTGCAAAAGGTGGTTGCTAGCTTATTTCATCAACACAAGTGGGAATTGGTGTGCAAGTCGATTCCATCAGCTGAACTTCAGCTCTACGAGGGTTCTGCTGCTTGGATTTTTGCTAAATTGAGTTCTGATGAGGTAGTCAAGCTGGTCCGCATCTCTCAATTGGGCGGCTATGTGTCCAGAAGAATCAACTGCAGGTATAATATAAATGTGAAAGATTTGGAATTTATTCAGATGATTTTTGTTGAGTTTGACCTGGATGCGATTGTTAGCTGTTATCTATGCAAATAAATTGTTTTGTGAAGCCAACTTTAGAAATATTTTTTCACTTATTAGCTGAATTGTGATCCGACTGTTGGGGGGAAGGGGCGATTGCAAGATTCTTTAGGGGGGAATTTAGCTGTTGCAAAAAGATTTTTTCAGGCAAAAAGAGTCTTCTTGCCTAAAAAAGCTTTGTCCGTTCAGCCTTCAGCTAGTTTCTATCAAAGATTGTTTGGGCACCTCTTTAACATTTTATTCATTCAATTGCCAGTTTCTTAATGCAGATGCTTAATAAGAAAACCAATAAAAAGCCTAATTTCTTTAGTTTATAATTTATCAATGGGGTTTATTTAGTTTTTTCGGGGTATAGACGTTATGAACCTTTTGTCTAATTCTGAAAAGGCACATAACGTAACACGTCAAGCTATAACGCGCCAATCTAAAAAAATTAAAAATATTGACTACTTTTACGCTGTTTCACCAGGGTTGCTTAATTTACCGGACAGAAAAGGACTTGGATAGTTTTCCAGTAAGTTTTGGAAAACTTTCCAGCCAAAAGACTGAAATTATAAAAGACTTTGTAAATTTTCTGGAAAACTTTCCGAAAGTTTTCCAAAAGAGTTAACTATTCAGTAACCCTGTGTTTCACCATGTTTTTTAAGAATAAATCTGAAAAATCTCTACTTCTAGCTGAAAAGTCTCCGCTTTTTGCTGAGATGTCTACGTTGGTTAAAATTTCTTCCGAAAAAACTGAAATGTCTCGATCAATAAATAGTTCTCTTGTTTTCAATTTTCACGCTAAATTGCCTTTTTAACTTTACCATCTCATGCCTGATTAGTGAAATTAAGTGATTTGACATGGCGCTTGATTCCAGCCGAGATAAATCATTTAAACGCCAGCCGTACAGAGCATTTTGACCATCAAAATTCTTTACCAAATCTTAAATTCCTCCAAACCAGGTAAAATGCCGACGAAAAGATCGGATCAATTTAAGAAAACAAAAGAGAACTAGATTTCAAAATGACTTGTTGTGTGTGGCTCTCCCCACTGTCAAGGTCAGCGCAGTTTTTTGGTTGTTTTGTTGTTGTCATCGCAGTCCGCCACCAGCAATTAATTTAATCTAAAGGCTCAGTTCGGCCTTGAACAAACGTTCGAGAATGTGAAAGCATATGGGCGGCTAGCCTGCCTGCCTGACTGAGCGTTTATTTTTTGAGAGGGATGAATGATTTTTGCTTCTCCTAATCAGATCTTTTTGCTCATTCTTGCATACTCTTGTTTACCCATACTCCAAAAAGAGCCGACTAGCATCAAAACATCCGATCTCGACTTTGATTAAATGCATAGTGGAAAGAAAATAATTTTTGTTTCAACTTTTTTTATAAACACTTTAAGTTTTCTGAAAATATAGTAATTGGCAGTGATATGGTGTTGAGTGGACCTGCTTTATAAATAAAAAACTTAGGAAAAACAAAAGTTTCAGACCACTTGAAGTTTGAGAAATCGCCCCTTTTTAATTATACGTCGTGGCTTATATTCGGAAAGGATACGGTAATATGCGTTTTTATTGTTATTTTGGAGCCACATTTTTATGACAGTCCGGTTTTGCGATGTAAAAATCAAAAAAAAAGTTGGATTAGCCAAATCCATATTAGAATTGGAAAACAGGACCCGTACTCAAAACAACAATCAGTCACTACATATTTAGTCACTAATATATTAAATCGACTAAATATTAAGACTTTAGTCACCTGAAAGTCTAAATATTTAGCCGCACTCAAAACGAATTTAGCGACCAAATATTTAGCCACTAATTATTTGGTGGTCTAAATATTTAGGGAATAAATATTTAGTCGTACACAAAACAAGGTGACTACAGTAGAATCTCCCGTTAACATAATCTCTCATTAACATAAATCTCCCGTTAACATGACTTCGGATGTTGGTGAAATGTTGGTGGTGAAATGTTTAGCGTTGAAACGTCGTAGGCGGTGAATTGTTTAGCAGTGAAATGTCTCTATAACCATCGGGGAGGGGCAACATTTTGTTTCAGCTAAAAAACAGTTTATTATAAGCAATGAAGGTTTTTAAAGAAATTGTTTCGAAGCGAAAATCATTTTTTAATTATTTTAATATTTTAATTTGCGTTAAGTCTTTCCTTTGCTTTAAGGGTTAAAAACGATTAAAGTAAAAGTTACTTTATGCTTTTGTGACGAAAAGAACCTATTAATATCATTTTTTTGCTGAAACAAAATGTTGCACCACGATGGTTATAGGGCCATGGGTACTGATATGCTTTATTCCCCCCCCCATTTTGTCCTCAGAAATTAACGATATTTTCAAAAAAGTTTTTGCTAACAGTTTTCTACGTTAAAATCTTCTTCTTGACCTCCATTACATAAGCTTTATTCATATTGTCTGCACAGCGCAACATCACTACTAAACTGTGCTTTAGACTGTGCTTTAGTAGTGATGTTGCGCTGTGCAGACAATATGAATAAAGCTTAAGTAATGGAGGTCAAGAAGAAGATTTTAACGTAGAAAACTGTTAGCAAAAACTCTTTTGAAAATATCGTTAATTTCTGGTGACAAAATGGGGGTGGGGACTAAAGCATATCAGTACCGGGTCATGTCTAGCGGTGATTTTGAACAGGAGATGTCGGCCTATTAGACCACTTACTGCATTGGGTTAATTGGGTGATTCTAGAGAAAATAAATATTGTAACCTTAGAAAACCCTCTACTTTACTCATTCAACTTTTTCTTATTTCTCAGATTTTAAAACCGACAAAAATATTGTTTTAATCAAATATTTTAAAGTCCCATATATTCTTATTTCGTACTACTGTAATTTTTGTTCCATTCATTGTTGAAAACGCATTATTGATGTGTAAGAGCCAGCCGCTTAATGTTGGCTCGCATGGCCTTGGGGCATTTGTAAAAAAGGGGGTGCCGAATGGGTTGGGGCAGTGCCATCATTCATTTAATGGTTTCCTTGTTTATGTGCTCCAATGGCTTAGCTGTTTGGTGGACGGCGACCTTGAGCCGATCTGGGTTAAGCTTGGTTATGAATATGTGCATAATACACTCACTCTTTATTCTTCCAACTAAATAAAGGTGCAATCAATGTGACCTTTTCAATCAAATTTTTTGTTGGCTCTTCAAAAAACTGGGAATTGCTATTTGGATAAAAAAAATATTTTTATCGTGACGGTTGAAAACAGCCATTTTTGCAAGAAGAAATTAATTTGAAGTGACACATTCAAAGTCTAATTTTTTGTGAGTAGTTGTAGAAAAAAATGAAAATTGTTGGAATATCCGATTTTTTTATTTGCTCTAATAACAGAATATTTTCTTTGATTTTATTGGAAAATTTTGGATTGCTTTGGAAACATTATTAAAAACTAGGAGTAGCGGGTGCCCATCGGCGCTTTATGTTATGCGACAAACAAAAAGCCCAAGACTAAAAAACTACGGAATATGAAAATGTGTTAGTGCGATCCCCAATAATAATGTGCCTTGGCTTTTTTGGCCTTTCTTGTATGTCTGTGTCCGTCCTGAATTACGTTTTCTTACCCTGCGCCTAGGCACAAAAAAACAACAGGGCGGACCTAGGAATATTTTTGGCGCTAGTGAAGAATAGGGTCCCAAAAATCAGCTTGGTCCCCCCTGTTGTTTTATTTGTAAAAACAACAGGGGGGAACAAGCTGATTTTTATTAAAATTTATTAAAATTTATAGGACCAAACTAGTTTCTACGAAAAACAATAACAAATGTACACATATAACGAGCCTCGGCACAAAATTTTTGATGAATTCCGAAATTTGACTTAAAGGGGGCTGAAAGCTGTTAAGGAGATAGTCTCGGCACAAAAGGATTATTCCTAGTTTTGCATTTTTCAAATGTGGCTGTAGAGCCATATTTTGTGGACAACCTTGTGTTGCCATATCAGACAAACTTATCCAGAATTAAAAGTTGGATTCGCTATATCAATATCAGAATTTCTAAATTCTTTCAGAAAATCCCCTAAAACGGAGTTGTAATAGAAAAATAGTTAACCTTTTTTTGATGAGTTTTTTCCTTTTCCATTTCCGTTTTTAGTGGATTTTTTGAAGGAATTTAGAAATTCTGATATTGATATACTGAATCCAACTCTTAATTCTGGATAAGTTTGTCTGACATTGCAACACCAAGTCGTCGACAAAATATGGCTCTACAGCCACATTTGAAAAATGCATAACTAGGATTAAACCACAATAAATAATCTCTTTAAAGGGGCATACCAGCGCGTTACACTGCAAATTAAGGCGGGGACCAGCAATTATTCAAAAATCGTCCTTGTTTTCACTCGTTTCATGTCAAATCTGATATTTATGACTTTATGCTACTTTTAAAAAGTAGGCAGAAAACTTTCATCGGATTAGGTAGAACGTTTATAGAAAACAGTCATGAGAGAAATAAATTGCTGGTCCCCGCTTTAATTGCAGTGTAACACGCTGGTATACCCCTTTAACAGCTTTCATACCCCTTTAATCACCCCTGTTGTTTTTCGAAATCGGCTTGGTCTTCCTTGTGAAATTTTTATTTTCGAAAATTTTTGTTGTTGTTTATTTTGACGTAAAAGCACAGAAGAGACAACAATTTCGTTTTGGATCAAATTGAAGTGTAGCGACTAATGACTGAAAAATAGCGACAAATTACCTAATTCTGGCGACTAATTCAAATTTGCCTTTAAAGTAGGAAATTTAGCGACCACAGTCAAACCTCGTTTATCCGGCACCTCCAAAGTTCATTCGTTGTCCGTTTTTCAGCTCAAAGTCTTTTAAATGTGATTCGCCAAGTAAATATCGTGGATTATTTCAAATTTTAAATTTCGCCATAAAGAACCGTGGACCTCGGTTATCCGGCACCTGATTTTCAAAGGGGTGCCGGATAATCGAGGTCTTGACTGTAAAATTTGGCTGAAACGGGCGGCTAATTTCCACAAAACCAATTTTTTTTGGGGTTAATTTTTTTTAATTCGGCACCATCATGCAAATTCCCAGGGGTCTATCTAACAATACCACAATTGAGCGCAAGTCAAGATTGAACTAAATAAATTTTAATTTCTTCTAAAACTCAGGTTCAACAGTCATTTTTAAATTCAGTGTTTCCTACAGGCAAATCGTCTTACAATACAAACAACAATTACAGATGCAAGCAAGAGGTGGACGGAGCAGGGTGGACAGCTGTGAAAGAAAAATATGTCGATGAGCAAGGAAGATGTCTCCTTTCTGAATGTTCAGTTTTGTGAAAATTAGTCGCCAGATTTCAGTCATTAGTCTCTACATTTCAGTTAAACCCTTTTCTTTTGTTTGAAAAAAATTTTACAGTGGGACCAAGCTGATTTCGAAAAACAACATCGCAACAAAGGGGATTTCGGAAAGTCAACAAAAATATAAAGCCAAATTAAAAAAAAAGAATTTTTATTTATTCAACACATTCCTGTTCAATTTTGTGAAATTCCACTTGTTTTTTTGAGAAAAAAGTAATTTTTTGCATAATAATTTAAATTTTCCTGATTTGAAATTATTCAAACTGTATTGAATTAATCACTCCGAAACTAGTTGAGTGCAACATTTGCTCGAGCAGTAATAAATCAAAATTTGTAGATGGAGCAAAGCGATTATGATTGCTTCTCTTGCATTCATTATCCATTTCAATTTGTGGATATGGGGTGGTTTGACCATCTGTTGGCACTGTCCACTACAAATGATGACACCCTGTATTTGTGACCAATAAATAATAATTGTAGTGGCAGACATGTGTGTGTTTATGCTGGATGACTAGTAGTGATATTTGAGCAGCAACACATCCGGTCTTGACGATT
The DNA here is from genome assembly GCA_029231635.1 of Ditylenchus weischeri. NCBI lineage: Eukaryota > Metazoa > Nematoda > Chromadorea > Rhabditida > Anguinidae > Ditylenchus > Ditylenchus weischeri. The sequence continues at coordinate 164,474 of JAMRYI010000189.1, forward strand.
TTCTCCATTCCCTCAATTTGGCATTGGTTATTAAAAGCAGTGTAGACAGATGGTGGGCCTATGTGAAGACTTTGAAACGGGGAACAAACAGTCATCTAACAAGGGCACCCCTGGGATTTGTTTCCACGATCCACCACTATTACCAGTTTATTACCGAAGCTTCGCTCCGACACAGCTGGTCAGACCAAACCAGGCGTCCCTGGCTCCAACACCAACTACCTCGAAGCTACTTCTCATGCGCTTTAGCGGATAATGCACCGAACCCCTCGACCTTGTTTTTGACATCCAGAAGAATTTGGCCTAAGTTAGTAACCAACATGCAAAAAAATTAAAAATTACACTCGACAAACCGATGACTTGCACATTTATAAGCATTTTCAAAAAATTTTTGTGATTTTATAAAAATTTTCCGAAAAATTTTTTGTTGTCCGTTTTGTTCTTCGCGCACATTTTTTTGATACAGATACAAATCGAAAACCCGGCATCTCCGGTAAACTGACACCCCTTGCAAACGGACACCTTAGGCAGCTAAGGAAGTCCAGACGTGACTGTACTGTTTTTGTTACTTTTGGGTATGATGTTTTCTAAAATTTCACCAAATACCGTATTTCCTCTAATAGAAGCCCTCTCCAAAATCTGGTTTTTAAAAATATATTCTTTGCACTATAAACCAATTTTTTTAATCGGCTCTTGCTTATGTGCCATACCAAAATGTAGAGATTCCCAGCTAAATTTCGACATATAACGAAACAGTACGAGTAAAAAAATCGACAAAAGGCGCCGACAGCAGTAATCGGCAGTTATAAAAAGTGGCACACGCCAGCGCCGACAAAAGCGCCAGGTCATGAAAAAAGTGGCGCCGGGCGCCGGAATGAAAACCAAAATCGGCGCCGGGCGCCGAATTTAAGAATTTGTTTATTTTGTTTTGTCTAGTTGCAAATAGCAAAAGATCATATGCAAGTTTTGTTAATAAAGGATATGCCTAAAATAATATTTTGCGGCGTTCATCAATAATGAAATCTTACAGCACTGCTTCTTTCTTTCCAAAGTCAACCCCACTATTTTTAATAAGAAAATTTCCTTCGATCTCGTCAAACAAATTTCTTTACACTCATTACTTTGTTAGATTTTATGACTTTTGGTTCGAAAAAACGTGATGTTTGTTCTTCTTCTTCTGTTTCACTTGCTTCAGAAATAGTCAAATAATATTTCAGGACTAACTTTTCAAAAACACCTTAGGATCTCTTGCTGGTTAAAATACTCAAACGTTTGGTAAAACTTCAAGTTAGATATATGAACAACAGTTTCATTTTTATTACAAGCAATTTTCAAAATCTGAATTTTCTAAATAGATTTTCACAAACAGCGGCGCCGGGCGCCGACCAGGGCGCCGTGGCTTGAACAAGTCGGCGCCGGGCGCCGCCAGCGCCGACAGTTTTCAAAATCGGCGCCGGCGCCGATTTGTCTTAAAATTTTCGTCGGCGCACACCGGCGCCGGCGCCCGTGCAACTATGAACATGAGTAGGACCAAAACCAAAAAATCCATCAAAAAGGCGAAGAATAAATTTAAAAGTTCCAGATTTCGGGAGGGCTTTTAATAGAGGATTTTTCAAGCCTAGATTTTTTTTTAGATTTTTTGAGGAAATTTTTAAGCCAACTTACATCTGTGTCAAATTAAGGGCAATGCCTTTAATTAAGGGATATAATCTGTTTTCAGTGTAATTTCCAAAATTTTAAAATTCGACCACCGGTATAGCTCAAGTTCGACTCGGTCCGGCAATTTTTTCACCTCGATTTTCGAAATGTTTTGGTTGAAATACTTTTCGACCAACAAAAATATCCTTAAAAGTCTAACAAAACGACAAAAATCTAACAAAAGTCATGTAGCTGTGCGTCTGTAGTTTCTAATGACATACCTCTAAATTGAGAATTTGAACTACAAATAAATGTATTCACCATTTACTTTCATTAATCCACCCCTTTCATTATTCCCTACCGTCTTTTTTCGCATCAAAGACTTGTTTGGCTCATCCATTTCTTCTTCCTCCACATTCCCAACATCCCTAGCAGTAATTTTTCGCGCTCAATCTCCTACTTGTTTATTTCGTTAGTGTGTTCATTCACACTACTGTGTTATTATTGTTGTTGTTATTGCTGGAGCGAGTCGTCTGGCCACTTGCCAGGGCGGGACACCAATCCCCTAGCCGAGGAAGAACAAAGAGTGCCCCATGCTTGAGCCCCTGTTTACCACTTTTGGCCAAGGATTGGCGCCAAAAGTAGTGAATTGCCTTTCTAATTCCACCACTTGCCTGACTAAAAGTGTAAAAACATGTGCTGTTGTGGAGCAAAGTTTTCTTTCTTTTGCTCCGCTTCCTCCAAAAAACTGGTTGTTATTATTATTGTAGGCTCAGTCAAAAAAGTTAATTTTCCAGAAATTTTTTTTATCACGATTGTGATTTTTGTTGTTGTCATTGAAGTGCAAAAATTAATAATCAATTAGAGGGGAAAACTTTTGATTAACTATTTTTCGCTATTGCTAGCTAAATCAGAAGTAACAAGTTTAAAACCAAAAAAAGATTTTTAAAATTTCGTTTTTTGTTGTCCTTTTTGTTTTTCAGTCAGGGGTTCGATCGCGAATTTCTAAAATAAAGGCATCTAGTGTCAAGGCAATTTAAAGGAATTTTCACCAAAATAAAGGCAATTTAAAGGCATGTTGTCCCTATGCTTCAAACCCGATAAAAATCAACAAAAAAACAAGTTTATTGACGAACAACATATTTTTCTCCCCCCTTTCCTGCTTTCAACAACTCTTTCTGCCCAAGAAAGTAGTCATAACTTTCATACCATTCGTCAAAAAAAACTAAAGGCAAAATTTTCAAATTAAGGGCAATTAAGGGATATAATGGGACCCCTGTTTTCAGTGTAATTTCCAAAGTTTAAAATTCGACCACCGGTATAGCTCAAGTTCGACTCGGTCCGGCAATTTTTTCACCTCGATTTTCGATTGTTTTGGTTGAAATACTTTTCGACCAACAAAAATATCCTTAAAAGTCTAACAAAACGACAAAAATCTAACAAAAGTCATGTAGCTGTGCGTCTGTAGTTTCTAATGAGCTATCAACTGACTCCATGTTCGACAGCTATCAAAACACGAGCGCTTTTATAACTAATTTTTCTCAATTATTTCTCTCGAATAGCTCATTGGATATTAGAGATGCAGAGCTACATGTTAAACAAAAAGATATTTTTACGATTGGAAAAACACCCAGAAATAGTCGTTTTTACGATTTGTTGCAGGAAAAGAGACTTTCGTTGGTCGAAAATTATTTCAACCAAAACATTTCGAAAACGAAACTACCAATTGAGGTGGGTGCACTATCGAGGGTCAACTGCACTAAACAAAAACTAGGTTTGCGGTTCATATTTGTTGTAAAATTCTGTGCTGAAGTTAAACTTTCTCGATAATTCAAACCAGTTTCAGCCATCTAAAGGTATTGGATCGCTCATACAGTCGATGCTCGATACAACGGGGACCCTGAAAAGGTGATCGTATGGTATTTGCCTAGAAAGATTACTTGGGGACCGTCGAGGGTGATTTTTATATGGAGCGTCGACTGTATGTGTGGCTTCAGACTAACTTCAACCGATTCTTTTACAAAAGCACGATCTACGAAATGGCCAAAAAGTGGCCCAAAAGGCGTGTGTGGATTCTTAGTCGAGTTTTTCCTTAAAATTTTTATAGTTAAGCACTCCGGAAAAATAGTTGACAAGCCCCAAGTCAGTGAAACCGACCACAATAACTGCTAGCAATCCAAGTAAAGGTCAAAAGTTAAGATCACAAGAGCAGGCCAGCTCTGGCGGGAAACAGTCAAATACTTTACTTTGTTTTTGCATTCCACTCCCACCGACATTAATAAAATAGTGGTGGTGAGAGTGATATTAATGAAAGGAACAATAATGTGAATGGCTGCTGAACACCCCCGTAAACTGCAGAATAACAACAAGTTTTCCCGCCAACCTCCCCTATTCCCCAACAAACTTGCTGGTGCTGTAAATGAATGAGTAGTAGCAGCAGATTATTTGATTGTGGTTGTGTTGTTATGTTGTTTTGTATTGATGATATGGCTGCTACAAAGAAAAGAAAGGATTGGGCGGGAGAATGAATGAATGAATACATGCACAAAGAACACAACAACAACTACTACATCAGCAAAATATGGCAATAGATCTACAAATAACCCCGCTTCTTTGCTTATGTATGCTTTTTGACGATAAGGAACCAGAAAAAATGGTTGAGGCTAGTTAGTTACTACAAAAAGAGACCAGTTTTTTGAATCCTAGACCTCTAAGTACCCAAGTAGTCTAAATTGGGTCGCCAAAAGCCGAAAATTTGCAGGTGCTATTTACACTCTCTTGGTTAGTTTTTGGGAGACTGGCCAGTTAGCGACTTTTTTCGAAATTTTTGAGTTTTTTTAATCTGCAATTTTTTTCTGGTGTCCTTAGTGTTTTAATTTTCTGCAGAATTTCAAAAAGATAATTGGTTGCTGAGAAATTAGGATCCAAAACCCCGCATCCCGCACGATATGTGGAATAAATAAATAGCCGCGAAACCCCGCAGAGAGTTTTCATTGATCCGGTTTTTTGCCATTGATCTGATCTGATCCAAGGTATCAATGATACCTGGATCAATGATAATGGCTAAAAAAAATTCGCCAAAATTCGGTTGATCTGATCCGGCCCCAAATTTTTGGCCACTGATCTGATCTGATCCGACTATCAATGAACCAAACTATCATTGATACCGCTATCAGATCAGTGAAATCCGGATCAATGAAAACTCTGACCCCGCAGCATATAATTTTGAACCTCGCCCCCAGTTTGAGACTTTTTACTTCATAAGACCCGCGCTATGCTGAATTTCCAGCCTTACGAGATATGACCTGAAGTTGGAGTGATGTTGGCTGCGGCACCAAACCATTTTTTGGCCATTTTACCTACACCGGTTTGAAAAAAATCTGACGGGGGCATGTGCCCTCTGCCCCCTGGCTATGCCACTGACAAGGGAGGGACGCTGACTGTGACCTGGGAATGTTTCGATGAATTTTTTCATGCGCGTATTCTTGTAGAGCGTACTTAAATCCCGTGTGAATTCGGCTCCCCAGCTCTGAAAGTCAACAAAAATTTCAGGAATGACCCATGGTCGATGGGTCAGTTATAAAAACCATGATATGGGTATCGAGGTGTTTTTAGAACTTTGAGTGACCCTTGTGCCGTTTTTTGTGGGCGTTCAGAGCTGAGGAGCCAGACTTCTCAGGAACTTGGGCACGCTCTACAAGAATACGCAGAAAAAAAACTTGATCAAAGTTCCCCCAGGTGACAGTCAGGGTCCCTCCCTTGTGAGCAGATTAATTTTCGCGTGGAATCCTGCGCCTCTATCACCACTCTTACAGTCCAGGCTCCTCACACAAAGCTTACTGATAGTTTTCTCCATTTTTGAAGTTCCAAACGATAAAACATGACTCAGCAAGTCCTTTGATGCAAAAAAACCGGCCTATAAATCAATCGCAAGTGATTTTGCCCCGGTTTTCTACACTCAATTGTCAATGTTGCCTTTTGGTAGTAGCAGTCATTCAGCCAAAGACACTTATTGCCAACAAAAATTTATTATCTTGTGAGCACATCCCAGCGGCATTATTGCCTGATTAATGTTGGCGCAAGGCCGTAGTTTCTCAATTTTTCACCATTTAAGAGGTCGCAATGCAACATTTTTTTCAAACAAACCGCCCAAGATTAATGGTGCTCTGCAACGACAGCAAGCTAGCCAGTCGCTTGGGCATTTGAACAGCGGACAGCCTGGTATAATGTTAGGGCTGAGCAGCAGCATCAAAAAGGACGCCCAGCCAGCCAGCCAGCCTTCTCCTTTCCATCCCAAACCACCTCTATCCCCCATTTTGTTCTATGGAAAATGATTTTGACTTGTTTACAGCCTGATTTGTTTGCACTTTTTGAAGTCTGCTTTGAGTGGTTTTTTCGGTGTTTTTGCAGGGAGCCCAATTGACTAGTTGGCTTGTTGTTGATGATGGTTTTTATTCTGACTATTTGAATAGGGCTTATCAGTTGGCGAGAGCAGTAGGGAGACTATTATTCACTCTTGAATGCCTTCTGCATTTTTGAATATTTAATGTGGGCACTGCTACTGATAAGAGGAGTGCTGCTTACTTTTTGAATAAGTGCATATTTGTGACTGTTTTTTGGGTGATATATTTTTTGGTTTTTGCTCGATTGGAATACTGTAGGTGGTATTAGTAACTGTGAATTTGTTTGAAAAAGATTATATAATAAATTTAGTAGTCACATGCAGTCGAGTCATTGGCTCACAGGGTAAGTTCACTGCCTGCGGTCCACTTTTTGCAAGAACATTTCGGTTCGATCCCACCTAGTATTTTTTCAACAAAATTTTCACGGTACATTTTTGTCCGCTAAGTGTTTTTGTCTGCCATATGAAATAATTGGAGTACTTAACCTTGACCCCCTTCACTCAATTCAGCTTGGGGGACCAAGGCAAAAATTTTTCACATTTGTCAATACCAATAACTTTTTGCACAAAAAGTGTAAAATAAGTTGTTTTTCAGTCTTTTTAATCATTTTTACGCAAAATAATTATTGGTATTTAAAAGTGTAAAAATTGCCTTGGTCCCCCAAGCTGAATTGAGTGAAGGGGTATAGGTTAATTTAGCCAATAATTTTTTTTAAGTGTAAAAAAAATTGCCTTGGTCCCCCAAGCTGAATTGAGTGAAGGGGTATAGGTTAATTTAGCCAATAATTTTTTTTAAGTGTAAAAAAAATTGCCTTGGTCCCCCAAGCTGAATTGAGTGAAGGGGTATAGGTTAATTTAGCCAATAATTTTTTTTATTTCTGTTTTTCACTAAAATTTTTAATGCTGCATTTCACAAAAAAAATATTTCGTGTGGCTGCTAAAATCGGAGCGAATAAAGAATGCACCCCAGTTAGTTTGCCGTGGTCCTCCAAGCTAATTCATTTTTGAAATATTTTTTATTCAAAAAATTGGCTTGCCGAAACAAACAAAATGACTTGGTAAGGTTTTATTTTGACTTTAGCCCAAAAATTTTGTCCTTGATTTGGCATGGAAGACCTTCAAACTTGGGTTTTCCAAGCCCTCAAAGACCAAATTTCTAACTTTTTTGAATTTTCAAGTTTTTATCAACCTTTTTGTCAAAGAATTTTTTTAGCAAAAAAGTCCATACCCCAAATCAAAAACAACTTTATTGTATACCTCTATCCGGTTCTTATCCTTTATCCCGACCCCACCCAAGTTTTGATTGTTGAACTTTATTTTTATTTTGACACAAATAAGTTGATTCGCCTTTTTGGCAGCATAAAACATGCATGCATACCAGAGTTTCTTTGTGCAGTAGGACCAAGCTGACAAACATTTGTTCAAGTTCCATACCTTTAGGCTATTTTCCAGTATCCCGGTACTCTTTTAAATTAGGGTGGGGTCGGCATAAAGGATAAGAACCCTCTATCCATTGTCCAGCCCGTCTCTTTGACCACATTTTCCTCTTCTGACCAACCAACCTGCCCATTTTGCTTAGCCATTGCACCAGCAAGCCAGCGAGTGAGCAGTGACTGCCACGGCCAACTAGCCCCCCATTGTAATAAAGAGTGGACAGTGGGCATAGTGCAGTTGGCTGGTTGCCCTGATGCTGCTCAACAATCAATATAATGGTTGGTTGGCTTGCTGTTGAAGCTTTTGTCCAGCTATAGTACTATTTTTTCCTCTCTTCTTTTTGTTGGCTCGAGCATCGAGTGTGTGGGAGGGGGGGGGCAGGCTAAATGCCCATTTAATCACTTTTTTGCTCACTTTTGCTTTTTGCCTTTCAAAACAAGTTGATCAGTGACTACAAGGCTGGGTGTGTGCAAAAGTAAACCACTTTCCCACCCCGATTAGCATATTTACAGCCATCCAGCTGAGAGTGCAGCAGATTATCCATCTTATTCTTCCAGCCGGCATATCCCAGTGCCATTTAAGTTGTTGCTTTCTATACCTCCTCCAGCAATATTGCCTGCGTTGTGGGAACATCATCCATCTAGCCTGTAATAAGCACATCCAGCAGGGTGGCAGCAAAGTGCCATCACGTTTAATTATAAACGGTAAAGCAGATGAGCCTGGGAATGGTGGAAAAGTCGACTATTTTTAGGAAACAAATGTAGATTGTAAAAATTTACGATTTTTATGGTAATTTATAATAAAATCGGGTTGACTAAATTGAAAAAAAGTAGACTTGCGAGAATCTTCAACGGCAACCCGCCTTTCTAGTGCACATGGAACAGCCCGTGAAGGTTTTTTGCAAACATTTTTTTACTTTTATTAAAAAGTACCCATTTTTAGCCAAAAAAAATGAGTTTCAGGCACCTCAGTATGCGAAATTCACTCAGGAATCTGAATCACAAAACAAAATTTTGAAAAAAAATTGATCACTGAGATATGACCACAAGTTGAATGACCATTTTTCGAAATATCCGTAGTGTAACTTATGATGATATCTCAGTAACCGAATTTTTTTTTAAAATTCTTCTTTGTGATTCAGATTCCTGAGTGCCTCAGAATGAAATTCTTTGGCTAAAAATGGGTAGTTTTCAAAAAAAAAAGTTCTAAAAGTTTCATGAAAACAGCGAAAACTACCCTTTCTAAGCCACAGGGCTACCAAAGTAACTTTTCTAGAGGGTGTGAAAATGGTCCTTCATAAAAAGATTTGGTTTTTTCTGTACTCTTACCGTATTTCCTCTAATTAGGGCAGCCCCCCTCGACTTTGAGGACCTGTATCCCAGCCTAGAGTAAATATTTTGGTACTTGTTCACTTGGGGGGGGGCTGCATTTCATAATCGTCGAAAACTCATGTTTAAACGTCTCTGAAGTAATTTTTATGAGCTAAAAACGATAAAAAGGTTGTTTTTTTACACTTTTCTATGTCAAAATTGATTTTTTAGAGAAAATTTTTTTTGACCGAAATGTGACTTTTTTCCTTGGGGGACCAAGGTAAAACATCTTATATTAGGGTATTATAACCCATTTCGGTCATTGGAGATGGGCAAAAAGAGCCTCTAAATGCATTTTTGTTCAAGAGTCTTGCTCGGAATTATGTCTAAGGTATGTGACTGTGCGCATCTCAACTCCAAGCAACCAAGCCCCCTGCGGGGTTGGGTTATAATACCCAATGGTTTATAATACCCTAATATAAGATGTTTTACCTTGGTCCCCCAAGGCAAAAGTCACATTTCGGTCAAAAAAAATTTTCTCTAAAAAATCAATTTTGACGTAGTAAAGTGTAAAAAAACAACCTTTTTATCGTTTTTAGCACATAAAAATTACTTCGGAGACGTTTAAACATGAGTTTTCGACGATTATAAAATGCACCCACCACCTCCCCACCCCAAGTGAACAAGTGCCAATATTTTGCTAAACTGTTTTTCTTAACTCGCGCGAGCTCTACCGATTGCACTTTTCAGATTTTGGTTGAGCACCTGAAAATCTCGAGATCGAATTCCAAACTTTCCGATTTTCGGGCATCCAAAAAATAAGTCGACCGCCTTATTGAAGGAAATACGGTAAATTTTTTTCTTGAGACTTTAATACTTCATAAAAAGACTTTTTTCTTGAAAATTTTCATCCCTGCATTAGACCTAAAAAACCCAATCTAGCTTTATTCAAATGTCCATGCTCGATTACTCAATCTGGCCCTCAGCTGTTATCCATTACACACAGCAAATGCAAGACAGATCTCGAAACATGTGTGTGAGTGGCATCTAACAGATGGTGTTGTTGTTGCTAATTGCCCGGATTGACCATCCACTATGGATAATAATAATATGCTGGACAGCAGCACCCAATCCATTAACACCGGAAGAGGGCAAGTGGTTGAGGTGGCACTGCCTTACACTCCCTCACCTCCTATTGACCCTCACAAAGTGGACAACCTCAACAACTGACACTGTCCACCTACTCAACTATCCTTTCAGTGGTTTCAAAATCAGTGCCACTTTTCCTTTACTAAAAGTTTTGTCATGTGAAAAAATACGGATAAGTTAAACTTATTTCCAGGATTTTCGGTGAGCTCTATGTTCATGAAAAATGCCAAGTCTCATGAGAAAAATTGTCATAAGCATCTAGGTTTTCCTGCTCATCTGAAATTTTTGTTATTCATAGATTATAGCACACGGACGGAAATGGTCCTTTTTGAAAAGATTTGTGAAATATTTTTTAGTTGTTAAATTTTACGGCAAAATATTTTTGTTCGCTTCGAAATAAGAATAAGCACTGGATGAAATGACCCAGAAAATACTCAAAATGTTATTTCTTTCAAAATTTTCGAATTTTCAATCACTGCTTTATTATTATTTAGTCTACAGGGTGACACAAAATTACTGTACCATTTTTGAAAATTTGCGTAGGTAGCTGCTTGCCCCATCGATTTTCCCAGGAAAATCGGTAGCCGTGGTTAAGCTATCTGGGAGCTCCCAAGAAGAAAAACGAAAGATTCAATAAACAATGCAGCCACTTTCCACTAAAAACAACGATAAGAACGAAATGCAACCACATATTTTACTTAAAAATTACAAATAAAGTTTTTCAAAAAATGGGGCAGTAATTTTGTGTCACTTTGTGGTTAAAAATCTTCGCTTGAAAAGGTAAAATTTTATTAATATCGATCTTCACTGTTAGCAAGGACGACCCAAATCATGCTTGTTACTGAAAAACAAGGGACAGCAGGCGCCTATCGGCGCCTATATCGTATCCCTAAGCAGACTTGTCTTGAAACGACAAAAAATTTAAATTTCAAATTTGTGGCATTTCGTCAACAACAAACATAAGACCATACGTCATTTTTAGATCCGACACCAAACTTCAAAGTAGGAGATCCCCTATTTAAAATGCATCATTTTCGACGTTCTTTTTTTTAAACGAAAGCTGACATCGAGGCGGATCTAAAAAAACCTGCAACAAAATATTTCGACCACTTTTTGACCCTGTTATACCCCTTCAAAGTCAAAAAAGTCCGAAAAAACCGAAATTTGGGGAAAAACTCGAAAATTTCTTTGCCAACCCCCGATTCTGACACCGGATTCGTGTTCAGGCACACCAATTTACCTTAGAAAGTGTTCCCAGGAAAATTTGGACCACTCCCAGTGGCTGTAGAAAGGTGTAACCCACGGACCAACTTTCAGGATTTTGCCAGAAAAAGACCACAAAAAGGCATTCTCATTTTCAGCTTTTTCACTGAAAAAATAGTTAACTTATTTTTCAGTGAAAAAATCTTCTCACTGTGGAATGGCTGCTTAGTAGTACCTATGTTCCCTTTCATTCACCTCAAGTAAATCCAATACCCAAATATTTTCTATTGAGTGTAAAGTGATGTTTAGGTCAAGCCCCTTTCTCACCCCACCCCAGCTAATCCATAGCCAAACAGCATGAGAATATATCCATCTAGGCAGAGATCATCCATAAGTGCAAACATAATCCATAGTCTTAACATATATGCACCCCTTCCTCTATCTCTAAGCCCACAATTTATAGATCTCTCCAACGCACAATTTAATAATAATTTACGACCCTTTTTTGTCTTCTCGAAAAAGTGGTGGTCAAGGTTGTATTGCCTTGACGAGATAAGTGGATGTTTGTCCACTTATTTTTTTCTCCTTTTTCCTATTCTACAAATGCCAAACACGGACCTGCTGTTTTGGAGAACTGTGGGGTGCTACCGGAGAATCCGGTCCCATTTTTTCCTTGGTCCCCCTTTTCTTTTTTCCCTGCTTCCCTGTTATTGTTTTGGATTGTCTAAAACTACCTAAAACTAACCTACCCTATCGCAAAAAAAAACAACAGGGGGACCAAGGCAAAAATGGGACCGGATTCTCCAGTAGAACCGAACTGTGGACATATAGGAAAATAATTTTTTAAAATGTTCAGTACCTTTAAAAGTGATTTATGGTTCTAGCCCAAAATAATTGTCCATTTTTGATTTGATTTTGAATTTGAATTTCAAAATTTACAAATTAAAAATTGAAAAACAAGGGTGTCGAGAGATTTTTGAAAAAATGAGTAAGAACATCAAGGCAAAAATGAAACGAATTCTAGGATAGCACCCTTGATTAGTTGGTTCCCCGAGTCGAAATCGCCCAATATTAGCTTTTAAATAAGCCATGTGCTGGGAAATCTCACTTGGTAGGCAAAAAAAAAGAATTAGTTGGCAGCTCACTTGGTAGGCTTATATTAATTTCAACCACAGATTAAGTACTCTATTTTGAAACTGCATTGTAATAAATCCACAAATTATGACGATTTTTTTAGAAAATGTGTTTTCTAGCTATTTTTCTGTCTTTTTCACTTTAGAAACATCCAGTTTCATGCGCTACCCTTTGCCTAATAAAGCGCAGCAAAAAATTTTAAAAAAGCCCTAAAAATCTACCTATCTATCAGGGTTGCTGAACGGAAAATTTTCCGGAAAATTTTCATATGCAATATTTCTTTTCGTGTCATTGTTGTGCTCTATGTTCACATTTTTTTCAGATGCCTAACCTTTCAAAAACTTGGTCCTGGACGTATTTTACCGCTGTCAAAGAAGTCGTAAATGGGAAGGAAGTTCAAGCAGCATACTGCAAAGGCTGCAACGTTCGCTACGCTAATAACGCAACTCGGATGGAGAAACATTTGAAGGTATTTTCCGATTTTCCCTTTTGTGATTGACGAATGTTTTCAGAGTTGTATCAAGTTCGGCGCCGAAGCAAGGAAGCAAATTGATCAACTGCTGAAGAAGCCTCCAGCTCGTAGATAGTAGTATCTACCACAGTTGACTCTCGATAACCCGTCACCCCCTCAAGCTCGACACTTTTTTACCTCAATTTTTAAAAAATTTTGCCGAATATGATTTGTCAGCCTGATGCGAAATGCCGCAAGGATTCTGATTTCGCCGGTCATTTTTTTAAATGTTTAAAATTTTGCCACTAATACCCGCGCCTCTCAATAACCCGCCACCCTACTTTCAAAATAGGGTGACGGGTAATCGAGAGGCGCGGATGTTAGCGGCAACAGTTTTAAAAATTTTTAAAAACGATCGGCAAAATCGGAATCCTTGCCAAATTTTGCACTAGACTGACGAATCATATTCGGCAAAAATTTGCAAAGAGTGAGGTAAAAAAGTGTCGGACGCGAGGCGGGAACGAATCGTTATCGAGAGTCGACTGTACCATTTGTGCATCAATTCCCTAACACCAATGACCTGTTTTTCTCCATTGTCTTATCTTTTCTCGACGCACAGTGGCATGAATAGGAGCAAAAAAGGTCTGCCCAACAACAACAAAAAAGAATTATAAAACATTATGCAAATGTCTGTATACCCACCATCAAATATGCCATCTCCCGACATTTGAATCCATCCAATCAAGGCAAGATCAAAAAATGAAGCAAGTGGATGGGTCAAGGAGAGCAGAGACAATCACTCTCGAATCTAGCATTACACACAGAGATGCCATCTCCCCTTGCAAAGGACGCTCAGACACAGCCTTTTGACCTTGCGCGTCCCTTGTGTTCCCTTTCTGCTGGCTGTCCACTGGCTAGTTTTTGAATTTGACCTCTGGTGTCCCCCCTTTGTCTTGCTCCTCCCGTAATTAGGTGGAGGGGTGGAGTAGGTGTTGGAAGAGGAGAAGGAGGAGTAACCACATAAGGCTCCTACATTCCTCCAAAGTCAAAGATGCTATTGCTGCTAGACCACGCCCCCTGACTGACTCTGCTCTGTTTTGTATTTATACTCGGCACTTTTTGCTTTGTGCTGCTCCACGGCGATTTCCTCTCTTAATTTAATTCTTTTTTTGGTTGTGGAAATTTTGAAAAGTTGCTGGAGGCTCGAATGGTTTTGGAGATTCTAGGTTCTTGCTTTTTCTAAATTAGTCAAACCAAGTGACTTTATTTTGTTAAGTTCATCTTTCACTTGTATTTTTTCTTAATATTTTCTTCAATTCTTATATTTAAGTGTTTATCACTAAATTTTAGCCCCATTCACACATTTTTTTTCTAATAACTACATGAAAGCGACAAAATGTACCTAATTCATATTTTTAAAATATCTTTTTGTACCTATATTTTGTTGACAACTCAGGGTTGTGATTTCAGACAAACTTGTGCAGAATTAAAAGTTGGATTAGTAACATCAAAATCAGAAGTGCAAAATTTTTTCGAAAAATGCCCTAAAAATTGAGGCGCAATATACCGGGTGGGCCAATTTTTTGCACCTTTTCTTTTGGCCGTAACTTTTTGTTCTGACACGATTTCGAAATTCTGTAAACGCAGATCCACTCAGAATTTCATAAGAATTTTTTTGGTATATAATGTCAAAACACTATTTTGCTTGGTCCCCCTGTGGTTTGGGTTCTGGTCTATGGATGGTCTCTGGACAGGCTAGGCCCAATCCACAGGGGGGACCAAGCGAAAATCGTGTTTTGGACATTATATACCAAAATGAAATTCTGAGTCGATCTGCGTTTACAGAATTTCGAAATCGTGTCAGAACAAAAAGTTACGGCCAAAAGAAAAGGTGCAAAAAATTGGCCCACCTGGCAGAAGAAGTCACTCGAAAAAAATATTGACGTAAATTCTATTGCACCTCAATTTTCAGGATATTTTTAAAAAAATTGCAATTCTAATATGGATGTTGCTAATCCAACTTTTAGTTCTGCACAAGTTTTGTTTACATTGCAACTCAGGGTTGCCAACAAAATTGTCTCCGAAAAGGCGTGAAAAAATACATTTACGCAAAAAACCTAACAAATATTTTTTGTGCAATTTTTTATGTCATTTTTGCTTTATTTTGTCGTTATCAGTAACACAAATTTAATTTTAACTATTTTGCAGATATCCAGCTCATTAGTTCCACCAATCTCAAACTTGCTATTCACTACTACTATTCCATCCAACCCATTACCGCCAAAATGCAGGTCCTAGCTTGTCATTCGCCTAGCCACCCCACCAACAAAGTCCACCAGCCCTCCACTCCCAGATCAGCTCGTAGATGCTTGTTCGGCGGTGCTTCTGCCTCCTCCACCGGTTCCAACGACCAGTTTGTGAAGCGGCTATTGGCAGAGATCCACGACAACTACAAAGCCAAATGGGAATTCGATTTCCTGTCCGGTCAGCCAATCTCCAGCCAAAAACCAGAAGAGGCCAAATTTGTGTACACCCCACTGGCTGAGGAGCAAGTACCTGGTTTCTACCGCCTGTCCAGCTATTGCCAGCCCTCCAAATCTTTCCAGTGCATTGAGGAGGATTCTGAGAATATGCATCCACTGAATCAAAGTGCCCAGACTTCGTCACCATTGCTCAACGACAGCACCTCTGCCTCCTCCATGGACGGCAGTTTTGAAGTGTCCGTGGAGAAACAGGAAGTTCAGTGCATGGAAGTGTCAGAGTGTGTGCCTGGACATAGTGACTGCGATGACCAGGAGACATTGCTCAAAACTAGCCCGGTTGTGAGACGCTCCCTTTCTGCTACCATTACTCCCAAGAAACAGGCCAAATTGACTGGTAAGCGAATTTTTTTTTGAAATATGTAAGAAAAAGAAATTATTAGCACAAATTTTCGTCTTTGTATCAATACGTAAATATTAGAATTTATATGTGAAATCAAAAGCTTGACTGGGCAAAAATGACACTTCAGAAAAATGAGCCTTTCGGCAGTAGGATTCGAACTTGTGAGAAAAAACAAAATCCCGGACAGAGCCTATAACCACTGCACCACCTTGACCACTAAGAATATAATTAAAATCCAAAATTATTATGTAACCCCATTAATTTAGTAATTATATTTATTTTCAGATTTCCTGCCGCAAAGACGCAAGAACTTGCAGCGCAGTGCCAAAAAGTCAGACTGGAAAACTAAAAGAGAGTCAGGATGTGACGGCAGTTGTTGTCCCACCTCTCCAACCAAAACTGTCATCATCAGCTCACCCCCTAAAGTTGCCATTTCCAACAGACGGAGATCCACTGTTGGAGCCAGATTAGCTGCAGCAGCATCGCTCAGAAACCAACAGCAATTGTGATCATTCTTTGTTATGTTGCTGAAAAGTTAGTTTTTGCTAGCTTTTCCTAGAAGTCAAGATATGTGTGTAATGTGTTCTTTGAGTGTGAATATAGCACCTCTAGTCGGTTTAGTTATAGATTTTTAGTGTTGTTTTTGGTTGGGCTTGTTAAATTTTCCAAATGTTTATAAGACTTGTTAGAAAAATGGCAAAAATTAAAAATATATAATTTTCGAAAGCTATAATTTTTTTTTGAAATTTTGAAATATTTTTCAAACATTTTTGACTAAACTTTTGGGAGCACATAACCTTGACCCCCTTCACTCAATTCAGCTTGGGGGACCAAGGCAAAAATTTTTCACATTTGTCAATACCAATAACTTTTTGCACCAAAAGTGTAAAATACGTTGTTTTTCAGTCTTTTTAATCATTTTTACGCAAAATAATTATTGGTATTAAAAAGTGTAAAAAAAATTGCCTTGGTCCCCCAAGCTGAATTGAGTGAAGGGGGTCAAGGTTAATTTAGCCAAACTTTTGGAAAATTTCACAACCTCAGCTATTTTTCTTCAATTGCTGTTGTTGTTTTTGGCCTAGTTTAAGTAGTTGTTCGTGCTCATCTAAACGAAATTATAAGTCTTCTATTGAGTTTTTCGTTGCCGCCGAATTCTTCAATTAATTTTTTACTTTATTAAATACCATTTAGTTGCTTTATAATATTAATAATTACCCTGTTTCGTAAAAATAAATATCTATCTAAATTAGTTCTACTTACAAATACACTTTATCAAACCATCAGCGGCTAAACTTTTTTTTGTTTAGAACAGTATTTTATAGTTATTTTATTGTCTGCAAACAATAAAAACTTACGGGAGTAGTGGAAAGACAGTTTTGAGTAGCTTTTACAATTAGCTTTTTAAATTTTGCATTGGGAGGCCAAAGTCCTGTTTTTAGGACTAGGAATACATTAAAAAAAACAAAGGTTTGACAAAATTAGACCTTTTTCCCTGGGCAACTAAGGTAATTTAAAAAGACACACAAATACCCCACAAAATACCAAAAAGGGAACGACTATTGATTCGCAACCATATGAATCCATAGCCACTATCGTGCTACTACCATGTTTACTGATCTCTTTGGAAGCATTTAAGAATTATTTGTCAAAAAAGTATGTTTGCTACCACCAGGATTCAGACCCGCTCCAAAAACTTTAATTGGCGGCTTTGGGGACGAAATGACCAGGGGAAAAAGTGACCGTCGCCCAAAACATTTAAAAACATATGGTCGCGAATCCATAGTTTCCAACAAAGGCAGGAATTCAACACAGTTAAAAAGTCAACACTAACAATAAAAAACTGTGCCATTTGTGGAAACTTTTGTCAAGGGCTTTTGCGAACCGGTGAAATCTCAATTTTGTTTGAGGTCTCAGCCAGTTTCAGCTCGAAATAAATTATTTTTAAAAACAGTTTTCCAACCAAGAGAATATATCAACACAATCACTTGCAGATCAAAACAAATAAAAGTAAAAGGGCGGAAATTCTGAAAGTGGTGCACTTTTGGTTGGACACCTTGTAGTTTCAACAGTTGTAGTCTATTGCATAAATAAACTCTGCTGTGCATATGTTTTTATGCATCCACAGTCACAATAGCCCCAAGGGCTGGAGTACACAATTGTGAAGTGCTCTGAAATTGCAAATTAACATGTTTTTATTACGTTTTAAGGTCTGAAACATTCTTAAAAAATGTTTTAAGGGTGCGGAAAGACATTTTTGGGAAATTTTTTTACAAAAAATTGGACTTTTTTCCCAACAAAACGAATACCTTGATACCCTTATTATTATTTTTACCTTGTTTTTCTCACTGGACTAGACAAAAAGAGTTTCCAATTGCATTTATATCTTGCGAATATTGCTCGGATTCATCTCTAAGGTATGTGTGTGTGCGCATCTCTAACTCCCAAGCCCCTACGCCCCGGAGGAGCCCCAAAACCCCAGTTAGAGATACGCACACACACATACCTTAGAGACCAAATCACTCCAAAATGACTCCGGATGCATAAAAACCATATGCAAACCAGAGTTTCTTTACGCGGTAGGTCCCAGTTATTAAAACTATGTTCAAATTCCATCTTTTAGGTCTTTAAAGCACTAACTACAGGGGGGGACCAAGGCAGAAAGTGTATTTTTCGGCAAAAATTTTTTTTTGGAAAGTGTCGACCGCGCCTTAAAACACGTTTTCAAGCACGTTTCAGATGCATTGAAGTATAGCATTGAAATAACACCATCTGGGCCATTTTGGGACACTTCACAATTGTGTGCTTTAGCCGCCCCAAGTCTAGAAGCGGTAGCCGGGAAAAGCTAAAGATGCGCGCAAAAACTTACTCTCACAATGCAAAAATATAAAGAAATATTTTTTTTGTAAAATTGCTCAAAACTGTCTTTCCATTAGGTTTTGTATTTTTTTTGTCATTTTTATCACTTACAATGGCCTTAGAGGGCGCTAGTGAAGAATAGGGTTCCAAAAAACAGCTTGGTCCTCCCTGTTGTTTTATTTGTAAAAACAAGAGGGGGGACCAAGCTGATTTTTGGAACCCTATTCTTCACTAGTACCGCCTTAGAGCATCATTGAAAACACTTTTGGGCGGCGTCTATACAACAAATTTCTGCTCCATCAGCAACAATAGATTGAAAGGCTTTTAAGCTCAACTAAGGGACAATGGATTAACCAGCTTTTCGGCGCCTACAAAATAAAATTCGCCCCTTTTGTGCATCCACCATTCATTCAGTCACTCCATCACTCACACACACAAAAGAATGGCAAATGACAAAAGGAGGAAATGTAGCTTTGGTGCTTTGTGTCTCTCCTATCTGTTGATGGCTGTCTTGTCAATGGCAAGGGTCATCCCGGGTCAATCCTTTTGATCATCATCTATTCTAAAGCAACTTTCACTCTTTGAGCAAGACCAACTCAAACCTCGTTTAAGGCATCCTTTTGTGCACTTTCAAACGTGCCGCTCAAAATTTTTACAAAAGATCTTTTTGCTTGGAGTTGACAAACAATCAGATAAAACTATACTTTTTTAGCAAATATTTGACCTTACTTGGATATACTCCCCCCCCAAATCAATTTTTTTTAAAGTGTTTCCAAACACCCTATATCGACTCAAAATTGCCTCAGGAGCTCGAAAAAGACATTATTTTTGAGTTCTGGTCAATAAAAAATCGAGTTTCGGGCATTTTGAATTTTCGACCATTTGACTGTTTTACCCTGTTTTTCAACATGGGACTTGGCAAAAAGTACCTTTTAATGCGTTTTTGATCAAAAGTCTTGCTCGGAGTTATGTCTAAGGTATGTGGGTGTGCGCATCTTTAACCAACCAAGCCCCCTACGCCCCCTTCGGGGGGGGGGATGAGACAAAAATTTAAAAAAGCGGTGACATTTCAGCAAAAACGGAGACTTTTCAGCTAGAAGCGAAGATTTTTCAGATTTATCCAAAATAATTCCACATCAAACCAAAATAGGAATTATATTAAAAGCAAAAAATCCGGCGCTACTTGAATATACCCCCCCCCCTTCCCAATCAACTTTTCTTAGAAGTGTTTCCAAACACCATATATCGACCTAAAATCGCCTCAGGAGCTCGAAAAAGACATTATTTTTGAGTTCTGCTCAATAAAAAATTGAGATTGTTAGCCACCTAGAGGTACCCTTTTTCACCATTTTTAGAAGGATTTAGGTCTGTATTGTGGTGGGAAGGGACCAAAAAAGAGCCACTTTTGAGTAAAAAGGAAAATGTTGGACATAGTTTTGATAACTGGGACCTACCGCATAAATAAAGACCCTCTTCGAACATCAACAATGGTGTTAAATTATCTTTAGTGTTCTTGAACAATCCCGAGTAGTTCGAAATAGTGTCTTCAATGGTCCTAAATAGGTCGGGGGGTAGTGTTATTTCGAACCGACGACTAGTTGCTGGGTTTGTGAGCACTTTTTCAACAGGTTGTAAAATCTTCATTTTTAGCTTTTGAGACATTATTTTGGAACTGTTTTGCACAGAAAGGCAATATCTACAAAACTGTTCAAACAGAATGTCTTAAAAAGCTGAAAGAATATTTTACAACCTCTTGAAAAAGTGCTCACAAACCCAGCAACTAGTCGTCAGTTCGAAATAACACTACCCCCGACAACCCTAGTCCTAAAGCTTCCTCAACCGTCTCAAACCATTCATGTGCTCACTTCGACAAAATCGACAAAACTAATTCCTACCCGTCAATAAATCGAGGTTTGACTGTAACCGAACAATCTAACCGCAAAGCCATTAGAATGCTGCTTTCATCAAACAAACGGTAGAATAATTTGGCTCTATTTAAGAAGGGGTACCATTTTTTGCCTTGGTCCCCCCCCTATTGATTTTTTTGTAAATTGTTTTCAGTTGCTTTATAATTCTATTCTATCAGTCTTCTATTTATGTTGTATTGTATTGATTCCGTTCTTAGTTTAAGATTATGACTCGTCAGCAGCTCGTGGAGGTCATCGATGTCGTTGATTTGAATGGTGTGTTATCAATAAAATTTACAAAAAAAAATCAATAGGGGGGACCAAGGCAAAAAATGGTACCTCTTCTTAAATAGAGCCAATAATTTATACAAAAAAGATTGACCTTTTTCTCTTTGTCACAATATGCTGCTGCTGTTCCACAAATCATCATTACTAATTAATGAACTACAAGAGCATACTACAACAAAGAAATACAGTGCCGCTTTGTAGCCGCAAATTACAACCGACAAAGCTCTGTAAATGGTCTGTTTAGGCCTTCTTTGTGGTGGGTCCACAAAAGTTGCCGCTTTAAAAGGCTGCTTTGTGGCAAGCAAGGCATTGTTTATTGAGTTCTTGGCCACAAGAAAAAGAAGATTAAGTCCCTCCACTCTTCCGCCAGTATGGTGGTCTTTGTCGGCTATGTGGTTAATTCTGTGTGCTGTTCCCTTGCTTAGGGATTAATTACAAAAAGTGATTTTTTCTTAGACTTAAGCTTTTTGAAGAAGGCTAAGTAAACAGAAAGTTACACTGTCGGGCGAACACTACGGTTGTCGATCGAAAATCGTAGCTTTTTTGATTGTTTCCATAGTCGATAATCAAAAAATTTCTAATCGATCGACAGCTCTAGTCAACACTAAAAAGCTGGCAATTCCTGCAAACACACAACTGTAGGAGGAAATCTTTACTAAATGCAAGCTGAGAACAATGCTAGTAACACAATGATCGAGGTCGCAATAAGTTGGACAAATTTCGGGCAGGGCCAAATTTTTTAAGCAGGACAGTATTTTAATAAACACATACAATTTTATAAAAATCAGGACGCGACGGCGGACGGCCAGTAAACAGGCAGAAGAAATTGCACGGCCTGTTGGACGGACGGCTGGCCGGCCAAAAACACACGGACGGCAGAGGAGACGCAGTCCCCTTTTTAAAAAATATGGTCACTCTAATTCAGATAGGACTTCAACCTTTAAAAAACTTTCTCAAATCACAAAAGTCGTTATATAGAGCGGCTCTTTAAACAGTTGGGACCACCAAATCGGACCTTATAGCAAGCGGGTCGTTATGCATAATCGTTACTTAATTTTCTCGGTAAACCAACCGAAGGTTGAAAAATAAACGGGCATGCACCTTTAATGGAGCTTTTACGGTGTAGGATTTACATCTTTCGCTAATTTAAATGCATTCTTTAAAATATATATGGAAGTAAATTTCCGTGCTCGGGCAAACCTTTTTCGTGCTGCAAAAAGACCTTTTTTGCTCTCAATATTACGAACGATTATTTTTCGGTGTTTTTCTACTCGTAAATTTTATGTTTTATTTTATATCAGCATGTAGCCCTGAATCTCTTTTTTCTAATGAGCTATCAACTAATCCATTGTTGTTCAAAAAAACTTAAGAAATACCAATTTTTATAAATTAACTTTTTTTCATAAAAATTGGTATTTCTTAAGTTCTTTTGAAGAACAAATGATCAGTTGATAGCTCATTAGAAAGAAGAGATGCAAAAGCAAAACATTTACGACTAGAAAAGCTCCGAAAAATACTCGTTCGTAATATTAGGAGCAAAAAAAGTCTTATCGCAGGTGCTCGCGTGGCGCAGCTGGTAACGCTATAGTGCACTGAGCGCCTACCCGTACCACTCGGGTTCGTGTCCCTTTGAGAGCATACGTTTTTATTTTTTCGGTACTGCTGTAAATATTTTACCGTATTTTCTCTATTAATCCCCCACTCTCTAATAAACCCCCACCCCTCGTTTTTTTGACTAGGATTTCAGAGTTAGGGCCATTTTTGATTTACAATTTCAAGATTTTTCGGGGGTTGAAAAATAATCCCCCATGGGGGTTTAACCCTTTTCTGCCCGCTGGGTCCCCTGGGACCCAAAAATCTTCAAATTTCCAAATTTTTGTTTTTATTGAAAAATAGAGTTTCTAGGTGTAAAATATCCGGTTTTATTACAAAAATGATGTCAGAAAATGCATTTTATTGATAAAAATTTGAGAAATACTCATTTTACGTGGCAACATCAAAGACATTTTATTTCTTCACATGATATTTTTCAAAGCATTTACTATGCAGTCCAACATCACACTTTTTGCACCGTGTGTCTGTCCGACAGTCGCAAACTGCACAGCGAAACCTTGATCCAGTTGTAACCTCTGGCCAGTGTGCAAGTTGGTCATATTGATATCCCTCTGGTTTTCGTCCAGGACGCGATGGCGAATTTGCGTACATATGCAAGTAGGACGTGGCAACAGAGCGTCGAAAATCAAGGTAAGGAGTCTTCGGATTTGCTTTTCTCCACAGCTGCCAGGCGTTATGAACAGCAGTGTCTACTCCAAAGCCAAAGCATGACCACCACCACTTCTTGGATCCAATGGCAACACGGTAGTTGTTGATGTTCTGGTCCATTCTGTCGACACCTCCCATGAACTGGTTGTAGGCATGCACAGTATTTGGCTGATCCAGTTGAATGCGCTTCTTTTCCTTAGCAGACCAGCGACTGACAGAATGCATTGGCAGTAGGCAGTAGTGTTGTCACTCTCTGATGATTCATAAGGAAAAAGAACAAAACATTTACAGATCGCCAAGAAAAAGCAACAGTAAAAGAAATAATAGTCGTAAGACAAACAATAATAAAAATGTCAAAATCTCAACATTTTACTGATCACACGGTGTTTTTGACAACATTTTTATAATAAAACCGATAATTTTACCCCTAGATACGACATTTTTAGAAAAAATAAAAAAACTCGATTTTTTTGAAAATTAATTCGGGCAGAAATGGGTTAATAGAGAAAATACGGTATTTTTAAAAACTAGAAGTGAACATTGTTGTACATGATCCAGTAGCTGAGTCCGCAACATTTTAAACATACAGGGTGATCCAACTATTTTTCACAAATTTGTTTTGGCCATAATTTTTCACCTAATCATACATATTTTTTGCACGACCACTCATTCAAAAGCTCTGCGTCTACCATTTTGTTTAGAAAAAATAAGCACATCTAGTTTCTTATCGATATTTTTTTCAAACTCACTTATTTTATTCGTCAAAAATCAACAACATTTTTTTTATCTGGTTTCAATACATCTGCCATTCCGCTCAATGCACACTTCCAGGCTTCAAGAAACAGAGTCTTTAAGGCAACTTTTTTTCAAGAAAATCAGTTTTCGCCTTTCTGAAAGCTTTATTTTTGCCTTGCAAAAAATCCCGGAAAGGTTAAGGCACTAAAATTTTTAGCAGTGTCAGGTGATTTTCGATCTTTCAACCCTTATAGACAGGTTTTTGTTTTGTTTGCTTGTTGTTTGTCAACGATGGATGTAGAAAATAGAGCCGACAAATTAGGAACTGAACAACAAATAAATTAATTCCCCTGCTTAGCTACAACCCCATTTTAGCGCCAAAAAACAGCGGAGAAGGCGGCAAAAACACCATTTTGTGAGGAGGATGTGGTGGGAGCGGCCAGAAAAGAAGAGGAAATTAAATAAACTTTTCACTTTCGCTCATTCATTTTGTGTTTTGGGCGAGTGGATAGCAATGGATGGACAATTTAGAGATCAACCACAAAAGTACAACAAAATAAAGTAATGGCTTGTTTTTGGTGACAAGTGAAAGGTGCGCGCCTTTTTTGACCATTTTTCTCTTTATTTTCGGCGGATTTTGTGGTGGACTTTAATGCACTCAAAAACACTGACTGTAAAATAGTTGAATACAGTCAACTCTCGATTTATCGCAGGGCTCCCAAGCAGTCTTGGGGACAGCTCTGGCTCCAGCTCCGGCACCGAGCCGAGCCGGAGCTGGAGCGAATTTTTCAAAAGCTCGGAGCCGGAGCCGGACCTGAAAATTAAAAATCTGGGAGCTGAAGCCGGAGCCGATGCCGTAAATTAGGGATTCCCCAAGACTGCTCCCAAGTCGACCAGCTAAAATTTCAGACAAAAATCTCAAAAATTCAGACTTAAGCTCCAAAATTCAGACAATTTTCAAAGGTCAATCTTTAATCGAAATTTCATTAACAACAACAATAATCAACGGCGAGTAAACATTTAAAAGTATTTTCCCCATGCTCTAATTTTCCTTAACAACACATTGTTCTTCAAAAGGAAGCTATACATTTCAGCACATGTGAGATCAGAATTTCGACTTGAATAGTGACTTTCTTTTTGAGGCATTGAACTAAACAAAATCAATAAAACAACAACAAAAAGCTCTGCAGGCAAATTTTTGAACGAATATGGCTCGCAAACAAATTCAGACATTTCGCAAAAATTCAGAACAATTCAGAACGGAAAAGTTTTTCAGATTATGACTTTCAAATTCAGAACATTTCTGAAAAATTCAGAACACTTGGGAACCCTGATTTAACGTCACCCCCGGAGACCGGTCCTAAGGTGACTTTATGTCGCGCGCTTACTTTGCCTAAATTTAAAAATTAAGTCAACCAAATTGTCCAGCCTTCAGGTGTCGTTAAATCGAGCAGTGACTATAGTACACAAAAAGCGAAATTTTCTTTGGAAGCGAGAGCTAAAATTTTGCATGCAACACTCAAATTACACTCAAACATTTCTAGTACTATTTCCATGCCGGCAAAAAACCTTAAGGGTCAATTTCCTGTTAGCGGTCCAGCATCATCTGTCGAAATTCTTATGTGGCAACCAAAGAACAGAAGAAAATGTTGTGATGAAGAAGATTAAATTTTGTTCAAATTGTATATTTTATCTGTCGGCTGTTAGCTCTGTTGTTAACTCGCTTACGTTCAAATAAAAACTATTTTGCAATTTTAAGCCTGCAACAGACCAGTTTTTATTCTTAGGTTGCTGTGGAGCCTTGAATTAAGAACAAATTTTTATTTATGACCCATACTTAATTCTTGGGGCGCAAGTGTCGCGGCGCAAATGTCGCGTGACCAACAAAAGTCAAAATGTACCTAATATGTATTTTTTAAATTCGTTTTAGAGCTATAGTTTACTCTCATAACAACGAACCTCTCCCAATAATTAATGGCTGCGGTCAGTGGTACTAGATTTATGAAAATTTATAAAAATGAGGTTTATAAAGATGAGGGAAATGACCTCTCCCTGAGGGTGCGCTATTAGGAGAGTCGACTGTATATTTTGTTGACAGCCCGGTGTTGCAATGTGAGATAGACTTGTGTAGAATTAAAAGTGGAGTTAGGAACATTAATATCAGAATTACTACTTTGTTCGGGAAATGCACTAAAAATTGAGTCACGATAGAAAACCAAGACACTAGAAAAAAGATTGACGTATTTCCTATTACGCATCAATTTTTAGGTCATTTTTCGGAAAAATTGCAATTCTTATATGATGTTCCTAATACAAGTTTTTTAGTATGCACAAGTTTTTTTAAACCTAGCAACAAGACAGAATATGGCTCCAAAATAAAATTAAAAAAAAAACAACCCTAGCTTGGTGGCATGGGGTTGAGATGTGCACACAAAATACCAAATCTGGTGCCAATATTGGGACATTATTGGCAATATTGGGCCAATCTTGACCAAGATTGAATTTTGTGTAAACTTATCCAAAGGACATCAATAAAGGATCTAAACATCAAACAACCTTTAACCAAAAACCGCTCAAACACTTACTCTTGTTAGCAACACGCCAAACTCTACTTGTTCCGAATCAGATATCCTGTCAAAGTAGCTGGCGATAGGCTGCGAAGAAGACAACGACAAACCTGCCCGTTTTGCAACCTTGTTCGATGGAGGCTCTTCCAGCTTCTTCTTGATCCCAACATATTTGTCGATTGTCTTGCACGCTTCCGGCCCGATTTTCTTACAGAGATTCTAAAAAACTATGAGGATCTACTGATAAATAGATCAAATGTGTACCGTTAGATGATACGTCATATCTGTAGCATTCCCACCACAATGAGCCGGACAGAACTTACAGGTCGCAACAATTGCTTGCTTACCATATATCACTTGCTCGCTCGTATCAAAAAATTGCCAGCAACAATGTTTTGCTCTAACCATTTTGCTCCTGAAAAACATCATATAAACGTCCTGCTATTACACCGATTCTTCAAAAATAGTGTTCTAACTGTACAAGGAAGCGACTAGGAAACAATGAAATATCGTACATGAAAGAGAAAAAGTTAAACTTCAAAACAAAAATCTTTCGCCTTTTAATGTTCAATCTTGACAATTTCTTCACTGAAATTGCCAAGATTGGCCGAGATTGGCCCAATTTTCAAGTCAATCTTGGCGCCAATATTGGCACCTTCCAACCCTGATATTTTCTCTAATATACCGACCCGTCGGTTTATCTTTCAAGCCCCCTCTAGGCGGTCGGTTTATTAGAAAGAGCCGCCACATTGCTCAAGATCGTCGCGCCGAAGGCGCGGCAAAAAATTCAAACAATTTTATTAGTACAACATAAGCACACGATAGACATAAGATGAATAGAACCTTTCCCGCCCATTGTCAGAAATCTACCGCCTGTTTTCGAAAATCACCGCGTTTTTTTTCTAAATCTTCTGCCTGTAGTCGGAAATAGGTTTGGGTTAGCGACCAGTGACTTGAAATTTCAGTGATTTACCCGGTAAGTCACCGAAAACTCGGTGACTCATGAATTCCATAATAATCGTCCACCCTCGATTGAGGGCTTAAAAATAATCTGATTGGTAGGTTGATGATCTCCAGATTTCATTTAGTTGAGTAGGCTTTGCGCTTTCTGAACTTGACTGATTGCTCATATTCGCCGCCGGACGCATCACTTTCATAGTTTTCCATAATTTTATCCATTGATTAGCAGTGAATCGATAAAAAGTTAAGAAATAATATAAAAGACGACAGTTTTTGAGAAAGAAAAAGAAAGAATGAAAATAAGAGAAAAATGCGCTGAATTTCAAAATTTAAAAGTGCAAAAAACGCGCCATTTCAAACAATGATTTTTGTGGATTTTTTGGATTTCTGGGGGTCGTTTTATAGAGAGGGTCGGTTTATTTTTCAACCTCCCTCTAGGGGTTGGTTTATTAGAGAGGGTCCGTATATTAGAGAAAATACGGTAGTAGTAGTTAAAACACGATTTAAAAAAAAGTTGGAGAGTCCTCCTCGAAGTGAGTACAGTCCACTCTCGATAATCCGTCATCTCGTTAATCCGTCACTCTCGATTATCCGTCACCTTCGTGACGAATGGTTGGTTTTGCCTTGAATAAGGCAAAACGTCACTCGTTAATCCGTCATCTCGATAATCCGTCACCTTCGATAATCCGTCACTTAAATGGTGAACATTATCAATAAATCTACTCTTGTTAATCCGTCACTTTATGTTTTCATGCATCTTTTTTGATTTAGCTTTTCGATGAGTACTCCTAAACGTCCAAACAAAACCCGAACACTGGATGAGAAGAAATCAATACTTGATGCGGCGGCCAAAAACTCTAATCGTTCTGCGTTAGTCAATTAGAACAACTATTGACGATATTTTGAGCCAGAAACAGACTGTCCTCAGTGCAATCGACGGTGGAAGTGAAGCCAAGCGTGCGCGACTGACACCTGGCAAGCATCAACAAATGGAAGAAGCACTTAGCCGGTGGCACAAGCAGGAGTCAAAATGTTCCAGTGAGCGGTGAATTACTGATTACTTTTGGTTTAATAAACAGATTTTAATCGCTTAATGTTGTAGAGTGGAATTTTCATCGAAATGTACATGTAAATCTATATTTCTGGTAATAGTTGTGTGTTTCCTAAGTTGTCACTCGATAATCCGTCACTCTTATATACTCTACATACATTCAACTCTCGATAATCCGTCATTTCGCTAATCCGTCACTCTTGATAATCCGTCACCCCACGGCCGGTCCCAAGGGGTGACGGATTATCGAGAGTTGACTGTAGTAGGTTATTCGCTACCCGCGCCAAAAAGATATTAGGTATATTTGTCACTTTTGTAAAGGGGCTCTACGAGAGAAAAAACGGTAAATCTAAAATTTCATCCAATGATACCAAACTTCATTTACCTAGTGAAAACAAGTGCCTAATGTTCCCAGTGAAATAACGTTTGTGATGTTTCAAAAACACAACTTTAATCTTGTTCAATCATTCCGCCGTTTTGACAAGCCTAAAAATAACAAAAGGCGGTTTTTGAATAGTCAGATTTGTTTCGATTGAACAACTCCATATAAATATACATACAAAAAAAGAATGAATTCGATTGTGGGAATCCTTTTATTGTGCAACTTCAATAAACTTCGTTTCCATTCAGCTTTGATCATCTCTTCAATGGACCGCACTATCTTCTCCAAGGAGGTTTCCTCATCATCATAACACATGGCATCATACGCTTCATTTGTAAAGATACTAAAATGGAACTATTTTGCCCAAAATATAGTGTTTACAACTGGCATACCGAATTATTCGATTATCAGGCAGGATGACTTTTTGGCCAAACATTTCCCTAGCCATCATGGCCGGCCAAGGCTCTTACCCACAACTTACATAAGTGAAAAAACTGGCTCGTGGAGTGTCATGCATTGGTACTTCAAATTCTGCAAAGTTTTGCCCCACTTTGCTCAAGTTCATCGGACAGCATTCATGTTGGTCCAGACGCCAAAACATATCAGAATATTAAATTTAAAGTTTTCTAAAATCGTTAAGGCCATTTTTGACTTAGAAATTAAAGGTTTCATAAGGTTTTTTGGCGCTAGTGTAATATAACACAATATCCATTTTACCACCCCCCAAACGCTAGTGTAATATACCCAACCCCGATTGCATTTCAGCTACCTCTGGTATATCCAGAGAGGTGGAATGGAAATGAGGTGTTAGATTCGTCCTTCAACTTCCTGGGACTCGGCCAGCCAATCTTTTGATCGTTGAGCACTTCTAAAAACACTGTACAGGGTGTTTCTTTGCACATTTTAAGGGTTATAACAGGGCGATTTTTTCTGTAACGCAGATCGACTCAGTTTGATGACAATTTTTTGGTATATAATGTGAAAACACGATTTTCGCTTGGTCCCCGCTGTGGTTTCAGTCCTGGTCATGGGATGCATCGGGATGACCAGTGCCTAAACCACACATTATATATTCACATTATATACCAAAAAAATTGTCATCAAAAACTGAGTCGATCTGCGTTTACAGAATTTTAAAAATCGCCCTAGAAAAAAGTTATGGCCGTTTAAAAGTGTGCGAATTTCTTGAAACACCCTGTATATAAAGTCAACCATATTCATGTTGGAGGGCACATACCTTCATCTTCTGGATCGGAAACGCAATCAAAGATGCAAAGTATCTATCGAAACAAATGAGGAAAAGCAGTACATTGGCATCGGCAACAGAGAACGCAGTCACGTGACAGAAGCTTGTGATCCGGAAAAGAAAGAAATTTATCTCCGAACAGCTGTGTATAAGAAAGTGTATAAGAATAAATTTAGACTGTGGGCCAAAAGAATAAATTGACCAAATGTTCTTTTATAAAACAAAGTACGAGACCAAATACACGATTGGCCAAACAATTTTAAAGTAATTGTACAAATATATTATTTGGTCAGATCCTTATTTGGTCAGTTGTCTTTTTTACCAACTAGTTCATTGGTCAGTTCTATATTTGGTCAGTTATAGGCACGCCGACATTTCACGGCCCCTCAAAAACTGCATTCTTGTGCAATTCAAAATAAACAAAATGCCACGAATTTTGAAAAAACTTTTTACGTTTTTATTGATTACGTTTTTTGTATTTTTTTTCTTTTTCTCGCCAACAGCAACAGTATTTTAAGAAATAGCTTTATTGGGTGATATAGAAATGGTTTTAATAATGATATAACAAGAGATAGCTGTAGTAACCTTAAAGTAACCTTAGCACGATTACCATGGGGCAGTGGATTAGCACACTTTCATGTTAAAGCAGTGCACTTGCAAATTGACCACGCTGAACATGAATCCGGTGTCGGAATTGAAGTTTTCCCTAGCACAAAAAAGTTATGGGAAATTCGTATAGGAAATTTCGTATGAGTGTACTTCTCCGGTTTTCTCCGGCTTGTTCAGTTTTTCATGCTGAACCAGAATCTGCAAAAAAAATCAGGTCGGGACTGTGAAGAAAAAAAATTGGAGTGACTGGCATTTTTAACAAAACTTTGCAATTTTTAAAACACCACTTTTTTCACAAAAGCAGGTATTCCCTAGTCTTAAAGATCACAGATAGGCAATCTTTCAGAACTTTCTTCCCTCTGAAGTTAGCTCCAACGGCTTGTGAAACCTAAAGCAACGGTCTAAGGATGTATGGTTGTAGAGCAAGATATCCAATTAATCCTGAAGTTTTCATCTTCCAGTTTCCCGACTTTCAAACAGCAATAACAGCCAAATTTATGAAGTTCATTCTTGGAATCCATCATTGTAGGTGGCAACCAACCGTAATCTAAACCACGGCTCGGAGCTCAAAATTTTAAAATAAAAGACATTTGGTCAAAAAGTTTCATTTTATCCAGCGCTTATTGGTTTTTTTGAGCACCAAAAATAAAGATTGTGAGGTAAAATCTCAAAAATTGTAAAAATTTTGGGTCTCAAACAAAGGACTAATTTTGGCTCTATATGTGTTGGGCGTCCTCCCGAAAAAAAACATGCCTTGGTCCCCCCTGTTGATTTTTGGCTCTATATGTGTTGGGCGTCCTCCCGAAAAAAAACATGCCTTGGTCCCCCCTGTTGATTTTTTGGCTCTATATGTGTTGGGCGTCCTCCCGAAAAAAAACATGCCTTGTCCCCCTGTTGATTTTTTGGCTCTATATGTGTTGGGCGTCCTCCTGAAAAAAAACATGCCTTGGTCCCCCCTGTTGATTTTTTTGGCTCTATATGTGTTGAGCGTCCTCCCGAAAAAAACATGCCTTGGTCCCCCCTGTTGATTTTTTTCGAAAAATTTCAAAATTTTTTGCCTTGGTCCTCCATATTGTTTTGAATTTTGTTTTCGAAAAAATTATTCTTTGACGCAGAACAACAACGCAGAAAGCTTGACACCAATAAAGATGAGCTATGCAAACACCATACTATTAACCCCTTTTTTCCCACGGCTATGAAAATTAACCTAAAAATTTCAAAATTTTTTTTCTTTGGAAACATCATATACAGGGGTAAAAGTACCGGTTTTATTATAAAAATGTTGTCAAAAATAGCATTTGATAATGAAAAATATGAGATTTTGCTATTTTCGTTAGTTTTTCACGTGGAATTCTTTGAAGCAAGGTACAGGATGCAGGCCTACATTACATTTTTCGCATTTCTTGTTAGTTCTCCCATCACAAACCCCGCAGTGAAGAGATAAGTCTGTTGTGGCAACCCAATGATTGTACCCGTCAAGCCGCACACTCTCATTTACTCGCTTAGAAGTTAGTTGTCTATCTTGGGATGATCTTCGGCCGGGTCCTGTGGGTGGACTTCCATATGTTTGCATATAGGAGGTGGCAACATAGCGGCGAAACTGGAGGTAGTCCCACTTAGGGTGGACTTTTCTATACAACTGCCAGGCGTTGTGCACTGCAGTATCTAAGTGACTTCCTTCCTTATTTCTTCAAAATAGACAGCTGTATTTCAAAAGAACTATATCAACTAAGAGAAAAAAGAAGCATAAACTTATGCTAATAGGATGACTCATAACTCTTCTTTCTACTGATAAAAAACTATTTTTGATATCATTTTTACAACAAAACCAATAATTTTACCCCTATATACAACGGTCCCAAAAAAATAAAAAAATAAAATTTTTTTGAAAATTAATTCGTGCAAAAATGGGTTAATGTGTTCAAAAATAGTCAGTTTCATAGCATTTGTGTTGTAACGGAAGATTGCTTTCATCCATTAACCTCTCGTTTTCGGTGAAGTACATTTTTCTGAAAAAAATATGTAGTTTCATATAATGATTTCACACACGTTTTTGAGACTTTCGGGCAAAAAAAATTTTCGAAAAAATCAACAGGGGGGACCAAGGCATGTTTTTTTCGGGAGGACCCCCAATACATATAGAGTATTTTTTACAACAAACCCAATAATAATAAATAAAGGACGTTTCAGAGCCGTGGTCTAAGCACATATTTTAAACTCTTGAAAAAATGAAACCGTTGTTTTCATTTAACCCAAATTGCCTATTACCAAAAGAAGTACAAGTTTTGGACAACTCATATTGGATCCCATTTTAAAAAAAAACTTTAACATACACTTTTTTTTTAGTTTTCTCTTTTATTTTTGGTCTGTCAATTGTGGTGCAGACTAATTCTTTGTTCCTTTGCACTGCGCCTAGGTCGTTTTTGCCTACCCTGCTGCTGTCTCGTTCTCTGCTATTTCGAAAGGGGTATGTATGTGTGCCCAGTAAATGCTAGTGAGCTAGGCATGTGAAAGAGAGACTGCAGTACTTTTTGTTGGCTGCTGCTGCTGAGGAACGTTGAGGAGGAGTGAGTGGGCCCATTCTACGTGCACACTTTTCCTTCTCCGCTCTCTGCCCATTTATCTTTTTCCAGTCACTTCTTTTCAATGTTATTTTTTAGCAGATAGGCCTATTTGTCTGTATCTGAATTATTTTATTGTTGATTTTACAGCATTTTGTTTACTGTGTGTAACCTTTTGATTTGTAGACTAGCCGTATTTCAAAATGTCCATCAAGCGCATCTTTGCCCGACAAATCTACGACTCCCGAGGCAATCCAACCATTGAGGTGGATCTGCAGACCGAGACTGGTAGGTTATTAATTTTTGCAGAGATGAAATAAGATTTTTGGTTGGAAAAAAACGCTCTTTAAAGGACCACGCTCACGGTGGTCTGGTGGGTCCCTGCCAATTCAAAAAATTTTCCTAATCATTGATCTTCTGTTCGGATTTTTCAACTTGGTTGCTAACAAAACTACACCTAAAATTAAATTCTAAGCCTTGTTTTGTTAGAAACTAAGTTAAAAAATCCGTAAAGAAATCCAACGATTAGAAAAAAAATTTGAATTAGCAGGGACCCACCAGACCACCACCAGAATGGTCCTTTATTTAATTTTTTCACTGTCTATTTTAAAAAAGATACCAGGCTATCTAGGCAACTAACTTACCTAGACTAGACTAGAGCTTAGTGACAAAAAGCGTATTTTCGAGTTTTTTCGAGCTATGTCAAGGTATTACAGGGTCCGGCAAGAAATTTGGCCCATTTTAAAACGACCATAACTTTTTTCTTGAGCCGGTCCCAAAATTCAATTTTCGCCAACCGTTTTCTATAGCGATTTATTTGGCATCAAAAAAATTTTTTCGATATTTTTTTCACCTTTTGCCTTGGTCCCCTTTGGTATAAAAATTGTCGATTTTGAAAGATTTTTAGACCAAAGTGGGACTAATGCGAAAATGTGAAAAAAATATCGAAATTTTTTAAATCGCCGCTCTATATAAGACGATTTGCGAAAACATAATCTCGAGATCGGATAAAGAAAAAAGTTATGGCCGTTTGAAATTGGCCGAATTCCTTGCCAAACCCTGTAAAATCATCTCAAGCGTGCCTAAATCTCCAAAATCTTGCTTTATAAAAATGTTCTCGCCAGTTTTTCAAGTTTTGATAAAAATTGTCGAATATTTTCTAACATTTGTCGAAACAATGTTGTTGATCTATTAAAAAAATATATAAATAGTAGTTAAGACTAAGTTGGAAGATCGTAAATGGATCAAATTGAAAATTCCCGGCAAATGTGGCAACCGGACAAAATAGATAGATTAATAGCCACAAAATGTGAAAAAAAAAAATTCATTTTGTCGTGCGACAAAATAAATTATTTTAATATTGTCGTGCACTGCAGTTTTATAGTGTTCTTCATCCACCATCCAACTAGGGTTGTCGACTCGACGCGTCGATTTCGACTAGTCGACAACCCTATTGCTAACCCAAAGACACTTCCAAGTGCCACTTTTGTTCTAATAAAGAGGGGTATTGTATTGATTATGTTGCTAGGTTTCTGATGGTGTTGGGTTGATTTTGACGTAGCAACGTACAGCTAATGGAGGTTGTCGACACTGTATTTAAAAACACTACGTTATTCTGCAGCCGTGCGAACCGGCCACCTTAACTTTTGCTTGCTGCTTATTTCCATTTAGGCTGGAGTGCTAAATTGTTGATTTGCCTGACTCCACCGAAAAGCTTGCATAGGGTCTAATTTTCGGCTTGATGGTATTGGGATTACTTATTTGGAACAGGATGTGATTAAGTATTTATTGATTAAAACTACGTAAAAGAATACAATAAAGAATACAAGTAAAAGAATACAAAGTGAACGTCCAGGTGGGTGCCCACAAACTGAAATTTTTTCAGTGATTAAACAACCCAAATCTTAGAATTCTTATGTAATTCACGGCATCGTTCAATATATCTGATTCGAGTGGTTTTGATGACTAAAAGTGTAGTGGACATCCAAATGAAGGAAGATGGCATCCAAAAAAGTTGATAATCGAGGGTCGCTGATCAAAATGGCCGCTAATCAACAGCCGTCCGATCAACCGATTGAAGTTTAATCCATTGAATACGCACTCACAGTCCCTTAAAATTCAAAATATCTAGATAGTCGATTGACTCGTTTATTGAACTTTACAGAATTGTATATGATAGTTATGTAAGATGAGAGCCATTACTTCCTATAAGCTTTTGCACTCTATTTCAGCTTAGTGAAAGTGATTAAAAACCACACGATCCACTTTCCAAATCACGATTTCACATAGCTTTCAAGTTCAATCGACTATCTAGATATATGAAAGTCACTTTTGCTAGGCAGCACCTGCAAAAAGTTAGCGTGCTCCAACAGTTTTGTTACATAGGCCTAGCCATACTGTCTTGGGACGGAGCACGAAGGCATATAGAAAGGGAATATCATGTGGAGTCAATGATGAGATTAATTTAACAAAATTTTGTGTATGTCGCTCAGCTTGTGAATTTCTTCATTGGCTATGTCCGCTCCAACAAACCAAGGTTCAACTTGCGCAGAAAAATAAAAATTTACCTGACCCAAGAACCTGAAAATCACAAATAGACTTCCTTTATGATCCTTATGATTCTTCTTGAGGTGTTAGGACCAACCTGTGCCGACATCTCCGATTGCTTAACGTCTTTGGCTTGCGTTAATGGCTCAACTTTAGCTAGCTTACCAATGGAACACCTGAAAAAGCAACAAAAATAAGTCAGCAGAAGTGCAAATATTGGCTGAAAAACGAAAAAAATAGGCCTTAGAAGAAGTAAAGTCACTGATAACAGCCCACATTAGTGGGGTAATAATGCAAGAAAGCCTAGATAACCGTGCCAAACATTCTTATCTGGTTTAAAACAACGAAAAAAATAATAAAAAAACCATCTAAAACATGATTCTTCAGAAGATTGGAGAATTTGCCGGGAAATTTCACATATTTACCGGGACTTTTCAATTTGATCCATGAAAATGTGCTATGCACAAGGCTGTTCATTTGATTTGCCAAGGTTTCAAAGCTTACTCAGTGATCTGGTCATGTGAAGCCTAAAACTGAACTTTACTTATGCTCTGCCTAGTAGCTTTATCAGAAAATTTTTATTCACTACAGTCGAACCTTGACATAACGAAAACCCGAGGGTCTGACAGCTTTTCACCTCCGTTTTGAGTCTACAGGTAGTTAAGAGGCCTGCACATTCGGTTTAGGGCGATTTAAATTTTAAACGAGACGACTTTTTGATGACATTTGGTAAAAACGATTTTTCGCTTGTCCCCTTGTGGTTTCAGTCCTGGTCATGGGATGCATCGGGATGACCAGTGCCCAAACCTCAGGGGGACCAAGCGAAAATCGTGTTTTCATTATATACCAAAAAATTGTCATCAAAAACTGAGTCGATCTGCGTTTACAGAATTTTAAAAATCGCCCTAGAAAAAAAGTTATGGCCGTTTAAAAGTGTGCGAATTTCTTGAAACACCCTGTACTTATCACATTCAGTCAGTCAAATCTATGAAGTTGCTAGGAACTTCCTATTTTTGCCATTAAGATCTGTGGAGCCTGATATAAATACACCTCTTTTTGAAAATCAGGTTCCAGTTCCACGGGTCATTGACAAAGTTACTTGTTTATTAAGAAATGATCGGTAAAATTTGAATCTTTGCGATTTTTTGACTAAATTGGCGAATCCTGATTAACAAAAGACTTCAAAATAGAGGTAAAAGAGTGTCGGACCCAGCGAGAAAACATATTTGAGTGGGTCGTTATCTCGAAGTTTGACTGTATTTCTCACCATATTTTTGCTTAGAGCTTGTCAGTCAAAGGAGATAGTCTTAGATTTATAAAATTCAAAAATTTGCAGGAATTTTCCGAGCAAAGGTGCCAAGTGGAGCGTCCACTGGCATCTACGAAGCCCTGGAGTTGCGTGATGGAGACAAGAAAGTGCACCACGGAAAGGGAGTTCTGAAGGCTATTGCCAATGTAAATGACACCATCGCCACTGCTCTCATCGCCAAGAACTTCAATGTGACTCAGCAGAAGGAGATTGACCAATTCATCATTGACCTGGATGGCACTGAAGACAAATGTGTGTGAATTACAGATTTTATAGTTAGCCGATTGTTTTCAAATCGGAAAATTTCAGCTAAATTTGGAGCCAATGCTATTCTGGGAGTGTCTCTGGCAGTTTGCCAAGCTGGAGCTGCCCACAAGGGCATGCCTCTCTACAAATACATTGCTGAATTGGCTGGAAACCCCAAGGTGGGTCACCCATTATTGTAATGAAAAATTCAAAACCTCGTGGACGTAAATGGAAAAAATCAACAAAATGTCTCATTTTGGTTTAAAAGTGACTCATTTTAGCTGAAAAACCTCAACTTTTGAGTTCTTAAGAGAAAAGCTGAAAAGTGGGCATTTGTTTACTTATCTGCAGTCAACTGTTTTTTGATTATGTGAAGCCTTAAGCGCAGGGTAGACCAGAAAATGTTAGGAGGGATATAAATGACGATGGTTTTTGAACGCGGCGACATTTCCGGTGTACGGTCAGTTAGCGACGCTGTCAGTTAGACGCTTTTTTCAAAAATTCAAAAAGTCAGTTTCGTTAAGTTTGTTTCGTTCACAGCTCTATTCCGATGCTTATTTTAACGATCAGTTAGCGACAACCAACCAAACCCCTCACATCCTCCACCACAACTTTTATTCAACCAAATGAACATAACAACCGACACAACAATGATTAGTTTTTTTTAAGTTCTTATTTCATTTCAAACATTTTCTTTCATCTCGAACTTCGCCACATCCAAGAGGTCGGCTTGGTATCGAATCCATCTCACCGGGAGATTCCATGGCGCCGGTTTCAATGTTCTAAAATGTCTTAATTTAAGCAATCTTCAGCAGAATACTATGATCCAGTCAACCTTGTCGACGAGGAAGGGAACAAAACGAGGAGTATCATTTGGCTGGAAGAGGACGAAGTTCTGGCTGTAGAGTTTGGCAGCCAGGAGGAGCTGCATGCTACTACCCTATTCCCCGAGTTGCGAATATTTTCGGGCATATTCTTCCACACTGTCTGCGCCTCCGAAAAACTGGATCCACTTGCATTGCTTGCCGGCCTTGTTGGCTTGTTCCAAGAGGAACTGCATCAATTCTCTGCGCACTCGCAAGGATGTGAGGGGTTTGGTTGGTTGTCGCTAATTGATCGTTAAAATAAGCGTCGCTAACTGACAGTCGCTAACTGACCGGTCCCCGACATTTCCCAATTTTCAATTGGCGGAGGACACTTTTTTACTCAGAAGATGCTTAAAATGTCTTTTGAATCATTTCTTTATTTGCATTTAAAATAAAAATTTTATTTGTTAATCTAAAAAAGATCTTAAAGATCTTGCCAATAAAAATTGAAGTTATCTGGCTGAAAAAAAGCTAAAAACATTAAGCCAGGGTTGAGGATTGAATTTGCATTGTGGGAGAGACCTTATGGTGCAACAAAAGTCGACTAATTCGTCTTATCTGTCATTGTCAAATCTGAAAAAATTTTAGATGCAAACAAAAAATATTTCGAACAATAATTTTTAAATAAAAAATTTAAAAAAAATTCCGCCAATTCAAAATTTGGAAATTCCGCTGCGTTCAAAAAACCATGGTTCTTTAATAGCGCGCTCACAACGAGATATCGACCGTTGTCCTTTTTCGTGTGCTTCCTAAAAAATCTTGAATCAAACACAAAAAAATTTTTCAAGTACCTGCGGTTTCATTAGTGGGTTATGCTCAATTTCTTCTCGAGCGCATCTGTCGATATCCCTCGCCATCAATTCGTTTAGCTTACGTAAGCGGCAACCAGCAAAATGAACACTTTGATTCAGCATGAAGCGATCACCCTTTTGTTGCAGAAATGGCAGCGGACTTGATATTACATCTTCTATGGCTTTTAAGAAAAAATTTAAATTTTCACAATGAAATTTATTTTTTATTTATTTTTATGAGCACTTTGTGATGGCCAGCATCCGCCTTCCAATTTTCTCTGTATATAGCAGTTCCACTTTTTTCGTTTTTCATTGAATTAGACATTTCAGTATCTAGAAACAGAAATGTTTTTTAGAAATAATAATAAAAATAAAATTTGACAACCATATAAATAAAAACCAAAGAAGAGGTATACTTATAAAACAATGAGTAATAGCACAAATATATGCAGAGACCCATTCTTTTAGTGCTTGCTCGCGATGTAGTTAGAAAGTCAGTGATCCTTTCTACTTATTGAAACGTGATTTTTTAGGGTAAATACTTTAAAGGACCATGCTTGCAATGGTCTGGTGGGTCCCCGCCAATTCAAAATTTTCCTAATCATTGATCTTCTGTTCGGATTTTCTAACTTGGTTTCTAATAAAAACAAGGTCTAGAATTTAGGTGTAGTTTTGTTTGAAACCAAGTTAAAAAATCCGTACAGATGATCAATGATTAGGAAAACTTTTTGAATTGGCGGGGGACCCACCAGACCACCGCGAGCATGGTCCTTTAACAACAGATAAAATCACTCTTAGGAACTAGAAAATGTTTAACACTACGTATCCAATGACGCGGAAAAGTGTGACTGCGACTGTGACTTTTGCCGCGTCATTGGACACGTAGTGTAAAAATCGCAGAGACATAACCTCGCAGATCTCAACATTTGACTTCCCACCTCTATTGTGAGCTCCCTATAAAAACATACACTTCTTGTCAGGACTTTCATTTTGACAAATTAAAAAAAAACAATTGCTAACTGGCCGTACTCCGATAAGACCCACTCAGTAGTTTGAGGGTTAAACAGTTCAAAAAGAACAACTTGGATGTGTGGAAGAGCTTGAAATAGTAAGTCACAACGCTATTATCGGCTGGATCATCCAAAATTGAGGCACTTTTCAGCTGAATTGAGAACCTCAAATTCTCCTCTGATTTAAATTTAACTGAAAAGCTCAATTTTTTATCGAAAATTTTCAAGTGCATAAAACTTTTTAAATCCAAATACTGGATTGAGACGTTCTTTTGTAGGTGATTCTACCTGTGCCAGCTTTGAACGTGATCAACGGAGGATCTCATGCTGGCAACAAGCTGGCTATGCAGGTTACTTCTGTTAACCATCTTGTTTTTTAAAATTTCATTGTTTTTCAGGAGTTCATGATCTTGCCGACTGGCGCCAGCACTTTCACAGAAGCCATGCAAATTGGCACTGAGATCTACCACCATCTCAAAAACGTGATCAAGAAGCGCTATGGACTGGACGCTACTGCTGTGGGAGATGAGGGTGGTTTTGCACCCAACATCCAGAGCGCCAAGGAAGCCCTCGAACTCATCAAGGAGTCCATTGAGGTAGCTGGCTACACTGGCAAGGTGAGCGACTATTGAACAGATTTTCAAAAATTACAAGAAGACCATTTTTGCCACTAAAATATTATGGTTATCCGACATTTGCGCGCACGACATTTGCGCGCCAAAATCGTTTATTCTGGTCAAACAGCTCGACAACCTTCCTGAATGGTTCTTTCCCATCTTAGTTTTTACCATCCTAGTGGTTTTGAACCACCCTTAGCAGTCTTGAATTGCTCTTGTTCTGAACAATCTTCAGTGGTCTTATTTGATCTTCAATCGTCATAAACTATCCTGAGTGGTGTTAATCTACCTTTAACGGTCATAACCCATTCTCACTAGTCCTGGTAGTGTTAGCCAGGTACCTAGATGATGGTACTTGGGTAATATCCAGGTGGTGGTACTCGAGTAGTCAAGATTGGCTAATTATTGAGATGGCTAATTAGACTACCGTATTTTACAAAAAGATTTCATCCATCTAAGTCTCGGCACCAGGATAGGTGAGGCAAACATAAGGCCACCAGTCATATTTATTTAAACCTTCAATCGTGATATTTAGCAAGAGATTCAAACTTCTCTTAGTTAGCACGTTAACAAAGGGCAATAACAATATTTCTAGTTTTCAAGATCACTAACATAATCTTCTTCCTCTTGGCTTTCATCTTCTTGGCTCCCTAGATTGCTGAGCAATTATTAGAGGCAATTAAGCGATTATTAGAGAGAGGGCGAGTAATACAGGT
This sequence comes from Ditylenchus weischeri, assembly GCA_029231635.1. Taxonomy (NCBI): domain Eukaryota; kingdom Metazoa; phylum Nematoda; class Chromadorea; order Rhabditida; family Anguinidae; genus Ditylenchus; species Ditylenchus weischeri. The sequence goes on from JAMRYI010000189.1 coordinate 205,601, forward strand.
TATACGGTAATTTTAGCTTTAATTTTTTTCGAACCTGGCTAACACTACCAGGACTAGTGAGAATGGGTTATGACCGTTAAAGGTAGATTAACACCACTCAGGATAGTTTATGACGATTGAAGATCAAATAAGACCACTGAAGATTGTTCAGAACTACTGAAGGCAATTCAAGACTGCTAAGGGTGGTTCAAAACCACTAGGGATGGTAAAAAAAACTAAGATGGGAAAGAACCATTCAGGAAGGTTGTCGAGCTGTTTGACCAGAATAAACGATTTTGGCGCGCAAATGTCGGCGCGGAAACGTCGGCGCGCAAATGTCGTGCGCGCAAATGTCGGCGCGGAAACGTCGGCGACGACATGTCGGCGAGGAAATGTCGTGCGCGCAAATGTCGGCGCGGAAACGTCGGCGACGACATGTCAAGAGAATGTCGCAAGCGCAAATGTCGGCGCGGAAATGTCGTGGCGCGCAAATGTCGGATAACCAATATTATGATATATTCTTAATTTGGCCAAAATAAATCGAGTACAGACTAAATATGAAAATTTGGAAAAATTAAGACCCCGAATCGGATTAGCTAGCTAAAATTTGTCAGCATCGTAATTTTTCAAAAATAAATCACGATCATGACTTAAAATCGGCATTTTTTAATTTGAAAATCGGGTTCCTAATTTTGGGATTCGATCACAAAAATCGGTCGTGAATCGGGATTTAATCACCATCTCTAGCAAAGAAAATAAAACTTGTGTCCAGCTCAGATTTGAAGTAAAGTATGGTTTTTAATATACGGTTTTGAAAATATGACTTTTGGACCCTAATACAGAATACCCCCCCCCATTACTTATGGCTTCTAAAACTTAAGTAAAGAGCACCCAAATATATGTTTCAGACCCCAGAAAAAGTGTGAAACTATTATTAGTCACTACTTCCATACGCTGGCCTACCCTAAGCCTAAGTAAAGAGCACCCAAATATATGTTTCTAGACCCCAGAAAAGTGCGTGAAACTATTATTAGTCACTACTTCCATACGCGCCTACCCCAAGCCTAAGTAAAGAGCACCCAAATATATGTTTCAGACCCCAGAAAGTGCGTGAAACTATTATTAGTCACTACTTCCATACGCTGGCCTACCCCTAAGCCTATAAAGAGCACCCAAATATATGTTTCAGACCCAGAAAAGTGCGTGAAACTATTATTAGTCACTACTTCCATACGCTGGCTACCCCAAGCCTAAGTAAAGAGCACCCAAATATATGTTTCAGACCCCAGAAAGTGCGTGAAACTATTATTAGTCACTACCCATACGCTATTTTCACCCTCTGCCTAAGTAAAGCACCAAATATATGTTTCAGACTTCAGAAAAAGTGCGTGAAACTATTATTAGTCACTACTTCCATACGCTGGCCTACCCCAAGCCTAAGTAAAGAGCACCCAAATATATGTTTCAGACCTAAAAGTGCGTGAAACTATTATTAGTCACTACTTCATACGCTGGCTTTACCCCTAAGCCTACAAAGAGCACCAAATATATGTTTCAGACCCCAGAAAAAGTGCGTGAAACTATTAGTCACTACTTCCATATTGGCCTACCCCTAAGCCTAAGTAAAGAGCACCCAAATATATGTTTCAGACCCCAGAAAAAGTGCGTGAAACTATTATTAGTCACTACTTCCATACGCTGGCCTACCCCTAAGCCTAAGTAAAGAGCACCCAAATATATGTTTCAGACCCCAGAAAAAGTGCGTGAAACTATTATTAGTCACTACTTCCATACGCGCCTACCCCTGCCTAAGTAAAGAGCACCCAAATATATGTTTCAGACCCCAGAAAAAGTGCGTGAAACTATTATTAGTCACTACTTCCATACGCTGGCCTACCCCTAAGCCTAAGTAAGAGCACCCAAACATATGTTCCAGACCCCAGAAAAAGTGCGTAAAACACTTATTAGTCACTACTTCCATACGCTGGCCTACCCCTAAGCCTAAGTAAAGAGCACCCAAACATATGTTCCAGACCCCAGAAAAAGTGCGTAAAACACTTATTAGTCACAACTTCCATACGCTGGCCTACCCCTAAGCCTAAGGGCTAAGCCTAAACTTGATGTTCCAAGGGGTAGTTACAACGATTTTTAGAAGGTCTGATTTTCGGGGGGTATTCTACACTAGCGCCGACTTTTGTAATAGAGACGACTTCTTTTTTGATATTTTATCCCTATTGACAGCTAAGATTCAGCAAAAAAAAAATTAGGTCAAAATTGGTCTGGACGTTGCCGCCAGTGAATTCTTCAAAGATGGCAAGTATGACTTGGACTTCAAGAGTGGCAAGGCTGACCCTCAGCACATCATCAGGCATATTTTTAGTTGAAACTTCCCAAAAATTTGATTTCAACTGAAATAATTTTAGTGGACAAGAGCTTGGCGAGCTCTACAAGACCTTCATCCAAGACTACCCTGTGGTTTCCATCGAAGATGCCTTTGACCAAGATGACTGGGACAACTGGAGTCAGTTCCAGGCTAGCATCGACATCCAATTGGTGGGCGATGATCTGACTGTGACCAACCCTAAGCGCATCCAGCAAGCTGCCGAAAAGAAAGCGTGCAACTGCTTGTTGCTGAAGGTAAGCTAAGTCTCTTGCGCAAAAGGTGCGGCTTTTTTCATGTTACTTCACTCAGTAATGGTCGTAACTTCATTTTCTCCATCAAAAACAATTTTCATCTCACAGCCAAAGCACACGTCTACAAAATCAGCTGTAAATAGAGTGAATGTTGACAAAGATGTGGCAAAAGTCAAGAAGGTCCGCACTCCGGAGTCGCACTCAGATCCACGCAGGAGGCGTGGGGCGCCAGACTGCGGATTTGCTCAACTTTTGCTCACTTTTTCAATAGCTCATTTTGTGCGCTTATCTCTTAGATACATGGGAACTTGTTTACTTGGGGGCCCTTTTTGGTCAACTGTGAATAGTGTTCAGACGTCGCCTAAGTAATTTTTATACGCTAAAAACGATAAAAAAAGTTCTTTCCAAACAATTTCCATACTAAAAAGACATGTTTTGAAAAAAAATTTGGTTATCGAAGGTTGACCAACTGCCTTGGTCCCCCAAGGTAGGCTGAGCGAATGAGCGGTGTCTAAAAAAATTATTGAATATTTCCACTACGTTTTGGTTGCTGGAGCTGGGCAAAAGAGTCTTTAATGCATGTATGATCAAGAGTCTTGCTCGGAATCATGTCAAAGGTAAGTGAGTGCGCGCATCTCTAACCAACCAAACCCCCTGCGCCCCCCGAAGAGGGGCTTGTTGCTGGGGTGAGATGCGCACATCACATACCTTGACACAAATCCTCGAAAGTGACTCTGGATGCATAAAAACAGTATGCATACTAGATTCTTTATGCGGTAGGCCCCAGCTAACAAAACTATGTTCAAAATCCCATTTTCCGGTATTTTTGAGGATATGAAGGTACCTTTTTTGGTTTATTTAGCTTAGGGGACCAAGGCAGTTGGTCAACCTTCGATAACCAAATTTTTTTTCAAAACATGTCTTTTTAGTACGGAAATTGTTTGGAAATTTTTAGCGTATAAAAATTACTTAGGAGACGTCTGAACACTATTCACAGTTGACCAAAAAAGGCCCCCCCCCCCAAGTAAACAAGTGCCGATACATGATCATACCAACTGCAAAGTTTTTCAACAGCGGAAAGAAAAGTTATGGCTGTTTCCAAGTGAGAAGTACGAAAAAGCTGCTCTTATCGATCACCTTTATATTTTTTGGAATTCGATTGGGATAAATTTTGTTGCTTCCAGGTCAACCAAATTGGCACTGTCAGTGAGGTGAGTGTTGATTTAGTGAATACTTCTTGATTTTTTGGTAGCAGACAAGCTATCTTTATTCTTGCTCATTTTCAGTCGATCGAGGCAGCCAACCTTGCTCGCAAACATGGCTGGGGAGTGATGGTGTCCCATCGTTCAGGCGAAACTGAAGACACTTTCATTGCTGATCTTGTGGTCGGACTTTCTACTGGACAGGTACGCTTAGGTTTAATATTTGGTCAATTGCTAAAAAGACCACCGGGGCTGAGATTTTAAGATGTTTCCGACTTTTTTAAGCAATTTACTTTATTGCAAATAAATTATAAAAAGGGCAATATTTTTTTGCGGAAAAAGGGTAGGGTTGTTGAAATTCGCGAATTTAAAAAATTGCCAATTATTCGGGCGAATATTCGCGCGAAGATTGCTAATCTTTGCGAATATTCGCGAATATTGAAATTTTTTCTGGAATACATGTCTACCCTTTGCAAATCTTTATTATTCGTTCAACCAAACAACTAATCACCAAACAACACATCAAACTCATCAACTCCGTCAACAACACTATTTTCTTCGATACTTGGTTCTTCTTCTGATTCCGGCTCATTTGCTTCATTCACCCGATTGCGCTTCTTGAATAGATCCGCATGCTCCAACATGAGATTGTTCTTGATGAACGTCAACCTTGAGGCCATCTCCACATCTAGCCTTGAATGAATGATTTATACAGACTTAGAGTAATCGTAAAAAAACCGGTTACGCACTTTGGTATGGATTGCTGTGCGGATCGACCAATTCCTTTTACACGGAGCAGCGGTGATCTGCACGGACTGAAGCGCCTTGTAGACCAATGAAAGTGGTGAGTCATTGTAGAAGCCCATCCAGAAGCTAATTCCATCTAACAAGTCGTTTACGACACCGTATCACTCGGCAGGAAACGGGGCCTTGGGGAACTTTAGCCTTGGGGAACCAAGGCATAAGGTAAATTTTTGCAAAAAAAAATTTTAAACTCTTACTTATCAGTAAAGAAATCGTTGGAAAACAACTTTTAGCGTATAAAAAGTAGTTAGGAGCAGGGAACTGCAAAAGGTCCTAAAGCCTTTAAAATAGGACTATTTTAGGACTATCTGGTCCTAAAATAGTCCTATTTTAGGGAACAAATAGGACTAGTCCTAAATTTAAAAATAGTCCTAAAATAGGACTATTTTTGCAATAGTCCTATTTTAGGACTATTTTTGAATTTAGGACTAGTCCTATTTTAGGACTATTTTTTAAATAGTCCTATTTTAGGACTATTTTTAAATTTAGGACTAGTCCTATTTTTGAAAAAAATAGGACTATTTTAGGACCAAATAGTCCTAAAAATAGTCCTATTTAGGACCTTTTGCAGTTCCCTGGTTAGGAGGCATTTAAACCTCATACACAGTTAACAAAAAAGGGACCGCCCAAGTGCACAAGTGCCGTTTAAGCTTCTTCCCTCATGTCAATATTGATTCACATGAAAAAAAAATACGACAAGCTCATAATTGGCGTAAAATCGAAATCTCACAAATATTTAGCACAATATTCCAAATTGCAGATCAAGACCGGAGCTCCTTGCCGTTCCGAACGCCTGGCCAAATACAACCAGATTTTGCGTATAGAGGAAGAGTTGGGCGACCAGGCTGTGTATGCAGGCGAGAAGTTCCGTAATCCTCAAGCCTGAACAGCCCATCCACTAATCTAGCTGCTATAATATTATAGTCTTGTATTTTTTCTATTTATCCTATTGAATAGCAGAGCAGTGCAACCATACAATAAATGAATGTTTTGTTGTTAAGCCTCATTGTTTTGGATGGAGCACCACCGGTTATGCATGGAATGAAGGGAGGAGAAGATTAAGCCTAGGTAAACCGGTAATCCACCTAGCTCGGGACCAGTTTTGACTAACAAAGAGCTATGCTAAGTGTTTGGCCTTTATCATTCCCTTCTTTTTGTGCATTGATATTAGCTATTGATAGCCAGACTTGACTTGCTAAGCCACCCACAGCTAGCTGGTAAGACAGCTTATTGCCAGGATTAGTGGCAGGCGAAAAGTCAGTTTGGTTTTTTTAATGTGACTAGAATGTTTTTTCTACAAAAAATATAGGTGCAGTTTCATGTTTTTTATTTGGCATCCCTTTACTTAAGTTTTTATTTTTGTGAGACAAGCATACTTGCACGCAGCGCTTTTTTATTTTCAGCGAGCGTGCAAGTATGGAGACAAGTAAGGTCAGTGAAATGTTTTCAAAAGGCTTCATATGCTATCGGAACTGAAAAAAAAAGTAGTTTGATTTTCGAATTTCGATCAAAAGTGAAAACAAAGAAATTTGGAAAATCAGTCATCCTCATTTTGATTATGGGTAATGAAAACGAGCATGAGGTAATTCTACCATAGTTATTTTACAGTGTATTTTGCATTAAAAAAACCACTCAACAAAAAAAGACAATGCGTAGTGTTCCGCCATTGAGAAAAAGTGCCATGTTTTCTTTCTTTTAGTCAAAAAGGCTAAAAAATTTACCACTTTCTTTGAAAGTGATAACACCATGAGGTAGTCCTGTGATTCTACTTTCTGACAACACATCATGTATTGCAGCATCTGTGCAAAATATAGCACAAAAGGATAAAAGTATGAAGCAATTTTTTTAACTTGCTTTATACTTTCACCTTTTTGTGTAACATTTTGCAAAGATGTTGCAACAAGTAATACGGCTACTTGATGATGTAAGTACTTTCAAGTACTTGTAAGTACTTGTTTAGTACTTTCCTAAAAGTGTTAATTTCTTTGTCTCTTGGAATAAAAGAAAACATGGCACTTTTTCACAAAAACGGGGTACTTTTTCGTTAGAACGTGACATTTTTCCGTTTTATCACAACAAAAAAAAGACCATCGCCGTTGATGAAAACGGCAATTTCGAATTTTTTATGGTTTTAATTATTTTTCGCCTTAAAACTCAACATGAAACCAACCTTTAAACAACTTCTTGATGATTTCCTTGCTGATTTTTTTGCATGTTGGCCTTATTGTTGGTAATGATCCGGCGTTGGTAATGATCCAGTCTGCCAGCTCCATATCAAGGTATGATTGCTCACTTGTCGGACGAAACCATAAAGTTGCTTTCATTTGGATCCTCTGGACTTGTTACTTCTAAAAAAAATAATTTTGAAAACATGCTTAGGGCGAAAATAAAAACTCGCGATTTTCCTTGCCTTTTCCTCCTCCTTTTCCTTGCCCATCCATTCTCTGATGCTTTTTCTGTCGACGCTGAACTTCTTTGCGGCGTATTCGATTGCGATTTGCGCGCCCATTCCATAGCCTTCATATTTGTTCCTGCATCGTTGTTTCAGGAAAGCTTCTTGTTGATAGCCTTTGTCTTTATGCAACTGAAGTTGCTCGGGAACTCCTATAGAAAGGTCCACACCGCATTTTTTTCAACGTAATTACGACAAAAACGTAATTTACGAAAAAATGATTTTAAATACGCCCTAATTATTTGTAGCTACTGTTTTTTATTCTTTGTAATTTACTAGCGTAGCCATTTTACAACTAGATCCATCCATAGTTTAGTTAATCGTGTATATCGTGTAATTTGGATAAAAAATAAAAAAAGGTGGTGTGGACCTTTCTATAGGAGTATCGTTCCTCGAAATCGCTCATTTGAAATCAACAAAACAGCGAAAAATGGGGCAACCAAAAATGGCGTAAAAATGCGCAACAAACAAGATTTTTCGAAACTGAAGTTTCCTTTAAAAAATTAAAAAAAAACTCTAACAACAATTTTTGGTTGAAAAATAACTCCCCTCCCTCTAATAACTCCCCAGCCCCGAAGGAGGGTTGAAAATTAATTCCCCATGGGCAGTTGATGGAGTAAATACGGTTATTTAGTGTATAAACCTGCTAATTTCAATACGGCTATTTTGTCAGCCGGCTAATTTGAAATCCGCTATTACGAAGGCCGGCTGTTTGAAAATCCGTTGTATTTTGAAAACCGTCTATTTTGCAACTTCTATTTGCTAATGACGATACCGCAGTTACACCTTCATTTCTGTTATTTATAGCAATGTAAAATTTTGCGAGATTTCCAACCCCTCTTGCAAATTGCATTTTTCTCTATTTTCACATATTTTAGTGCAAATGTTATTTTGTAAGGAAATTAGATAAAAAATCTCCACCGCAACTGCTGTTAAATACAAAGACCATTCATTTGTTTTTCTCGTTCAAGTGAATAAAATTACCTAAAAAAACTCCTGCTTCATTTCCACAAGCCTTTTTACAATCGAGGGTCATTGCTAAAACCAGCACTTCCCTGCTTTCTATTAATAGGCGGTCATCATCTAGGTCACTCGCCATCCAATTACCTTTTCCAAACTTCATCACAAAAAATGGAACACCCCGCCTCGCTCCACTAATTGCTCCAGCTGGAAGTAATTTACGCAAAAAAATTTTGTGCAATTTTTCCCACTTTCTACACCAAAATTAGAATAGAACCTAGAGTAAATGGTCCACTGACTGCGCCACTTTCACCCTTCCAATTTCGCTACCAAAATCCCAAAAAGTGAAAAGAGATTGTGCACCAAATAGCTGCCTATTTTCTACCTGTTCTTGCTGAATATTTGGATCTATGCAGCGGATATGTGCAAAAAAGTGAGTAAGCTTTGCAGAAAAGGGAGTTGCGAGTATTTTTGCGGCAGCCAATGTTGTTGCTAGTTGAGCCATAAGTAATCCTGAAGATCCAGCTAGTAACCCCCAGCCAATAACCCTATATAAACAGCTGGACCGCTGACTATATTAACAGTTGACTATATAAGCAGTTGACTATATTCCACAATGCTAACTATGAAGTGCATAGCTGTTTTGTTGACTGTATTTTTGGAAGAGATGGTGAGGGCATACCCCCAGGGCATGTTTGGTGGATCCTATGGAGTCCAGGGAAGTGTTCAGCCCATGATGGGGTCTATGGAGGGTGGTGGTGCAGCCCAACCTATAATGCCTGTTAATGGAGCTCCTAATCCGTTTGCCGGTTATGGTATGCAGCAGCAGCAGCAGCAGCAGCAGCAGCAGCAGTATGCCGCGGCTCAACAACAACTGCAAATGCCTCAGATGGTGATAAGGTATGGTCAAAATGGAGGGTTTCAGCAGCAGCAGCAGGCACCTCAGCAGCAGCAGTTTGGTAATATTTACCAACAACAGCAGCAATTGTTGAAGCAGATGATGCTGCAACAACAGCAGCAACAAAGGTAGTCACTTCGAGCTGTTTTTGTTGATAAAGTCGACTTATCATTATACTGGGACAATACTTTTTTTGGCTAAAACCACATGGTTTTTCAATTTTTCAGATGATGAACTTATTCTTGAGCCGTTTGTTTGGTTACCTAACTTGGTTACCGAATTTTTGGAAGCCGTTTCAGAATTGTATAAAATATTAAATTTTTAAGAATTTTTTAATAACAAGTAGCCCAAGCACTTTATGAACAAAAAAACTCCTAAAAAAGTTTTCCACGAGAACTACCATTTTTCACACAGACACTTTGAAAATTGCAGACTGCAACAAATCCGTCCAGTTGGTAACTTCCAGTCTTCATATGGTCAAAATGTCCAGGGGTTCATGCCCCAGCAACCACTTCACTACAACTTTGGTGGAGCAGGTATGCCCCAACCTCAGGCCATCCAACCAACAGCATCCAGCTCTATCTCTCCAGCCAACATACCCATGCAAGTGGTCATAGGCAGGCAGTTGCCCCAGACCACCAATTCAGCAGTGGCTTATGGGAGTAACACGCAGACCTCGTTCCAGACCGAAGACCAGCTGCCACCCTCCCCACCTACTCCTGGACAATCCAACAACTCGGAACTGCCTAGATTCCTGGAGGGAGCTGGTCCAGAAGTAGTTGACCAGTTCAAGCAAATAATCCGGCAACCCAACACCAGCTACAGTGAGCAAGTCAAACAAATAGATGGTCTGGTGCACAAACTAGACCAGTCCCACCAAGAATTATACAAAATGTTTATGAAGGAAAATGACGACAGGGAACAGCAACACCGAGACAAGATACACCAGACAGTTGCCAAAATGTCTGACAAGGCACAGGAGCAATTTGCTAAGGTGGGTGGTTATTAATTTGTTTGTAGAAAATCCCAATATAGGTGTTATGGAATTTAAAAAAAAAAAGCGGCTCGAGCACTGTTTGGGCACTTCAGATCACGTCTGTTGGTATCCGTATCTGATTAGGACATGGTGTCACTCAAAATTGTTTTTGGAGCTAGTAACGAATAACCCCCCATAATTTTTTTTCAAAATCCTTATATTCACCCTTGTTTTAAGGCTTAGGGCCGGAATTTAAGGAAATATATTTGAGTACAGTCTAACCTCGATATAGTGGCCCTTTAATTTTTAAATAGGGGGCCACTATATCGAGGTTTTCATTTTGAAATGGAAAAATTATTCAGTTTTTGAAAAACGACTGGTAAAATCGGAATCTTCACGATATTTGGGACGAGACTGTCAAAACAGAAGTGGTAAAAAACTTCGAAAATCAGGGTGAAAAAAGTGTCGGACCCAAGGCGGGAAGGAACTTGAGGTGGGGGCCACTATATCGAGGTTAGACTGTATTTTTCAATAGGGTTTTATAAGGAATAAAGTATAGGAGGATAAAAAAGGGTTAGGGGGTATTCGCTACTAGAGTCATGTTCTTAAATAGTTAGAAGGGTAATAATGAAAAAGACACCTGTTTGTGCCTCTCTAAAAGAGTGTCGGAAGCTTCAAAATTTTTTTCAGACTACTTGAAGTTTGCAAAAATTAATAAGAAAATTAAAGCCCACATGGACCCATAAGACTTTTTACAAAAATACCGTATCTTCTTTAATCTCCCCTCCACTTTAGGTGTCTGTAACTCGGAGCAGAGTAAATATTTTGCGTTTTTTTTTTTGCATTTTTTTAACAACCAGGAGCTTTATCGATTCCGCTTCTAAAATTTAAAAAATTGAGATCAGCCCCAAATTTTCCCAATTTTCGGAGGGCTAAAAAATAAGCGTTTCGGGTGCTTATTAGAGAGAATACGCTATATATCAGGGGTGGGACAGAATCTCCGATTGCGGTTTTTTTCGTTGCGATTTCCGTTTTCCTGAAAATAAAGAGATTTTCGGAAAAACAAAATAATAAAAAAAATTTAAAACTACTTAATTGGAATTTTTTTGAGCGAAATGACCTAATTTTTTTGCTATATTAAATTTGTGTTTATAACTGAAAACATGTTGTAAATTGAGATTTGCTTCAGATCTCAGCAGTACTAAGGAATCCTGGAGTGCCAGATCAAGAGCGCTGGGACCGAGTGCTCTCCTTGTATGGCAATATGGATCCAGAGCTGAGGAATGAGTTTGAGCAGAAGTTTAAAGGTTTTGGTCCAACACCCCCTAACTATTTTATTTGAATAAATTTAATATCTCTATAACAATTGCTGCATTGGTTGATTAATTTATGTGGAAGGCTGTTAGTATAAAGGTGACTTCGATGCTACAAACATGCAACACAAATGATTCAACTAACTAAAACGGGAAAAATATTGTGCACAACAAAATGAGATTACAAAACCGCTTAATACACTAGCTGTGGTAGGATTCGGTCGGTTTTTTGGACCGGTCAGTTTATAAAACCAGCTTTCGGTTGGGCTTGTCAGTTTTCTTTCAGTCAGCTAACCGGTTTCAACGGGTACTGGACGTTTGACCCCACTAAACTGACCGCCGCTAATTTGACCACCACCTAAATTGACCGCGGTTCATATTTGACCGCCGCTAAATTGACTGTCTGTATACTTTGACAGCAGGTAAATGGACTGGCCGCTTTATTGGCCAAAAAATCTGGTGTTAGTTTAGTATTGACCGGTCCGGTCAGGATGCCAATTTGCCCTATTTTTAGAGCAATTGGCCCTATTTTGAAAATTTTGCACTACAAAAAAGGTCAAAAGTAGGGCGTAAAACCAGCTTTACTTACAAGGGAGCCTCCCGAACTTGTTTTTCACTCGGCCAGAAGAGTTTGATCTCATTCGATAGCTAGTATGCGACTTTAAATTAAATCTGCTGAGATCTCGGGCCCATAGGCCAAAAAGTTGGGATAAGAAGGCTAGTAAAATATCGACAAACAACAGGGGGGACCAAGGCATTTTTGTATTTAAAGAAGGCTTTATATACGCATCGATTAGGTCACAGGTTCAAGTACTACTGGGTTCATACCTTATTTTTTCACTCTAATTTTTTAATATAACTTGCGATAATAATTTTTTTGGATAACTAAGAGCCTAAGGATCACTTTGACACCGAACCTGTGAATAAAAAACAAGGTGTGCACCCAGTGGTACTTGAACCTGTGACCTGGCGATGTGCATATAAAGCCCTTCTTCCCGAGGTTGAGGATCTTCGGAGTATCTTGGACTGCGAGTTTTGGATACGCTCAGCCTCTGGTTCGGTCTTAAATCTGTGGGTGAGTGTTCTCTGTGTAATACAGAGATGCCGGAACAAGTGCACCCTTGTTCTTATCGACTCTTCTTGAATCCACACTCCAAAAAGGTCTGGCGCAGGCTCAACTTCGGGTCGGGATCCGACCCAGCTGAATGCTTCAGGTTCAGACGAGTACTCATGCTTTTCGCTGCACCCACAGTTGCTGGGTTTGACGGAATTCAAGAATTCAAAAAGAATATTTAAAATAAAAATGCTTAAATTCAAAAAATAATTCCTGCCAAAACCATAGTGTAGGATTTTGTCCCCGGGAATTCAAATATCAACAATTGACTTATCAAGAGGAAAGCATGCTCCTTTAAAGAACCACGCTCGCGGTGGTCTGCTGGCTCCCCGCCAATTCAAAAAGTTTTCCTAATCATTGATCTTCTGTACGGATTTTTTAACTTGGTTTCTAACAAAACTACACCTAAAATTAAATTCTAAGCCTTGTTTTGTTAGAAACTAAGTTAATAAATCCGTACAGAAATCCAACGATTAGAAAAAAATTTGAATTGGCGGGAAACCTGTGATTTGAACCTGTGACCTAGTCGATGTGCATATAAAGCCCTTCTTATAATGCCCGGGGACCCACCAGACCACCGCGAGCATGGTCCTTTGAATTTAAAAACATTGCGAGCCTTCTTATCCCAACTTTTTGGCCTATGGGCCAGAGATCTCAACAGATTTGATTTAAAGTCACGTACTGGCTATCGAATGAGACCAAACTCTCCTGAGCGAGTGAAAAACAAGTTCGCGAGGTTCCATTGTTAGTATTAGGTTTTTGTCCTATTTTTTGAGAATAACTTTTCTAACGATTCCTTTTTAACGCCTTTTTTGAATTCATTCACCCTGCTTCGGAAAATTGACGATGGTCACCCTAGGGTTGATTGAACGACCGGAGCCTACCCTAATTAAAACCAACAAATTACCTACTGTACTTTTAAACTTCTGATTCCTACTTAAAAGATTTATTGATTGATTCCTACAATACGTTTAAAAGCTTTAAAATGCGGTACTATTCCGCCAAATTTTAGCAAAAAAAATTCTCGCCTCTTTAATGTCTTGAAAACACACAAAAGTCAAAATTTTGGTATTTTGGATATCATATGATTCAAAGTTGGGTTGATCACGCTCGTTTAAACGATTAAACGGGCTTAAACGGAAAATTAAACGGACCATTAAACGGATCTTGATTAAACTGATTAAATGGTTTCAAAAACGGCGTTTAATCCGTTTTATGATCAGATAAAATGATGATTTTTCTGCGTTGGTGAGTTTATTTTTTTGTTGATTGTCTTTGAATAGTGTGAATCACTTTTTACGGATGATAGTATTTAGATCACCAAACAGAAAGTTGCCGTCGGCTCAGTGCTTGATTCTCGAAGTCGTCTCAAAGTGGAACTGAAGGTCTTATTGGTTTGTCAGGCTTACGCCAGTTACGAGGATTATTTAGGCCAAGTTAAGTCTTTACCGCCACAATAGTGATCGACCAACTAGGGAGCAAAACATTTTTGCCTGGTGGAAAAAGAATAAGGAACGCTTTCCGTGGATTACTTGAAAGAATACTACTCTCCGTACCAGGAACTTTGGTAAGCAGTGAGCGAACTTTTTCGATCGCTGGCCTTTTGTATGCCAACACACTTAGGAATAGAATAATTGGGAGCCATCTATTGCTTTGCTAATATTTACAGATCTATTCTAGACTCAGTGGTCGCGTGGGGGAGATGCTCATTCTCATCAAAGCCAATCTAAAGAAGCTGAGGCTCGCACCGTCCACCGAGTTCAATGATGAAGAAGTCGGGAAAGAAAAAGGATTGGAGAGCGATGAATCTGGCGAGGAATAATATTGTTTGTTTGCGTCACATGTGTTGTTGGTCGATTGACGGATCAATTCAATTAAACGGATTAAACGACCTTTTAATGGGTGATTTTCATTAAACGTAAACGATAAACGGGTCTGATAAACGGGTCTTAAACGGTAAATGACTTAGGCCAAATTAAACGAACACGATCAACCCTAATACAAAAACCTTAAAAGTACAGTCAATAAAATATTGGGTGCAAAAGTATCTATGCACACAGATGTTGAGCGTTACAGTTACAAAAAGTCGCTCATTAAACTACTTCACAGAAGAAGGTTAGATATACAACAACGAAAAAATCACCACCACCAAAAAGTATTCTATAAATTTTCAATTATTGTATTTGTTCTCAGATTGGGTGACCCTTTTTATCCACTCCAAGAATAGTTTTGAAGTAAAGGTCGTTCATTTGCTCCAATATAATAAAGGTGAGCACAGTGTGGGGACCCAATCTCATGTAGTAAGGTGTGAATCCTTTCCAAAGCGAGAAAAATCCTTCATTGGCAATAACTCGTCTGAGAACATCAGCCACCCCTGTATACTCTGGTTTACCGTTGATTATGCGCATGTTTTGGATCCTGAGATTTAAAATCTTAGAAAATCACAATTATGTATTGATTTACGGTGTCCAGCATTATTAATAGACTAGTGAATGTTTGCCATAAAATTTTAAATAGAGTTGTGCGAAGTTCTGGGAAGTCGTTCTTGAGCATGGTGACCACATTTTTTTGGTCCGCTTTTGTCCGCTTACCGTGTATTTTTGACGGTTTTTTTGACCATAAATCGGCCGTCCTGTGTTTAGTCAAAGCCGCCGCTGTCCGTCCGGAATTGATGACGGGCCGGACTTGGCTCATTATGTTCTTGAAGCGGTAAAATATAGATTCCTATTCGATCCTCGCAGAGCTGATCTACCGGTTAAAATGTGGTCTCCGTCTAGTTATGGCCAAAAGTCAGTAGTTTATTTACAATGCCGGACATCGTAAGTATACCTCGTCTTCACAATATCGACCGGCATACTTGCAATGGTGGTTGCTAGTCCACTGATCATAGAAGCGCAAAAATGGCAAAAAATGCCGTCTTGCAACTGGAAATATTTGTTGGAGACTAATGTTTGCTTTGCCTGAAAGTAGGTGGCCAGTTGGGCTGCATTGACAACCATTGCGCGAGCTACTGTTGGTGTGCATCCCTACAGAAAAACAAGATAAAAAAGCGGTACTATTGCACTTTAGTTGTCCTATGGAAGTTTAGTAGTCCAAAAATATTTTAGTAGTCCGATAGAACTTTAGTAATCCAATATATTCAATATTTTAATTTTTGTTACTATTCATATATTGTGTGGTATTTTAGCTGTATATAAGGGCCACTTTTGTTAAAAAATGACTACTAAGATCTATTTGAAAAGGGACAACGGGCTGTATAGGGCGGGGAAGGGACAAAGAAGGGGCCACATATTTAAAGAGGCCAGCTGGCAACAAAGCAAAGTTGTTGAACATAATTTTGTTAACTGCGGCCTACCGCATATAGAAACTCTGGTATGCATGTTTTTTCATGCATCCAGAGTCACTTTTGCATGATTTGTGTCTAAGGTATGTGGTTGTGCGCTATCTCAACCTCAACCCACCACCCCGAAAGGGGGCGCAGGGGGCTGTCAGAGATGTGTATATTACACTAGCGTGTATATTATACATAGATTTCTTATGTAAAGCGTGTTGTTCGGTCTGATCACTTCCATTGAAAATAGTTAAACAAGGAAATTATAACAATCAAAAAATTTCGGAATTCGGAAAAATTTGAAAAAGTGTAGCGAGTCGCTGTAATGAGTCACAACTTGTAACGAATTGTTGTTATACCAAAAAACATGGTAGAAACGGCCAAAAAGGACTCAAAAAGGCCTAAAAAGTAACCCTCTATTATTCCCTTCCCCTCCCAACACAGCCCTTAGGGAACATCCATGAATTATGTGAGACTGACAGGGGTGTGGGGGGGGGCGGTTCCCATGCCAATCTGACAAGGGGTGGGGGGTAGAAGACCATTTTTCTGACAGGAATGTCAGATTTCTCCGCAAATTTTTCGCTAAATATTTTAAGAAGGTCCCAAAAACGGCCTGTCAGTCTGACATGATTCATGGCCGTTTCCTTATTCCCTTTTTATATTGGACTACTAAACTTCCATTGGACTACTAAAGTGAAATTAATCCAAAGAAGCTATTGTAAGATCCTAACTATCGTACAGTCCACAGAGCCAGAGCTCCTTCCTCTTTGAATATCCTCGAAATCGCATTGAACACATGTTTATAGTTTCGCCTCAATTCCACAGGTTGTCGACCATCTGATGTCATTCGAATAAGGGCCACTTCAGTGGATTGCCTACAAAGGCTCCAACACCGCCAGCAGTAACACCAAGTCCAAGTTTGAGAACAAATGAAGGGTTTTGATTTTCACTAAAATAGATAAAAAACTGTAAGACATTATACCAAAAAAAATTACCCTGAGACTTTGTCAGACAGCCAGGTATAGACACCTAGTCGAGTAGTGGTGTAAGAAGCCTGCCTTGCCAACCCAGCCGATAGCCCATTGTAAATAGAGAAAAAGCCTTCCTTAGCAATAATAGAACGCATGCAATGAAAACTTGAGCTGTATTCTTTTTTCCCAGCAACGCCCGACAGTTGCATTCGATTTTTGACCTAATTATACAAAATCACTGTTGTAGGCTGCGGTAAAAAATTACCAAATCCAGCGGTTGTACAAACAGAGTAGCACCCATTCTAAATCAAAAATATTTAATTTTGGACTGAGGTACAGTGTTTTCAAAAGTCACACTATCACAATTGGGTCACACTAACTTCACCGACCTTTTTATCTGAAATTTTGCTCTCTTATCTCAGATGTTTTTACATCATATTGTAGCTGAGATTTTTCTCTATCCATTGAGTGGTCAAACGCTTCAGTTAAAAATAATTTTTGACAAAATCACACCAAGTGTGACTTTAAAGTCACACTTGGTGTGATTTTGTCAAAAAAAACTGAAGCGTTTGACCACTTAATGGATAGAGAAAAATCTCAGCTACAGTATGATGTAAAAACATCTGAGATAAGAAAACAAAATTTCAGATAAAAAGGTCGATGAAGTTAGTGTGACCCAGATGTGATAGTGTGACTTTTGAAAACACTGCTGAGGTACAAGACATTTCTCCAGAACACGGAAAATCGGAATTTTCAAACACAGTCAACTTTTGATATAGAGACACCGCGTAAGTTCGTTTCCAACCAGGGTCCGACTACTTTTTTAACTTCGTTTATGTAGTATTGTGCCAGTCGTCTTTGATTGGCCTAGCCTGGAAAATCGCAAAGATTCCGATATTGCCAGTCTTTTTTCCAAAACTTAACATTCTTGCAATAGAGACCCTCACTTTCGATATAAACCCCTTAAAAAAGGCACGCCAAAGATTGGGCCATTTCAAATTGGGCCCAGTCAAATTGGGCCCATTCAAATTGGGCCAAATTCAAATTGGGCCAAATTTAAATTGGGCCCATTCAAATCGGGCCAAAATCAAATTGCGCCCATTCAAATCGGGCCACAATCAAATCGGGCCACTATTTTGACTGCTTTCAGTTGAATGGTGCTAACGGATGTAATCACTTGTTCGATTTTCCCCTTTTACAATTTTTACTGTTCAGAAATGGCAAACCTATACAAAAAATAAATATGTTTGAAGGTGTTCGCAAGTGCTATAATATAGGTAGGAAACACACTACAGTCAACTCCTCTGATGACAGAAAAAAGAGCCAATTTATTAAGATAAATTTTTTTGAATCCTTTTGCTGGCCAGAGTCGATTAATCGAAAGTCGGCTGTATTAGAATACTATCACATTTAAAGAAGATACTCTTAAGACTCTCCATAAGAGGAAAAAGTATTTAATTTTCGTTACTAAAAAAATTAAATGAAATGACCCAATTTGAAGGGGCCCAATTTGAATTTGGCCCAATTTCAATTGGCCCAATTTGAATTGTCCCAATTTGATTTTGGCCCAATTTGAAGGGGCCCAATTTGACTGGGCCCAATTTGACTGGGCCCAATTTGACTGGGCCCAATTTGAAATGGCCCAATCTTTGGCGTGCCTTAAAAAATAAGGTGTCGCTAAATGTAAATATGAAATTGTCGTTTTTAAAAAAGATCGGCAAAAACTGGAATCAAATTTTCGAAGTAGACTTACCCAACAGAATAAGTATGAGAAAGTGTTTCGATGAGGACGTTTTTTTGGCCTGTGAGTGAGATTATAAGGTTAGAATTCTCACAAGGGAACCTTCCAAACTGTAATTTCGCTCACAAATATTCTGGCTATGCCATCTTGTAGAGCATAGTCGATTTAGTTATGGAAGTGAAGTCTGTTTGGGCTGGTGAGAGAAAAAGTGGTGAACGCGGCGGCATCGTAATGTGCAAAAACCACAGTAAAAAGTCGTGTGAATTTTGTATTTTCAGTTGAATATTTTTCTTAATTTCAGTTGATTTCTTTTTGTGTTTGCTGTACGCTATTCGCTAGAAGCTATAATTTTTAATTCTTTAGAAAACTATGGAGCAGCTTCAAGAAGAAATTCTGCAAAAATTGGGCCAACTCGACTTGGAATCTATCAACAAAGGGAAAGGTATTTTTCGATTTCCTCACATTTCCTCCTATCAGATTCTAGAGTTTTATGCTTCATTGTTTTTTTAGCATTTATTAGCAGTTTTAGCATTGTTGTGATCGTGTTTAATAAAACGGTGTGGTTGCTGTTGCTATGTGTTAATATAAAAGAAATCAACTGAAATTAAGGAAAATATTCATCTGAAAATACAAAATTCACACGACTTTTTACTGTGGTTTTTGCACATTACGATGCCGCCGCGTTCACCACTTTTCCTCTCACCAGCCCAAACAGACTTCACTTCCATAACTAAATCTACTATGCTCTACAAGATGGCATAGCCAGAATATTTGTGAGCGAAATCACAGTTCGAAGGTTCCCTTGTCAGTGAGACTCTCACTCGGGGTTAGCTTGTCAAAACACTGCTAAAAGACTTTAAAATGGAATTAAAAACATTATCTAATCATAGGTGGAAACAAACTTTTTGAGGTGGCTTTGTGTCGAGAGTTGACTACTTTTACGGTTTTATCATTGAGTATACTTACCCTGCTAATCCGCCGAATAAAAATTTGACAGCACTTGGTACGCTGGGTGGTTTGCGTTGAAGAGCTTTGGCATTCAGATCCACAGCCATGCTTGACATATTCGCTCTTTTTATTATAAAATAGGCTGGGAAAAACATAATTTATTAAACTTCTTTGCTAACATTCGTAAAAATATAAGCAGTGCGACCCGGCTTCTTCACCATTTAGCAGCCAAAATCAACAACAAAAATATTTATTACTCTCTGCACCGGGGCTGCACCGGATATGAAAAAATACCGGGTATCGGATGTCAAAAAGTGCCGGATATCCGGTGCAGCCCTGCTCTGCACCATCGATCAGACAACATTTTTCAACACGGCGATTTTTAGATAACTCTAAAAAATTACAGAAAACAACAATTTTTTAAAATTCATATACTCTTAACTCTTCTTAACAAGGGTGACATAAGGTAATTTTTAATAGAATTTAGATCTCTAACAATCAGCATAAATGTATTTTTTTCCTATATTCAAACAGATCATCAATGAGTCTAATTGTATTGGCACTCTCCTATATTTCTTCAAATTATTCCCATTCAGTAGTACCCGGTGGTTTGTTGGTCAGATCTATCATCACTCGAGAGATCAGCGGTACTTCTGTGGTTATGCGCTTGACCATCTCGAAAATTGACTGAAACAAAAAAAATTTAATGGTAATTTTACGGATTAAATTGAATTGCAGCATCAAATTACTGAAATGCACCACCTAATTCCTTATTTTCGCTAATCCTAGGTCAACTTTGTGTGTAAAATCCCAAATTTCACTTATTTCGTGGACTTTTTTCTTCAAACTCACTGTGTATTTTGAGGAAAAGGCTTGACAAAAAACATCTTTTTCGGTCTTATTTAAGCGAGAATTGGGAAATAGATGCCGGATTTTACAAATAAGGTGCTGGATTTCATTGACTTTTGACTTAGATTTTTCAGGTGGTGCGTTTTTACAAATTTGGTGCTGCATTTCCCATACAACCAATTTTATTCTAAACAAACCTCTTCGGGAAAATCTCGGCCAGGCAGACCAGCCCTTCCTGTCATAAAATCTCTGGTTATAAACGGTCGAAGGCAAATGGATCGGCACAAAGGAGGGAAATATTGAGGAGGTTTGAATTTTAACTCGAAGTGGACTGGCACTAGCACAACTGGCATCTCAAAATTAATCAATATTATTATGTGTTTTTATCTAAAAAAGGCATTACCTGTTGAATAGAAGACATGATGTTTTTCAAATGACTGCTCTTCTGACCATGTTCATCCAACCCGCAAAGCACTTCGTAAACTATGTTGTCCGCTTGTTGAAGTTGCTGCAAAGAAGCTTCATTCACATGTGTCACGGTGATTTCTTCCACAGGCTTGGTCAAACGCTCGCCGAACACGTACACCACACTGAAAATACTTGGTGTAATTACTGTACTGTTTTTCGAGCTAATTTACCGATTGACATTATGAGCTCGATTGGGTATGGTTCTGGCAATGTTCTCCAACAATGTCCAAGGCACACGAGAGCAAGAAAGAGAAAGAGCTGCCACGTAAGAATATGATCTTCGGTCACCTAGGGAATTATAGGTCGTGTTGCAAAATAATCTTATGAGCCTTTTATTACATATTTAGACTTTTTTTGTTACTTCTCTTTTACAGTTTACAAGCCCACCCTCAATTTTTGAAAATTTTAATTTTTCATTCGCCATTTATCTTTTTCATGTTATCCGAATTTTTTTTTGCATACTTTTTGTTATTCTAGCTTTTCGATACCCCTGTAATGGAAGAGCTTAAATATTTGAAGCTTAAGCAAGGTACGTACCGTATTTATTCTAAGAGAAGGCCAGCCTCCAATAGACGGCCTCGCTCTGAAGGGGGTTGTAAAGTAGAAGGCCATGGAAAAAATTTTGAATTGGGGGGCACCACCTCTTATTAGCGTGGGCATGCCCCTTTAATGTTACCTACTTCAAACAAAGATTCGTTTTTGTTTTTAGTTTATGCTCACGAAAACATGTTTCCCGAACTACAAAAAGTAAGAAAAAACAGGAGAAGAAAGGCCAGTAACTAAGCACAAGTCAAATAAAACAATAGAGGAGAACGGCATACTTTAAGACTTGATTGTTTTTGAAGAGGCATAATCCTAACCTAAATTTAATCGAAAACTTTTAGGCCATGGCCTTCTACTTCACAACCCCCTTCAGGGCGAGGCCGTCTATTGGAGACTGGCCTTCTATTAGAATAAATACGGTAACTCCAATTTTTGAAATAAAGCACATTTGACCGAAAGTAAAGTACAATTGGTTCTTATGCATTATCTGGACTACCTGGTTTTACTCTCATTTATGCTAAAGACATTTCCGAGCTCTATCCTCCAAATTTGCCTTTCAGTATCGCTCGTTAATAATGCTTGTGAATAAAGGACGATAACCATAAGATAATTAAAATTAATATGTTTTCAATATCGTGGGACGCATAAATGACAGTAAAACCAGGTAGTCCCGATAATGCATAAGAACCGTACAATTTGATTATTTTTTGTCATTTCATCTAATGCTTATTGATTTCTCAGCATAAAAGTGATTTCGACTTAAAATCGCTTCTAAATATATGGGGTCTCGAACAAAGTACAAATTTAATAATAAAGTACATTCACATACCCTGAGCTTAATTATGCCGTTGGATGAGTGTTATTTTTGAAAATTTAGAGGGGGTGTATAAAGAGGAGAAGTGCGCCTTATTTTACAGCAAAATCACTTTAAAGGACCATACTTGTTGATGACAATGAGAATTTGGCAAATTCAAACGCGCGCGGGACACTTTTTTTTACTCCAAAAATACTTTTTTAAATGTGAAATCAAATTTTCAGTCTTTGGTCGGTTTTGCTGTTGCAGCTCCTGCATTTACGCACAAAGCAAAAACTTTATCCAAATAAGCCGTTTACAAGGTATATTCATCAAAATTTTCGGTGTAATCATTTTCCTCGTCGTCTTCTTCAATTAAAGTGTCCGTGCCTCGCCAGTTTTTTTCTGCGCCATCAAAATAGTCTTCCTCAACCAGCTGTATTTTCTCTTCGACTTCTTCAAATTTAGCATTCACTACATTTTTCAGAAGCTTCTGTTTCCAACTTGATTTTTGTAGCCGTTTAACATGCTTGCAAGTTTTGCAGATGTTACCAACGGATCCTTTACGTTCTCCAAATGAGTCGTTTTTCTATGATGAATATCTTGAACGAGCATGGCATTTTCAATGGCTTGGGGTATTTTGTAATTTTACAAATTACTAATTTTGACTAATCTGTTCCATTAGATCGTCTTAAATTGAGAAATTGAACACACAGATGAACACATTATGAAAAATGCAGGAGCTGCAACAGCAAAACCGACCAAAGACTGAAAATTTGATTTCACATTTAAAAAAGTATTTTTGGAGTAAAAAAAAAGTGTCCCGCGCGCGTTTGAATTTGCCAAATTCTCATTGTCATCAACAAGTATGGTCCTTTAAAGGGAAGCGAAATTTTGAAGAAAAACATAGTTTTAATGATAAAAAGTGTTTTTTAGCTTAATTAATGTGTTTGGACCGAGGGTAGCATGTGGTAATCAGGGATAGTACACTTGTAGTGGGGTTCATGGTATAATACAAGGGGTATTTTTAAAGTTTTCCAAAATTCTTGCCTGTATCTTACCTTGAACTCCCACCGACTGTATAGGAAGCAAAGTGCAACGTACACTATCAGAAAATTCAGTGGCTACTTCTTGGACTAAGCGCTGAGTCAAGACGTAATTATCGTCTTTGAAAGGCTCTGTAGCACACAAAATTCTTATGGCTAGACCAGGACCAGGAAAGGGATGGCGGTTGACCTGAAAGTCAGATGTTCAGGGTGTAACAGAATGTGGAACTTTGTTTTTATAACTTTTTGGCGATTTCGAATTTCTGTAAACGCCAAACGACTCAGAACGAAGGAGTAAAGATAAACTCAAAAATTTTTGACCAAATTTCGAAAAATTTGCCCATAGGGGCACCATTTGCACCACAGGGGGACCAAAGCAAATTTTTCGAAATTTGGTCAAAAAAATTTTTTGAGTTTAATGCGCCATAAAAATTGCTTTTCGATTCTGAGTCGTTTGGCGTTTACAGAAATTCGAAATTCGGCCAATAAAAAAAGTTATGGCCAAAACAAAAGTTCCACAATTCTTGTTACACCCTGTATTTAGGCTTTTGTCATGGCAAGCTTACGATAGATTCAGGCAGTCCTAAGGCACGTCCCAACTCACGGACTTCATCTTTGTGGAAATCTTGCAAAGGTTCGATTACTTTGCCCTAAAATTCCAAAAGCTTTAATGAGCTGTAGAGTCACATCTAGATGCTTAGACATTGTTTGTGTTATACCAGTATGTTTTCAGTTGAGCTGAGTTTATCGCACATGTAATTTTTTGTAGAGTTGGATCAAAATAGTAGTGGAACCGGAATTACGTATGTTTTGGAGCTGGAAACTAAGGAAGGGGCCGGAACTCAACCAGAAATGCAACCAGTTCAGTCAATAACTTTATACGGGCATGCCCACGCTAATAAGAGGTGGTGCCCGGGAATTTAAAAAACTTTCCGAATCATTGAACTTCTGTACGGAATTTTCCAGCTTGTTTTCTAACAAAACAAGGCCTAGAATTTAATTTTAGGTGTAGTTTTGTTAGAAGCCAAGTTAAAAAATACGTAGAGAAGTTCAATGATAAGGAAAAAATTTTGACTTCGGGCACCACCTCTTATTAGCGTGGGCATGCCCCTTTGATGTTACCTATTTTAAACGATTTTTTTTGTTTATGCTCACGAAAACATGTTTCCCGAACTACAAAAAGTAAGAAAAACAGGAGAAGAAAGGCCAGTAACTAAGCACAAGTCAAATAAAACAATAGAGGAGAACGGCATACTTTTAGACCTGATTGTTTTTGAAGAGGCATAATCCTAACGTAAATTTGATCGAAAACTATTACCAAATTCCTGAGTTCCCGAACCAAAGCAGTGTCATTGTGGTGTGTTTTGATGACCTCAGCGCATCCACTGGCCAATTCACTTGCACTCTCAATCAAATCTGGGCGGAGGGTGCCTTGAGCCAGAAACATGCTCTGCATATCATGTCCTTTTAGCATGTCAATGTCTAGGTGGAGCTAAAACCCTTGATTAAAATTACCAACACCAATTTTTTTTAATTAGATATAAAGCAGAAAAAATGTTGGCTACCTGCTGCATAGCAATATCTTTGCATTTAATAAAGGTATCGCCAATTATCATCCTCTTGTCTTCTGGATTCAAAGCCAACTTTAGTGGAGGCGTTTCAATGCCGTTGTAGTTGACTTGGCCATTCAAAAATTCGTCAACAAAGTTGAACCCTGAGTTTTAGAAGAAATTAAAATTTATTTAGTTCAATCTTGACTTGCGCTCTCAATTGTAGTAATTGGTTAGATAGACCCAATTGGGAATTCTAAGCATGATGGTGCCGAATTCAAAAGTCACTACAGTCAAACCTGGCACCCCCAAAGTTCAGCCTGTTTGTCCGACATTTCAGCTCAATTTTCGAGTCTTTTGCTAATTGCCAGTCTAGTCCGAAATATCGCAGATCCTGCCATTCGTTTTTCAAAATCTTTAAATTTCGCCATAGTTGACCTCGCTATCCGGCACCCCTTTTTGAAAATCAGGTGCCGGATAACCGAGGCCCGCGGGTCTTTATGGCGAAATTTAAAGATTTTGAAAAAACGAATGGCAAAATCAGAATCCTTGCAATATTTCGGACTAGACTGGCAAATCACATTTAGCAAAAGACTTCGAAAATTGAGCTGAAAAAAGTGTCGGACCCAAGGTGGGAATGAACTTTGGGGGTGCCGGATAAACGAGGGTTGACTGTATATTATTTTCAAATTCCACTCAATACAATAAATATTCAATCATTGAAATTCTCGAAAAATCGGATGTTTGAATGTTTATTGTCTCGAGTAAAATTTAAAATTGGACAGTAAGTTTTGAGTTTAAGAAACGGTTTTACAAACAAATCGGCTGAGATGAACTTGAATCCAGTGTCAGAATGGATTAGGATTTACTTTCATCTAAAATCAGTCGGCCCTATTCCACAATGGGTACCATTTTTTGCCTTGGTCCCCCCTGTTGTTTTTCACAATTTTTTTATTCAAATTTTTTATGCATTTTCTTCCAAAAAGAAATACCCAAATTCCATCTGTCAATTTTGCCCGTTTTATGATATGCATGTCCTCTCCACAGCTGTCGAATTCTTTAGGAGTTCAAGGCTTGCAAGAAAAGAAATAGCCCCCTCAGTTGTAAGTTTAAACGAATCCCTGAGTCGTATATCCTCCAAATTGATAACTTCGGCTCTATATGTGTTCATGCCAACGCCGGAAAAAATATGCCTTGGTCCCCCCTGTTAATTTTTTGCAAAAATCAGTTTTGCCTTGGTCCCCCAAGCTGATTTTTTTTCAAAATTTTTTTATTAATTTTTGATTAAAAATAATAAAAATGCACTTTGCGTGTTAGAAATATAAATTTACGAGACTACTCCTAGAGTAAATCGATTGCTATGTAGGCCTGTATTGGCAGGAGCACGACCAAAAACAGCACATTTTCCATTGAAAAGGATCAGTATACTTATAAGTTAATAGAAAAAACTATTTAATTCAAACACAAGAACTAAAATGCCTGCAATTAAATGGTTCACGGACAATTAGATGAGCAAACAGGGGGACCAAGGCATATTTTTTCCGGCGTCGGCATGAACACATATAGAGCCATAACTCTTTCGTTTCAACAAGATGCTTGCGTACCATTTTGCTAAATCATAAAATAGCACAAAAAATATTGCACTGTTCGAAAAAAATGGTGAAAAACTACAAGGGGGACCAAGGCAAAAAATGGTACCCATTGTGGAATAGGGCCACATACTTGTGGAATAGGGGCCAATCAGTCTTCATGCCTTGATTTCTTAAAATGGCTGTTGAAGGAGTCAGAACGTCCAGTTGGACCAAATGAACCATCATGTTCAGAATTAAAAATAAGATCTACCTTATTTTTTCTAATACAAGGCCACCCCTCCGATTCGAAACCGTGTTCTTGGCATTGCATTTTCACCCATTTTTTAAGAACGCTCTCATGCAAGTTACCAGCCATTTTGTAGCTAGTGAGATGAGCTACATATTCATTGGCAAGTTTCCTAAGAGTAGTCTTTAAAAAATGGGTAAAAATGCAATGCCAGGAACACGTTTTTGAATTGGAGGGGGGCTTCCATTAGAATAAATACGGTTATTAGTCAATTGCTACAATCGAGTGCGGGAGTATTAAACTAATCCCATACTTTGCACCTCCAATCCAAGTGCATTAAGCGACTCCATGACGTTTTTGCTTTCATTTAAACGCATAAACCCATTGTCAATATGGATGGCAAACACTTTACTAGAACCAAGAGCTTTGTGTAGAAGAGCGGCACACACTGTGGAGTCCACTCCGCCTGACACCATCACCTGCATTTCAACACCAATAAAACTTTGATTTTTTTAAACCAAAATTTCTAACCAAAACATTTT
Organism: Ditylenchus weischeri; assembly: GCA_029231635.1. Lineage (NCBI taxonomy): Eukaryota > Metazoa > Nematoda > Chromadorea > Rhabditida > Anguinidae > Ditylenchus > Ditylenchus weischeri. The sequence goes on from JAMRYI010000189.1 coordinate 232,533, forward strand.
TGTCGCCCACCACCTGCCGAATTTTCTTGATGCAGATGAGCTCACGGTTGACAATCGTGTAAATGGCACTCAATCCAACCACTTTTCGCAAGAAATTAGAGATCATCTTGGCACCATTCTCTGTCAGGTCTACTTCAGGATGGAACTGGACACCGTAGATTTTACGTTTGTCATTGCCAATTCCTAAATTCAAGTGGTTGTTGAGTGAGGTGAAAAAGCTTTTCAAAAAAAAACGTGCCTGCGATGAAGTCCCCACTTTGCGCGATGACCTTAAACTCCTTAGCAACGGAATAGTGGGTGACACTGTCCCCATGAGTGAGTAGTACACGTTGTGGACTGGACAGACCTTCGAAGAGTGGAGAGTCTTGATCCACTTGGATAACTTTCTGGCCATCTTCACGGAGAGATTCCCGACTGACATTGCCACCAAACTCTTTGTTGATCAGCTAAATATGTAAAGCGAGTATTTTTTATTCGAATGATCACTCACCTGAAATCCATAGCAAATGCCCAAAACCGGAAGGTTGCAGCGAAAAATAGCTGGATCATATTTTGGAGCGTTAGGCACATAAACAGAGTTTGGTCCACCACTTATAATGATGGCTCTGAAATGGGTAACTTATTAAAAGAGGAATCATGGTCAGAGGTTTGCACCGGCCGGCTCACTCCGGTTAGGGCTGTGCCGAACACTACGGAGGGCAAAGCCGGCTGGGTTAATCTTTGGAAGTCATCTTTTTTTAATAAAAAAGCTTCACAGCGAATTTATTAATTTTCATATTACATTCCTTATTTTTAGTGCGCTAGGTATGATTAGCTCAAAAATTATATATTGTCAAAAAATCATGTTGGCCAAATTTCACCTAAAATCAACATACAGGATGTAACAAGAATTTTGGCCACTTTTACATGGCCATAACTTTTGTTGCAGGTCGAATTTTGGATTTCTGGGCTAAATTAAACTATACCCCTTCACTCAATTCAGCTTGGGGGACCAGGGCAATTTTTTTTACACTTAAAAAAAATTATTGGCTAAATTAACCTTGACCCCCTTCACTCAATTCAGCTTGGGGGACCAAGGCAATTTTTTTACACTTAAAAAAAATTATTGGCTAAATTAACCTTGACCCCCTTCACTCAATTCAGCTTGGGGGACCAGGGCAATTTTTTTTGCACTTTTAAATACCAATAATTATTTTGCGTAAAAATGATTAAAAAGACCGAAAAACAACGTATTTTACACTTTTGGTGCAAAAAGTTATTGGTATTGACAAATGTCAAAAAATTTTTTGCCTTGGTCCCCCATGCCGAATTGAGTGAAGGGGGTCAAGGTTAAGTGCTCCGATTTCTGTAAACGCAGATCGTCTCAGTTTTTCTGGACAATTTTTTGGTATATAAAGTCAAAAACACGATTTTCGCTTGGTCCCCTCTGTGGTTTGGGTTCTGGTCTGCAGATGGCCTCTGGATAGGTAAGGCCTAAGCCACAGGGGATACCAAGCGAAAATAGTGTTTTTGTCTTTATATATCGAAAAAATTGTCCAGAAAAAATGAGACGATCTGTGTTTACAGAAATTCAAAATTCGACCTGCAACAAAAGTTATGGCCGTTCAAAAGTGGCCAAAATTCTTGTTTCACCATGTGGTTTCAATTTTCATTAAAATAAAAAAAATGTCTATTTAGAATGACTTTAGGTTGCTTTGAGCCTACTCTTGTTCAGGTCGGACTTTTCAAACAGGGGTCCGGGCTAAGCGAATTCATGACCGTGCATAGCATTGATCTAGGTTCAAAAAAGTCTTACTTGAATCCCTTTTCAATAAGCACCGAGGCCGGAGTTGCCAAAGGCAGCAACTCACAGTACACATTGCTTTCTCTGACCCTTCTGTCGATGACCTAACAATCGTTAATAAAATTACAGTCTAGTCTCGTTTATCCGACACCCCATCAAGTTCGTTCCGATACTTTTTTTAGCTCGATTTTTGAAGCCTTTTGCCAGTTGTCTTCGGTCAGTCTAGTCCGAAATATCGTGATTTAGATTTTACCGATCGCTTTTGTACATAACAACACGGGTCTCGTTTATCCGACACCTCTTCTTAAAATCAGGTGTTGGATAAACGAGACCCACGGGTCTTTATGGCAAAACTGTTGTTATGTACAAAACCGATCAGTAAAATCTAAATCGGCAGGAGTGCACTATACCGCGTAGTCCAAAACAGGCTTAAAGCGTGTTTTTTTTGATGTGTGAGCAATTAAAACATACTTAAAACGTGTTTTTAGAGTGCGAAGGCCATTTTTGGAAAAAAATTTTTGACCAAAATTTGACTTTTTGCCTTGGGGACCAAGGTAAACCACCTGAGAGGGATTTTTACCGTTTTTCTTACTGAGACTGGGCAAAAGAGTCTCTAGATGCATTTTTGATCAAGAGCGTTGCTCGGATTCATCTCAAAGGTAAGTGAGTGCGCATCTTAACTCCCTCCTACTCTCGGGGGCGTAGGAGGCTTGGGGGCTTGGAGTTGAGATGCGACCGAAGACAACTGGCAAAAGGCTTCAAAAATCGAGCTAAACTTTTTGGGGTGTCGGATAAACGAGACTAGACTGTAGCAGTTTTTCAACCAAGCAAAAATAGGTAACAAACTTTTCCATATTGTGCACCAAAATCAAGAATGGCAATTTTTTCAGCTATAGATTGTTGTTGGACCTCTTCAACCTCGGCCATATCGATGTCGCTTGCTCTATCAATATCCATTGCACAGTTCCCGTTCAGTTGTAGCTTTGCGTCAGTGGAATCCTTTAAAATATTCCAAGTAATCTTATACAGTATTTGACATGTGTGGGTCGCCATTTTTGTGTTAAATCTCAATTTTCAGCCTTTTTTGCAGATCTATGTCAGCGGAACCCTCAAAAGACCACTTCCCTCAACCCTATAAAAAGTTTTTGTCGCCTGAAAACTGGAGATAGTGGATTCTAGCTTGGATTCTGGGTGAATATTTGTGTATAAGCTAGGGTACGTAAACGTACTTTATTAGAAAATTTGTACTTTGTTTGGGACTCCACATCCTTAGAAATTTCGAGGTTTTACTATTTTTGGTGTTCAAAAACCAATAAGCTTTGGATAAACAACCAAATTGTGCATTATTTTAAAATCTCGAGTTGCGAAACCTGGTTTAAGCCCATTTTTCGAGTTTATGCCATTTTTAGAGATCTACGTCAGATATCTGAGCAAAACCCTTAGGTACAGCGACTAAGCTTTTTTAAAATTGCTTGGCAAAGCTGAGTAGCAAGGCAAGAAAGTCCAGAGGAAGCGTCTGAAAAAAGAGTTGTTCGGTCTGCTGAACTATTCAAATTTTTGAATAGGCCAATGGCCCTGATTTTTTTGAGAATTGCCCAAATATTAGCAGGCACCGTAAGGCGCCAATCCACCTTGTATTAAGCACGGGGAAGCAAAACCGTCAAACAAACTTACAAGATGATGTCCGTTCTTTTCAGAAGAGTGGTTTTGGTGATTGACTAGACTTGAGTTAGTGGTAGTTTTGACTGCTTTTTCGTCAGGGCTTGGCGAGCTAGATAGTGCACTTCGTTTCATCAACTAAAAACTCATTCAAATTTTATTTTGCAACAACACAAAAACCCTAAATTTACCTTGTTAAATGCAGACGTAATTCTGGACTGTTGAAAACAAAGTACATTATTATTATCATCAGAATGACTGACTTTCTTATCAAATCTTTGGCCAAAAGATACAAAACTGCTCACCATGAACTTCGAAGCCGGCCGAAAGCAAAAAAAGAAGAAGAAAGGCAAGGTCTGCTTCTCTTCGCTTTGCTTCCCAAGCACCAATGGCAAATCAGCAATGCGAAAAGGAAGTAAGCACACCAGACTACCGGTTAGATCTCTTGGTGGTGGTGGCTGAAAAACTGCACAACATTTAGCTGTTTAGCGGAAGTTTTCTTTGAAAGAGAAATGGGAGAGAAGCAGACAGTGTGCTAGAAAAAGAAAGTTTGAAAATTTTAAACGGCCAAAGAAGATAAGAGATCACAGGGCGCAACCTGCCTCCCTTTTTTATTCTAAGGGCAATCTGCCAAATTAACTATCAGTTTGGTGATTTTTCTTGAACAGCATTTTATTCTTTGATTTAACGCAGAGAATTTTAGTTTTCTTTGGGTGGTATTTAATTTTGCCCGCTGATTTCTGAAAAATGCCGGCTATTTTATTTGCATTTTCTCTACATTTTTCTTTGAATTTTTTAAAACTTTTACAGTCTAGTCTGGTTTATCCGACACCCCCTCAAGTTCGTTCCCACCTAGGGTCCGACACTTTTTTAAGCCAATTTTTAAAATGTTTTTCCAGTTGTCTTTGGTTTAGTCGAAATATCGGATTCTGATTTTGCAGATCGTTTTTCCAAAATTTTTAAATTTCGTCATAAAGACCCGCGAACCTCGGTTATCCGGCACCCCTTTTTGAAAATCAGGTGTCGGATAAACGAGAGCCGTGGGTCTTTATGGCAACGTAAAAGGATTTGGGAAAAACGATCGGCAAAATCAGAATCCTTGCGATATTTCGGACTAGACTAATTAATGACAACTGGAAAAACATTTTAAAAATTGGAAACCGGTTTTTTCTGCCACTTTTACAGCCAGACAGCCAGTTTGAGATAACAGAGAGTAAAAAGAAGAGTATCCAATGCAGGAATGTTTGACCTAGAAAGGAAAATATTATACAGTCTAGTCTGGTTTATCCGACACCCCCTCAAGTTCGTTCCGACACTTTTTTTAGCTCGATTTTCGAAGCCTTTTGCCAGTTGTCTTCGGTCAGTCTAGTCCGAAATATCGCAAGGATTTAGATTTTACCGATCGCTTTTGTACTTAAAAACAGTTTTGCCGGAAAGACCGGCGGGTCTCGTTTATCCGACACCTCTTTTTAAAAATCAGGTGTTAGATAAACGAGAACCGTGGGTCTTTCTGGCAACGTAAAAGGATTTGGGAAAAACGATCGGCAAAATCAGAATCCTTGCGATATTTCGGAATAAAACAACCAAACACAACTGGAAAAACATTTTAAAAATTGACTTAAAAAAGTGTCGGACCCTAGGTGGTAGCGAACTTGAGGGGGTGTCGTATAAACCAGACTCGACTGTAACATGATTGTGTAGCCCAAGATCTCAGCTTTCTTACGAACTATCAAACTATGATTTCAGAAATGTAGATATTTAGGGGTTGAGACGAAACAACACCTATTTTTTCAAACCCCTAAATCTAATTTTTTCTGGAATCATTCAATAAAGTTCGATAGCTTGTTGGAAAACTGAGATCTTGCGCTACACGATAATGTTAAAATTAAAAAAAAATTTGACACAAAAGTGTTGAGAAAAATGCAACTATTGGGTTGAACCGTAAGTAATGCCGCTTTAAAAAATGGTTTTTATGTAAACTGTTATGATCATTTTTTAATACGTCATACACTATTTGATAGCCCTTTTCTTGGCCTTTTCAATGAGTCATCATTTGTTTATTAATGATAAAAATAGAGGATGTAAGTGCTTAAAAGAAATGAGGTTCACCAATGGGTACTTTAGGGGGTTACATTATCGCTTTAACTGGTCAATAGTTTGATTCAGAATCTAACACTTTAATAACATCTTTATGCTATCTTGTAGCGCACTTCAAGATCTACAAGACATATTAGATTAGACCTACTATAATAATAATGGGTGTTGAGGTATCGTCTTTTGGAAAAACGATTTCTTGGAAAAAAATACCAAAATCGGAAAATGTTGGAAAAACTTAGATTTTGGTCATTTTTCAAGAAATTGTTTTTTCAGAAGATCATATCTCAACACCCATATTTTCAAAAAATCATTCTGTAAAATAGGTCTTGTAGCTCTTGAAGTGCGCTACAAGATAGCATAAGGATGTTATTAAAGTGTTAAATTATGAATCAAACTTTTGACCAGTTAAAGCGATGAATGTACCCCCCTAAAGTGCATATTGGTACACACCATTTCTTATAAGCACTTATACCCTCTATTTTTATCATTAATAAACAAATGATAGTTCATTAGAAAGGCTAATAAAAGAACAACCAAGCAGTATATAATGTATCAAAAAATAATTATAACATGTTACATGAAAACCCATTAAAAAAACGACATTACTTATGGCTCAACCCAATACAAAATTAGCGGCATTTTTAAGAAATTAGCGTGCAGAATTGAATATTACCCTTATTTTGGCTTGTAACACGGAATCAATTATTCACTATGAATAACGGGGAGCTGCGGAGGCCAAACAAAGTTGTGAGGTGGAGTGCTTTTAATTTTTATGTAGCAATTTTATTTGTGGTAATTAATTTCGCTGAATTTATAGATTTAAGCCAGTTGATCCAATGAGTGTCCCAGTGACAACGGAAGATTCCATTCCAGAATACATGAAGTAAGCTCTATTTTATTAGGAAGTGAACTATTGAACTGTCCTCTCAGAATGAAATTATTTTCTGAAAATCAAGTTTTTCATACTCGATTTACTAGTGAAAAGTTTATACGTTTGCATATAGCACAAGGATGGAATTGTAATTTTTAAAAAGATTTGTACTTTTTCTGGGACCCCAAATATTTTTTTATCTTCAAAGTTTTACGTCAATTTTTTTGCTTTGAAATAGCAATAAGCACTGGATAAAGTGACTTTTTCTTAAAAATGGTCAAAATGTCCTTTTTTGAAAATTTTGACCCTAGGATAGAATAACCCCCCCAAAACTTATGCCTTCTAAAACTTGAGTAAAGAGCACCCAAATATATGTTCCAGACCCCAGAAAAAGTGCGTAAAACACTTTTAGTCACAACTTCCATACGCTGGCCTACCCCTAAGCCTAAGCCTAAACTTGTTGTTCCAAAGGGTAGTTTCAACGATTTTTAGAAGGTCTGATTTTGGGGAGGGGGTATTCTATACTAGCGCCAAAATTTTCATTCCATCCCTGCTATAGATGAAACTACAGGAAATACCACCAACTGTGGCCCCTGTTGGAAACCTGATGGTCGCAAACACCACTTTTTTATTTTAAAAAGGAAATAAGAAACTTTTTAGGTTTTAGCGGGACCATTTTTTGCAGTTTTATTAGCCATGGGCAAATAAAATGTATCATTTTGACTAGTGATCGTGGGAATAAAAAATGAAATTTCATTGTAAGGTGGACAGTTCGAAATATTTTCTTGTAAATTTCATATTACAATTTTTAGTGTGCTAGGTATGATCTTCAGTATGTGTGGATTAATGATGCGATTAAAATGGTGTGCTTGGGTTGCTCTTTTGTGCTCATGTGTCAGTTTTGCAAATGTCCGAGCTAACGATGATGCTAAGCAGATAGTCAGTAGTTTCATGTAAGATCAACTTTTGCAAAAAGCTTCTTATCTAACCTTTTTGTTTTCAGGCTGTCCATATCAGCAGTTGTGATGAGTTATTTGCAAAATCCTACTCCGATAGTTCCTCCATGGGCTGCAGTGCTCTAAAATTTGCTCAGCAATCATCTATCAGTTTTATTATTGTCATTTAAATTTCTATTGGTTGTTTGTTTGTGTGATCTTGAGAATAAATTTTTGGAAAAGCTCTTTATCTTGTACAGAGTGTTTAAAATTTTTCTGACGCTTTTAAGCGGTCATAACTTTTTTTAATGGCCGTTTTTTGAATTTCTGTAAACGCAGATCGACTCAGTTTTTGGTCTATAAGGTCAAAACCACGATTTTCGCTTGGTCCCCCCTGTTGTTTGGCTCCTGGTCTGTAGGTGGCCTTTGGATGGGCAAGGCCAAAACAACAGGAGGGACCAAGCAAAAATCTTGCTTTTCACATTATATACCAGAAAAATTGTCATCAAAAACTGAGTCGATCAGCGTTCACAGAAATTCAAAAACGGCCTTTAAAAAAAAATTATGACCGCTTAAAAGTGTCAGAAAAATTTGAAACACCATGTACTTTTAAAAATACACAACACAGGATAAATGGGGCACAAATAGTATGCGGAGGTGAAACCGGATATTGCAGTGAATTTCTTAGTTACACAGGCGATTTTATGGCTTAATTTTGTAGAAAATGCAAGTAAATTATTACGGTATTTCTTCCAATAATTCGGCCCCTCTAAATTAAAAAAAATCGGGTTTGTGGCTTTGTATTTTTGACTGACTTTTGATTTTTTCTCTCAGGCAAGTTACCATCTATTTTGTAGTTCATCTCTCCAACTACAATTTGGGTGGTAACTTGCCGGAAAGCAGTCATCAAAAAATTAGTCAAAAATACAATGTTAAGAACACGATTTTGAATCAGATAGGGGTCGCATTATTAGAATAAAGGTTAAAATGACTTACCCGTCAAAAGGTTCAAAAATCCCGTTAAATTAGTAATTAGTAATTTGTTTGTCCCAAAAAATTATTAAGCTTTTTGTTTTAATTGTTTTTTAAATTTTCATACCAGCGTACAGCCCTTGATCTCAGACCTCTGACGAGCCATCAATTGATCATTATCGGATTTTAAAAACTTGGGAGGATTTCATGTTGGATGAAGCAAAGCACACTTATACTCGGGGTAAACCTTTTTTTATCTCAATTGGCTAGCTATAAAATTGCATATTGAATAGGTGGACACATGCGAAGGGCCGCTTGCTCTGAATTTGCTAAGTGGGTAGTGGAAAGCTTCACATGCATTCAGAATGGTTTCCGCCGTGGACTCAATGAAGGTCAACCGGTTGAAGAACGTGATGAGAGGGAAGACGAAAATGAAAAACCCTCTAAGATTCGATATTAATTTTACCCACAGATAACGCGCACCCCATAGATAACGCGCTCCCGTGACTAATTTGACGGAGTTTTGAACCACTTGACGAGTGATTTCAACCACAGCTTTAAAATGAATATGGTAATTATTATAAGTGTTAGACCAAAGCAGACTCTTTCATCTTTTTTTTGCCGTTGCTTCCCTTTATGGGTCCTTCAATCATTGGGCCGATCATATGGCTCTGCTTCTTGCCATTTAACAAAAGCCTGTTGGATGGGTGCTGCAAACGGTCTTCATATAAATACTTGCCTAGCCGGCTGATCCCAAGGAAAAAGACGAAGCTATAATTGCTTTTATGTATTTCGTTTTTTTATTTGCTATGAAATTACCTGACACACACAATAATAATTCCAACCACCACCAAAATAGGGTCAGGTCGAGTGCAGAGGAAACCCACAACAGCTGCGATCTCGAGCACGTAGATAAAGCCAGCTAATACAAGACGATGGAAGTGAGAACCGAGCAATGAGCCCAGAGGAGCACAAATCACCACCACAGGCACTAAATGTGAATTATTCTTTCATTAGAGGAGGAGTTTTTAAAGTTTATGTAGTATTGGGTTGGCCGGAAAGTAATGTCGTTTTTTTCTAACGCTTACCATCATAATAGAGCATTATATACGAAAATGAAGCACTGTTGGTACTCCTTCGGCTGGGGCCCCCTCTTTTTTTCAAATTTTTTCGAATTTTTTAAATTTAAACAAACAAAAATCAAAATTAATTAAGATAACTTTAAGCCATTTTATTCACATTAAACAAAATTCTCTTTCCAGAACCTTGTCTGTAACCATATCATGTACCCAATAGTAGGAAAACAGAAAAATCTCAAATATAAATACCATAAAAATGCTATAGATAAAGTAAAACGACTAACTTCTTTCAGACTTATTTGAGCCGATTCGAAAATGGTCCCATTGAGGAAGCCGATTTCCCTCTTGCAGTTTTTGCGGTCGCACCGAAAACGTTGCTTTCCATCTGATCGTCGTTTATAGCGCATAGGTTTTCCACAGATGCACAATGGAGATGTGTGAAGCACCCCAATTGTTTGAAGCCACTGTTGGAATTCATCGTCAGCTTTACCATGAACCAGCACAATGAGTTGATACAGATTGATACCTCGCAGATTTTCCATTTTTTATAACTGGGAGCTCTTTATATAAAATGACACAAGTTACAATATATTTGAAAAAAAAAGAGGGGGCCAGCCGAAGGAGTACCTTGCCTAAACTGTCAAGTTGATGAAAAAACGCATTTTCGACACATTCTCCTTTTTGCATTCAACCAAGGTCAAAAAGCGACTGAAGCGGCTCGGGAAATCTGTCAAGTGTACGGAGACGGCTCGATGGACATAAGGGCAGCTCAGCGTTGGTTTGCAAAGTTCAGAAGTGGTGATTTTTGCCTCGACGATGCTCCTCGTTCCGGCCGACCATCTGAGTGTCGAAAACGCGTTTTTTCATCAACTTGACAGTTCATTTGAAAGGCCTAAAACCATGTTAAAATCTTTACGTGTAAGAAAGTTGTAAAAACATATTAGAAGCAGAAAAACAGTGCTTCATTTTCGTATATAATGCTCTATTATGATAAAAAAACAGTTACAGCATGGTAAGCGTTAGAAAAAAACGACATTACTTTCCGGCCAACCCAACAATTTATTTGAGGGTTACTTTTTCACGTCAAAAATTTAGCGTCTCATAAAAATTGATTTCCATTCTTCAACTATCTCTCTCATAAGATGCATAATTTTACGCAAAAGCTACCCATATTTTAAAGAGAAGCTTGAAAGCGGGGTCTTAAGCGTTCTGACACTTTGATTTCCACTTCCAAGGGAACATATCGAACTGTACGATTCGATTCAAAAATCCTGACAAAACTATCTTGCAGAGCATAGTCGATTTACTGTATGAAATTTCAATGTTTTTGACAAACAGACAGAAGAAATCCAATCTGGAGACTCGAGAAACATGTAAAAATAGGCCCGAATTGCCTTGTTCCCTGTTACATATAGGTTAAATTACGACTACCTAGTTCTACACGTAGCCTAGTGGGTTGGCTTCCACTTTTACGTTACAACAATCCCCTTTGGATTTTTGAAACATATTGTTTACAGTCGTTCCTCTATATAGTGACACCCCTAAGAGTGACACTCCTTTTCCGTCTGTTTGCCAAAAATATTGAAACTTCATAGTAAATCGACTATGCTCTGCAAGATAGCGTTGTCATAACTTTTGAATCGAGTCGTACAGTTCCATATGTTCCCTTCTGAGTAGAACCACAGCAGCTCTACTATGGCTCATACCGCTTTCTCAAAAAATGCGGGGGTCGCCCCGTTTTTTTTTCAGTTTTGCTTAAAACAGACATCTGTGTTCTTAAGAAAAAATCTCGATTTTATAAAATTTCATACGGATGGAATTTTTCTGGTCATAGAATATTTGAAAATGGCCACAGAATATTTTTCGGCAGGGGCAATCAATGCATTTTTTGAGGAAGGGATATAAACTGCAAAAGCATGGACACAGAGCTTATTTAGGCTAAGTAAGAAGGGTATTTATCTAACCAGAAACAGCAAAGTATTCCCAAGCTAATTGCGAGATGTCGCTCATGATCAATTCACGCCAGTAGAAGCCGACACAAGTGTTGAATCCCATGAGCACAACAGATGTTGGAGTAGCAACTTTTTCACTGACTCTAAACAGCAGGGTGATCACACTGAACGAGCAAATGTCCAACCCAGAACCTGCGAAAGCACTGCATAGACCTAAATTTTTTACTTATCTTAACAAAATTGTGGTGACTAACACCAACCCCCGACAAATCCAGTGATGAAAAGCACAGTGCCCTTCCATAGGTTGAAGTTTTGGATGGTTTCATAGGTCAGGCGTTTCTTTTGGGTGTTTAGCAGAAATAGGGACAGGGCGAAAGAAAACCAGATGGACACGAACAACATTTTCTTTTGGGGTCCTAAAAAGGTAGACAAGTGAATTAGGGCATAAAGGCGTTTGGCGATTTTTGAGTAGGGTTGCTTAATTGACATCTCCAATTTTTTTGGCAATTCTCGTGTCCAAATGCCACATTTATGGTAAGAAATTGAAAACTGGTGGACATTGCCATTTTCAGTGATCCTATTTATCGGGGGATATTTTTTCAAATTTGCGCCTATTTTGGCGTTCTGTTTTTAATTTATTTTTTTCAGCAATTTTTTTTAACTTAGGCGAAGCCTTGCGCGGAGGGTAAGCCAGCGTATGTTAAGACAGGCTCAAATTTGTGTCCTAAATAGCAAAAATTGAAAATTAAAAAACAATGTCCCGAAAACGACCAAGTGTACCAAAAACCACGAACCGCCAAAAGTAGGAGATCTAATTATTGCAGAAAATATTTTTACCTGTCAACAAGTGGTCCACAAACTCTAGGCCAGTAACAATACCCACAGTAGCACCAGCAGAACACACAATAATAGAATGCCACTCTACTTTAACCCTCATCCAAACAATGGTAAAAGCAGCAGTAGTCATTCCTGAACCACTGGGATTACACATAATTGAGAAGATTATAGCACCCACCACAGCTCTGGATCATCAACGAGAAGTCTCTGGCCACGGTGGGATTGATCTTGAGCATTAGGGTCATCACAGGAAAAGCAATAGCTCCACCACCCTCACTGAAATAATTTACTGCAAAATCTGGTCTAGAATACGTCGTATGTGCGTTTAGCCTCTTTTTTACGCGCCTTTTTTACTTTTATTTATTTTTAGCTGTTTGTTGCATCTTTTGACCCTAGTATAGAATACCCCCCCCTAAACTTATGCCTTCTAAAACTTAAGTAAAGAGCACCCAAATATATGTTCCAGACCCCAGAAAAAGTGCGTAAAACACTTATTAGTCACAACTTCCATACGCTGGCCTACCCCTAAGCCTAAGTAAAGAGCACCCAAACATATGTTCCAGACCCCAGAAAAAGTAAAACACTTATTAGTCACAACCCATACGCTGGCCTACCCTAAGCCTAAGTAAAGAGCACCCAAACATATGTTCCAGACCCCAGAAAAAGTAAAACACTTATTAGTCACAACTTCCATACGCTGGCCTACCCTAAGCCTAAGGACTACACCCAAATATATGTTCCAGACCCAGTTAAAACACTTATTAGTCACAACTTCCATACGAGGCTACCCTGCCTCAAGTAAAGAGCACCCAAACATATGTTCCACTTCCCAGAAAGGGTAAACACTTATTAGTCACAACTCCATACGCTGGCCTACCCCTAAGCCTAAGTAAAAGAGCACCCAAACATATGTTCCAGACCCAATGTAAACACTTATTAGTCACAACTTCCATACGCTGGCCTACCCCTAAGCCTAAGTAAAGAGCACCCAAATATATGTTCCAGACCCCCAGAAAATGTAAGTAAACACTTATTAGTCACAACTTCCATACATTTCTACCCCTAAGCCTAAGTAAAGAGCACCCAAACATATGTTCCAGACCCCAGAAAAAGTGCAAAACACTTATTAGTCACAACGGCATACGCTGGCCTACCCCTAAGCCTAAGTAAAGAGCACCCAAATATATGTTCCAGACCCCAGAAATGGCAAACACTTATTGTCAACTTCCTACGCTGGCCTATCCCTTAAGCCTGGCAAAGAGCACCCAAACCATATGTTGCAGACCCCAGAAAACAGTGTAAAACACTTATTAGTCACAACTTCCATACGCTGGCCTACCCCTAAGCCTAAGTAAAGAGCACCCAAATATGATGTTCCAGACCCAGAAACAGTGCGTAAACACTAGTCACAATACCATACTGGCCTACCCTAAGCCTAAGTAAAGAGCACCCAAATATATGTTCCAGACCTCAGAAAATGTGCGTAAACACTTATTAGTCACAACTTCCATACGTTGGCCTACTCCTAAGCTTCTGCAAGAGCACCCAAATATATGTTCCAGACCCCAGAAAATGTGCGTAAACACTTATTAGTCACAACTTCCATACGCTGGCCTACCCTAAGCTTCCAAGTAAAGAGCACCCAAATATATGTTCCAGACCCCAGAAAATGCGTAAACACTTATTAGTCACAACTTCCATACGCTGGCCTACCCCTAAGCCTAAGTAAAGAGCACCCAAATATATGTTGCAGACCCAGAAACAGTGTAAAACACTTATTAGTCACAACTTCCATACGCTGGCCTACCCCTAAGCCTAAGTAAAGAGCACCCAAATATATGTTGCAGACCCCCAGAAACAGTGCGTAAAACACTTATTAGTCACAACTTCCATACGCTGGCCTACCCCTCAGTTTAAGTAAAGAGCACTCAAATATATGTTCCAGACCCCAGAAAATGTGCGTAAACACTTATTAGTCACAATTCCATACGCTGGCCTACCCCTAAGCCTCTTAAGTAAAGAGCACCCAAATATATGTTCCAGACCCCAGAAAATGTGCGTAAAACACTTATTAGTCACAATCATACGCTGGCTACCCCTAAGCCTAAGTAAAGAGCACTCAAATATATGTTCCAGACCCTAGAAAATAAACACTTATTAGTCACAACTTCCATACGCTGGCCTACCCTGCTTCAAGGACTAAGCCTAAACTTGTTGTTCCAAAGTTTAGTTACAATGATTTTTAGAAGGTCTGATTTTGGGGGTATTCCATACTAGCAATCCATCTTTTCAACTTAAGAGCAGGGTAGAGGAGGTACTTTAGGACAGGTCAACGTATGTTCCACACAGGTTAAGCAAATGTTACTTTTCGGGCATCTAAAAATTTCTACTTATCAATGTAAAAACATTTTCCTTACATTTTCATTGAATCAAAACCGCATATAACTAAAAGCCGAAGTTTTAGAGGATTTATGTAAACTCTAATAAAATTTTTGTAAAGTAGCCCAGCGAAAAAAACACCAAAATTTTAAAGGCGCGTATTTAAAAGTAGTAAAAGGAGCCGAAAAATAGAATACAGTATTTGTTGCAAGACTGTGCAAACCTTCGGATAGGAATTAGCGGCTTCGACCGGGGTCAGAGAGGAGGCCAGAAGGTTAAAAGTAAGGTGAAGCCGGAAGTTAAATTTTTTAGCATCCCAATTATGGGCTTATGTGGATGTATGGCACACTCACGATTCTAATTTGCTATAGAATGCCTTTACCTGGTCATTCTGGCTACAGTGGCACTCCAAACCATAGTGACAGCCAGCTGTAGCGGGTCGGATATAAACTAAAGATGTTGTATCTAATCGCCAAGTGCCACCAAGCCAAATGCATCATCACAAAAGGCAACAGGAAGCCAATATACTTGCGATACCTACAAAGAGGGATGCCTGGTATTCAGGGCTACAATTTTTGTCATTGTGTAGTTGTACTGGGTGGAGCTTAGTTGGGTTGGTCAGTTTTTAAACAGGCTGAAGTTTGGCACTTTCTTCTGTCTCCAATTGGTGTTTGTCATTGAGATGTTGGCCTGGGTAATAATTAGGGAATCTTTTGCGAGTTTTATGCATCAAAGAGTTGGACACACCTCTTAGTCTAACTGTTTTTACTTTAATTTGGACACTAGTGTCATACCGTATTCTCTCTAATAGCTCCCGGAGGAGTTATTTTTTGACCTGTGAAATCGGAAAATTTGGAATTCGACCTCGAGATTTTTGGGTGCTCAACTAAAATCTGAAAAGTGCAATCGGTAGAGCTCGTGGGAGTTAAGAAAACGCGTAAAACAGCTTTACAAAAAATTGACTCTGGGCTGAGATGTAGGTCCTCAAAGTTGGGGGTGATATAGGAGAATAGGGTTCAAAATAGCTTGGTCCCCCTCTTGTTTAACAACAGGGGGACCAACTAATTTAGGAACCAATTCTTCACTAGCGCCGGGGAGGTGGTTATTAGAGCAGAGGAAAGCTATTAGAGGCAGAAATGGTATACAATGTAAACCTCCCAAGGAAAGCAATATTTTTCAGAAAATTTTAGATTTAAATGGTAAGTGCTTATAGATGCTTTTACAATGGACTTTCCCGAGTGTAATTTTGAGGACCCTATCACGTGATTTTTTTCGCATATTCTTGTAGAATATGTAAGACTTCTAAGTGAAACTTGTCACGTAAAACGCTTTTATGAAACTT
>JAMRYI010000422.1:0-140453 GCA_029231635.1 Ditylenchus weischeri
ATATGTTTCCAGACCCCAGAAAAAGTGCGTAAAACACTTATTAGTCACAACTTCCATACAGGCTGGCCTACCCTAAGCTAAGTAAAGAGCACCCAAACATATGTTCCAGACCAGAAAAAGTACTATTAGTCACAACTTCCATACGCTATTTACCCCTAAGCTCTAAGTAAAAGAGCACCCAAATATATGTTCCAGACCCCAGAAAATGTGCAAACACTTATTAGTCACAATCTCCATACGCTGCCTACCCCTAAGCCTAAGTAAAGAGCACCCAAACATATGTTCCAGACCCCAGAAAAAAAGTGCGTAAAACACTTATTAGTCACAACTTCCATACGCTGGCCTACCCCTGCCTAAGTAAAGAGCACCCAAATATATGTTCCAGACCCCAGGAAATGTGCGTAAACACCTTATTAGTCACAACTTCCATACGCTGGCCTATCCCTAAGCCTGGCAAAGAGCACCCAATATATGTTGCAGACCCCAGAAACAGTGCGTAAAAACACTTATTAGTCACAACTTCCATACGCTGGCCTACTCCTGGCCTAAGTAAAGAGCACCCAAATATATGTTCCAGACCCTGGTGAAACAGTGCAAAACACTTATTAGTCACAACTTCCATACGCTGGCCTACTCCCTGCCTAAGTAAAGAGCACCCAAATATATGTTCCAGACCCCAGAAAATGTGCGTAAAACACTTATTGTCACAACTTCCATACGCTGGCCTACTCCTAAGCCTAAGTAAAAAAAGAGCACCCAAATATATGTTCCAGACCCCAGAAAATGCGTAAAACACTTATTAGTCACAACTTCATACGCTGGCCTACCCCTGGGGATCTTGCCTAAGTAAAGAGCACCCAAATATATGTTCCAGACCCCAGAAAATGCGTAAAACACTTATTAGTCACAATTCCATGCGCTGGCCATACTAGCCTCTGCCTAAGAAGAGCACCCAAATATATGTTGCAGACCCCAGAAACAGTGCGTAAAACACCTTATTAGTCACAATCCTCCATACGCTGGCTCACCCTGCCTAAGTAAAGAGCACTAAATATATGTTGTGACCCCAGAAACAGTGTAAAACACTTATTAGTCACAACTTCCATACGCTGGCCTACCCCTAAGCCTAAGTAAAGAGCACCCAAATATATGTTCCAGACCCCAGAAAAAGTGCGTAAAACACTTATTAGTCACAACTTCCATACGCTGGCCTACCCCTGCCTAAGTAAAGAGCACCCAAATATATGTTCCAGACCCCAGAAAAGTGCGTAAAACACTTATTTAACTTCCATACGCTGGCCTACCCTAAGCCTAAGTAAAGAGCACCCAAATATATGTTCCAGACCCCAGAAAATGTGCGTAAAACACTTATTAGTCACAACTTCCATACGCTGGCCTACCCCTAAGCCTAAGGACTAAGCCTAAACTTGTTGTTCCAAAGGGTAGTTACAACGATTTTTAGAAGGTCTGATTTGGGGGGTATTCTATACTAGCACCCATCTTTTCAACTTAAGAGCAGGGTAGAGGAGCGTACTTAGACAGGCTCAAACGTATGTCCCACACAGGGTTAGCAAAATGTTACTTTTCGGGCATCTAAAATTTCTACTTATCAATGTAAAAACATTTTCCTTACATTTTCATTGAAATCGTAAAACCGCATATTATAACTAAAAAGCCGAAGTTTTAGGAGGATTTATGTAAACTCTGCGAAAATTTTTGTAAAGTAGCCCAAAGTGAAAAAAACACCAAAATTTTTAAAGGCGCGTATTTAAAAAAGTAGTAAAAGGAGCCGAAAAATAGAATACAGTATTTGTTGCAAGACTGTGCAAACCTTCGGATAGGAACTAGCGGCTTCCGACCGGGGGTCAGAGAGGGAGGCCAGAAGGTTAAAAAAAGTAAGGTGGAAGCCGGAAGTTAAATTTTTTTTAGCATCCCTAATTATGGGCTTATGTGGACAGTATGGCACACCACGATTCTAATTTAGCTATAGAATGCCTTTTACCTGGTCATTCCGGCTACAGTGGCACCCAAAACCATAGTGACAGCCAGCTCGTAGCGGGTCGGATATAAACTAAAGATGTTGTATCTAATCGCCAGCGGCCACCAAGCCAAATGCATCATCACAAAAGGCAACAGGAAGCCAATATACTTGCGATACTTCTCATACAAAGGGACTGCCTGGTATTCAGGGCTACAATTACTGTCATTGTGTAGGTTGTACTGGGGTGGAGCAGAGTTGGGTTGGTCAGCTTTTAAAACAGGCTGAAGTTTGGCACTTTCTTCTGTCTCCAATTGGTGTTTGTCATTGAGACGTTGGCCTAAAATAATTAGGAATCTTTGCGAGTTTTATGCATCAAAGAGTTGGACACACCTCTTAGTCTAACTGTTTTTTACTTTAATTTGGACACTAGTGTCATACCGTATTCCTCTAATAGCTCCCGGAGGAGTTATTTTTTGGATGCCCGAAAATCGGAAAATTTGGAATTCGACCTCGAGATTTTTGGGTGCTCAACTAAAATCTGAAAAGTGCAATCGGTAGAGCTCGTGGGAGTTAAGAAAACGCGTAAAACAGCTTTACAAAAAATTGACTCTGGGCTGAGATGTAGGTCCTCAAAGTTAGCTAGTGAAGAATAGGGTTCCAAAAAACAGCTTGGTCCCCCCTCTTGTTTTAACAACAGGGGGGACCAAGCTAATTTTAGGAACCCTATTCTTCACTAGCGCCGTGGGGAGGTGGTTATTAGAGCAGAGGGAGCTATTAGAGGTAATACGGTATACACCAAACCTCCCAAGGAAAAAGCAATATTTTTCAGAAAATTTTAGATTTAAATGGCAGTGCTTATAGATGCTTTTTACAATGGACTTCCCCGAGGTGTAATTTTGAGGACCCTATCACGTGATTTTTTTCGCATATTCTTGTAGAGCATGTAAGACTTCTAAGTGAAACTTGGTCACGTAAAACGCTTGTTATGAAACTTGGTTTTGCTGGTCTTGAAATTTTTTCACATGAACTTATAAAGTTTTTATTACCAAAATGTTTGCTAGATTCTGTTGCTTCCATACTTGGACACGCAAAAAAAAGAGCGGCGAGCGGCGGGCTGCCAAAAAAAAAACAGCGGCAGCGGCGAAAAAAGCGGCGGCGGCGGCGGCGACGGAAGGGCAAACAAGCCGCGGCGGCGGCAGCGGCGGCAGCGGCGGCTGAAAAAAGCAGCGGCGCCGCCCGTCCAAGTATGGTTGCTTCTTCTGATACAGAACACGTATAAGTTCATATAAAAAAATTTCAAGACAAGCAAAACCATGTCTCATAACATCGTTGTAAGTGACCTAATCTCCGTAACACTCTGATACATGACTTGATTTTGCTTATTTTCAAAAACTTTTTTATATAAACTAATAGAAAGTGAATAAAGATTTTGTCAATTATGGTAATTCTTTTTTGTTCATTAGATTTAATTATCTTATGACACACAGTTTTGATTTTGTTTCTGATGAGATATTTATTGCGGTCTTAAGGGTCAACAATAAACAGTAAATTATGAAGCAAATCGTAGTTCTGATTTGCTTCATAATTTTACCTGTTTGTGTTACATTTTTCAGAGATGTTACAATAAATTAAATTCATCAGAAACTAGAATCGTAAGGCTACCTGATGGTGTTATCGCTTTGAAAAAAAAAGATAAAAAATTTAAAGCTAATAAGACAAAACCAAAAATTGCCCCCGAAAAAGTAAATTTGACCAAAAAAAGTCTTTTTGACCCGAAAAGTGCTTTGTCCGAATTTTTACTACCAAAGTGTTTGCTAGATTCTAGCGGTCATTTTAACCCTTTTGTGCCTATGCGTATGAGATGAGAGATCATACGTAAAATTTTGATTTTTTTTTGTTTTGTGCAAAGGTTGTATATAGGGGTAAAATAGTCGGTTTTATTATAAAAATGTGGTCAAAAACAGTGTGTGAACATGAAAAAGTTGAGATTTTGACATTTGTACGTATTTCACTGTTATTCTTTCACATGGAATTGTTTGTAGCATGGGTACGGAATGGGATGCAGCCCAACATTGCATTTCTCGCACATCTTGTTAGTTTTTCCCTTGCAGATGGCACAAACAAGAGATGATTCAGATGTAGTCATCCAGTGATCCTGCCTGTCGTGTCTCACACTGTCAGTTACACGCTTGGAAGTTGTTTGCTTGTCCTGTGAAGATCTCCGACCAGGGCCTTTTGGCGGATTTGCATAAGTGCGCAAGTAGGATGTAGCAACATATCGACGAAAGTCAAGATAAGGAGTGTTTGGATGTTGTTTTGTGTCTTCTTGAATATTAGTGGCTTTTATGTGATTCACACTAACAAAATAATAAAACATTTACGCTTTGCCAAATGCAAACAACAGTAAAAGGAAAGAATAGTTGTAAGGAAAAATAAAATAAAAATGTCTATATCTCGCTTTACTAATCAAACACTGTTTTAGACAACATTTTATAATAAACCATGTTTTTACGGCACTTATTCGGTTGGGGGCGGGTTTTCACTGATTTAGAAATAGTGTTTAAACGTCTTTATTTTGGTGAAACGATAAAAAGTTATTTTCTGACACTTTTTACATAAAATTGAATATTTAAAAATTTTGGCCAAAATTGAATTTTTGCTTGGTCCCCCTGTAGTTCAAACTGAAAGGATACCTGGCTACCCACAAGAAGATGGATTTGAACATAGTTTTGTTAGCTGGCCTACCGCATAAAGAAACTCTGGTATGCATACATTTTCATGCATCCAGAGTCACTAGGATTTGCGTCTAAGGTATAGTGCGCATCTCTGTGAACAAGCCCTTCGAAGCAGGGGGCTTGCTTGTTGATGCGCGTACTTACCTTAGACATAATTGAGCAAGACTCTTGATCAAAATGCATACAAAGGCTCTTTGCCCAGCTCCAGTGACAAAACGGGTAAAAATACCCTAAAGTAAGAAGTTTGCCTTGGTCCCCCAAGGCAAAAGTGAAATTTTGGTCAAAAATTTTTCGAAAATCATCTTTTAATGTAGAAAAATATCGCAAAACAACTTTTTTATCGTTTTTAGTACATATAAATTACTTAGAAGACGTTCAAACACTATTTTTAAATCAGTGAAAAACCCGCCCCCCCAACCGAATAAGTACCGTTTTTACACCTATTTAAGACGTTTAAAAAAATTCAAAAAAATTTCGATTTTTTGAAAATTAATTTCGGCAGAAATGGGTTAACTACTAAATGTATAACCCTTGAAAATAAAATTTTGTGAACAAAAGAAATTGAATGAAAATTTTCAACAGAAACCATGATACCCATATCTATGAGCATTTCATTTGATTCAATTGTTGTGCCACCTTTCGTGGTAATATCGCCTCATTGGCCCAGTTTCACTTGGAAGTCATACATGTCCTACAAGAATATGCAAAAAAAATATTGAGTCCTCAAAATCACACCCCGAGAAGATCTCTTATTAGTAGAAAAGAGTAGTTTAAAGGGGCATGCTCGCAGCCGATGGGAATATTTTGAAAGGCGGGTGCCAGATCAATTCAAAAGACAATTAATTCGACGCAATTTCGTAAAAATCGAGAAAATCGTAAAAATCGAGGAAAAACTTTACTTCTAGTGGAAATCGAACCAACTACTCACTTTCACGATACGAAGCCGCTCGTAAAAACCTAAGTGCACCCCCTCCCTTCCCCTAGAAAAATTTTTTGCACTTTTAAATAAAAGTACCCATTTTCAGCTGAAAATTTTTATTCTGAGGTACCCCAGTAGGCGAAAATATTCCCATCGGCCGCGAGCATGCCCCTTTAAGAGGCATTTCGGGTCGCTTTTTTAAGAAATTAGAGTATGGTGGAAATAAAGAACTGCCAGAAAACACACTCGACCCCATCGAAAAACAATCCATATGATAAGACGTTTTATTTTTTTGTTACACTCGTTCCAAAACAAAAGAAACGACCCTACGACTTAAAAATATCATTTTAAAATAAAATAATAAAGGTTTAAAAATGAATCTCCAGCTAGGGTTTGTGTAGGGAGGCTTGCCATTTTTGTGTTCAAGCCCAATTTTTCGCCATGCTTTGCAAACCTATGTCAGATATCTACCCGGAACCCTCCAGTATAACATCTTAAACACAAAAACGTAAAATTCAAGTCGCTTCTAAAAATTTTTTTTGTTGTCCTCCAAATTAGAGATGGTGCATTTCAGCATTTTGGGTGGACTTTTGTCTTCAAGCCTAATTTTCTGCCATTTTTTGCAACTCTATGCAAAAACATTTACTATAACTCTCAATTACAACATCTTAGCTTTCTTTTGAGCACAAGAACGTTTAATTAAGAGTGCTTATAATAAAAGTTTTGTTTGCAGCTGAGGAAAAATGTTGGTCTGGCTGAAAAAGAAGTTCAGAATTTTTTTTTTGGGGGAATAGTTGGCGAAGGCTAAGTCGCTGTAATTGGGCTGTGCATTATTTGCGTTTTACTAATTTACAACTATCAATAGGTACAAACACGACGGAGGCATCGATAGCATCACCCTTGTTTTGGGTTGGTCCATAAGTTCGTGGGTGGTTGTACGTAACAGACCATATTTATGTATGGGTTGCAAAATTTTTGATCAATGAGAATTGGCACTCAATTAATTGTTGGGTTTGAAAATCGAAATTTTGACTACACAATTTACGATTTGAAACCCATCGGTTAATTAATAAATGAATATTTCGCGAAAATTTCAAATTTTCCACTTGTCTTTGATGGATTGTAACTTAGAACGAGTGATACTTATGTAGACCCAACAACTATAGACAATGCAAAACATTTATTCTGGTAGGTAATCGCCTTCGTATGGCTTGCTCACCAGACTTGGCGCCAACAGACTATAAACTCTTTCGATCACTGCAAAACGCTTTGAGGGGAATGGAGTTCAAAACAGTGGAGGAAATTCGAATGTTCATCAAAGATTTCTTCGCATCAAAGCCATCTGCTTTCTTTGTCCGTGCTTTCACTGAATTAGGCCATCGATGGGAAGAAGTTGTCGAATACGAAGGCGATTACCTACCAGAATAAATGTTTTGCACTGTCTATAGTTGCTGGGTCTACATAAATATCACTCGTTCTATGTTAAAATTCATCAAAGACAAGTGGAAAATTTGAAATTTTCGCGAAATAATAATTTATTAAATTAACCGATGGGCTTCAAATCGTGAATTGTGTAGTCAAAATTTCGATTCTGAAACCCAGCAATTAATTGAGTGCCAATTCTCATTTTGCAACCTATAAGTAAATAAGGTCTGTTACGTATGAAAAACGAACTTATGGGCGAACCCAATCTTATATAGTATTTGGCATGGGTGGGTAACGCTTTTTCACTTCGAAGGCCAGAACAGGTCGTAGATAGCGAAATCACTTTTGTCGCTAATACCATCGTGTTCCCCAGAATGTCAGCTTTCGTTTTAAAAAAAGAACAGGCGAAAAAAATGAGTTCTAATAGGGGATATACCTATTTTTATGAATGAAGTCATAGCCCCTCATTGAAATTTCGAAATACTATAGAGGCGCCGATAGGCGCCTGTGTTCCCTTGTACTTTGTGTTTGGGTTGAAAATTACCTTCAAGAAAGTATTTGCGGAAGAACTTCGCAAATCTGGTTGCAAAAGGCACAACTTCTAGATCACTTGTGGGCAATGCAGGCGAATGCAAAGGGCTTTCAGCGGTGTGGGATGAGTTGGAAGTGTTGGGAGATGAAAGTGCAGATTCGGTAGAATCCGTTGCAAAATCAGGAGAGGAAGTGATAACACCCAACATTTGTGACTAAAAAAGCTACTGTTAAATTTGATTATGGATGGATCTCAGATTATGAAGTCTATCCCTAATCCAAAATAGAAAAGGCGAAGTTGGAGTAGCTAGCGGCGGTTGACAAAACACAAAATAAGCAGCCATGCATTAGATTGAACGCGAACTTTTGCGACTAACATCATGCTACTATTTTCAAAAAAAATCTGCTTCCAATAGCCTCAAGAGTCATTTAGTTAAAAATTTTAAGCAAAAATTGCCTTTGTTTCCCAGGTTGTACTCAATTAATCTCTGAAAAATGCACGCTAATTTTTTTAGCGTGCATTTTTCCAAAAATTAGCAGACATTTTTCAGAGATTAGCGGACATTTTTCCAGAAATTAGGAATTATGGGCATTTTCCCGAAATTAGCGGGCATTTTTCAGAAATCAGCGAACAGAATTAAATATTAACCTTTGTTTCCCACACTGACTTTTTAAATATTATTAATCGGCTTGGGCGACCAAGGCAAAAATATTATTTTGAATTTTGTATTAAAAAATATTTTTTTCACAAAAAGGATTAAAAGTGTGAACAAATAAAGCAATGCCAGAAAACACATCGACCCTATCAAAAAATAATCCTTATGATAAGACGTTTGATTTTTTCATGACATTTGTGCCTAACAAAAAACGTCCTACGCCTTAAAAATATTATTTTACAATAAAGTAAATACAAAGAATGAGTTCTTTGTGTTTGGGTTGAAATTTATCTTCAAGAAAGTATTGGTTACAATATTTAATCATTTTAAGGCATTTATCTTTTTGTAAAATTAAAAATTTTTCGTTTTTTTGCCCAACAACCAAACTGATTTGTTTCAATTTTTTATTAGGTTGTCCAATAAGTTTTGAGAAAGTGTGGATTCTTGAGTTAGTGTATTTGGCACATTTGACAATGATACCATATATTGTAGCCCGTTCTCTCTTTCTTGAATGCCGTATTAACTGACTCTTTGTTATAACAAAATTGGACCAAAAATAAAAACAAATAATTTCTCAAGTTTGGTAAATTTATGCACATTTTTGTTTTCCTATTTTTGATCCTATTTTTTGATAACAAAGAATTGTTCAATATCACATTTTTAAAGAACAGAGAACGGGCTACAAATGGTATATGACACGTAGAGACATCATTGTCAAATGTGCCAAATGATGCACTTTGAAAATTAAAGCGATCCACGTGCTTTTTCTCAAAACTTATTGGACAACCTAATAAAATCATCTTGAGGGACTAAGAATAAAAGCTATCCACATTTTTTATAAGAAAATTTGTCTGAAAACGATTAAAAGGTATAAACAAATGACTTTTGAGGATATTGGAACCAAAAAAAATTATGACCCCCAAAAGTCAGAAATTAAAAAAGTTTATTTGGAAGCGTTTTATATGTGGAAAAAGCTTCTTGTTCGGTGATTTAAAAAAGTATGCGTGTCTGATAAAACAAACTTCAGAGTTTTTCTTGTAAGATAAAGGTTCTCAAAGTCATGTGGACTGCTTTTTAGAAGTTTACTTTAACCCAGCAACCAAATTTTCGCATAAAGTTTTATCCAAAACTGGCAGCATATCAAATCGCCAAATAATCTTTACGAAAAATTTTCTGTGTTCGTAAATGATATACCGTATTTCCTCTAATAGTAGCCCCCCTCAGCTTTGAGGGTCTGGATTTCAGGGTAGAAACAATATTTTGCAAAGCTGTTTGATACGTTTTCTTAACTCCCACGAGCTCTACCGATTCCACTTTTTATATTTTGGTTGAATACCCAAAAATCTCGAGATCGAATTCTAAATTTTCCGATTTTTGGGGATCCAAAAAATAGAAGCCCCAGGGCTTCTATTAGAGGAAATACGGTAAATTTATCTTACTTTCGGAAATATTGGTTTGTCCTAAAAGTTTGCAGAATTTTGACCTGGTCTCCAATATTTTATCGCATTTTTTAAATTTGTTGTTGATTGTGTTTTGACATAAACGTGTTATTCCCTTGGTAAAAACTCAAGCCGGCTTGAAAGAAAAAACTAATAAATAAAGTCTACAACAAATTTAAACAATAACAAAACACAGTATTGAGGACTAAAGCCAGGGACAACCCAATGCAGTAAAGTCCCGTCCCCAACACGGGACGCTACTTTGAAAAAAGATGCCGGGTTATCGGGATTTTGGGTGCTACTGGAGAATCCGGTCCCATTTTTGCCTTGTCCCCCTTTTCTTTTTGCCCTGCTTCCCTGTTATTGTTTTGGATTGTCTAAAACCTACCCTATCGCAAAAAACAACAGGGGGACCAAGGCAAAAATGGGACCGGATTCTCCGATAGAACCATTTTGCTCTTCAGGGACAAAATTGTGGGGTTTAAAAAAAATGACCAGTAAAATCGTAACATTACGATATTTAGGACCATACTGTAAAAACA
The DNA here is from genome assembly GCA_029231635.1 of Ditylenchus weischeri. Classification (NCBI taxonomy): domain Eukaryota; kingdom Metazoa; phylum Nematoda; class Chromadorea; order Rhabditida; family Anguinidae; genus Ditylenchus; species Ditylenchus weischeri. The sequence continues at coordinate 10,229 of JAMRYI010000422.1, forward strand.
AAATTGGCAAAGGACTTCAAAAGTTGGGTTAAAGAAGTGTCGGACACTAGGAACGAACTTGAGGGGGTGACGGATTACCGGGAATTGACTGTAGATCTACTTGCTGGTACAATGCTAACCATAAAAAGAAATTAAAAATTTTCACTCCAGTATCCTACCCGCAAAGCAAAAACACCGGCATTAAGCATTCAAATGGAGGAATGCTGAAAAGGGGTGGGTGATAGGAGAGGACAAGGTGCTGGCCATCACTTATGCATAAAAGCCCCTGCCTGTCCTTTTATACGGTGTGTGTAATGCAATCCCCTCTAACCCCTCGATCACCCCTACATTCCTCTTGTTTTGCTACTATTTCGTTTTATTTATTTTTTGCGATTCCCATCGGCAACAAAAGCTGATAGAGCCACGCAAAACAGACCCACAGCGACACACAGGCTAAACCAAACCATCAGGGGTTCTTTGGCCTATCACCCCAAAATTTAGCGCCATTAACATCTATTTATGTGGGTGCTTCTCCGTTCCTGTCTCCCAGCTAAAGCAGGGGCAAATACTTTGTTGTGTTGTTGTGCAAGCACCGAAAAGAGAGAGAGAGGTCGAAGCTAAAGGCCATTAATCAGACCATTTCCCACCCATTCCCAAAACAAAAGAGGCCCCCAAAAAGGGTTACTTTTTAGCACAAATTATATGACTTTTGTAAGAGGTGGAAGCCATTAGTTATGCTTGCAAAAAGTTGCCTTGCCAGCTGAAACCAGTCAAGACAAAGACCCGATACCCTCTTTTGTTGCTACTCTCTTGCTTTCGTCAGTATTTTTGCTGTTGTGATTAGGCAGCAGTGCAGGATTGATGATCGGCGATAAGCTGCAAACAATAACATAGCATCAAGAAGACAAAAATGCTTCTCATTTTTTATTAATCTTCATTTTTGTGTTAGGTGATCAAGAAACTATATTTATTACCAAGAATATTCCACATTCTAGCACAAGATGAGATGAAACGAGGTTTTTACAAGGAAACACGCACACATACAATGAGACTTTTTTTCTGTAGCTCGCTTAGGTACATTTTTTGGCAAGCGTCGTCCCAAGAAATAGTTTACAGAATTCTCAGGTTTGGTATTGCCGTTGATCACACATCATTTTTCATGAAGTTGTGATTGACTTTACAGAAAAGTGATGAGTTTTTTTGATAACATCTTTCAACATTTTCGAATTTGTCGTGCGAATTGGAAACATATTCGGAAATGTCTAGTGGACAAAAAAATATTGGCTCAATTTCGGTGAACAATCTTTAGTTGTTCTTGGTCTCTCAAGCTAACTTTTTTCTGAAAAAAATTTGTATTTTTTTTGCCGTTAAAAAAGAAATGTTTGAAAATTTGGTACTCCTATAGAAAGGTCCACACCACCTTTTGTTATTCTTTTATCCAAATTACACGATATAACATAAACAGACAATAATATGGATGGATCTAGTTGTAAAATGGCTACGCTATTAAATTACAAAGAATAAAAAACAGTAGCTACACATAATTAGGGCGTATTTAAAATCATTTTCGTCGTAAATTATTTTTTTGTCGTAATTACGTTGAAAAAAATGCGGTGTGGACCTTTCTATAGGAGTTCCGAAAATTTTTCGAAAAAAATCAGTTTTGGGGATTAAGACACACTGTGGTGTGTACACCGAAATTAAGCCCAAATATTCTTCGAAAAATTTGTTAGCAGAAGTTAGCGAAAAGGTAACATGGGTTTGGCGAATTATCAAAACAAGGCCTATAATGTGTTCCTTTAATCCTTTTGCCATGTTCTCAGATTCATAGCTAAAATGAGACAATTTTAGTTTATTTATTTTTGCTTTTTGTGATTTTCTCCTGCAGAAGCGGGCTGTAGCCAAAAACTTAGTTTGTTTTTTCAGTTTAGGCTATTTGCTTCGTTTGTAAAATCTATTGTACCTAAGTGGACTTCAGTGCATATCAACCAAAAAACGACAAACTAAGAGCATAAAGTTTGTGTTCAGCAGGAAAATAGGATAAAAACGGCGACTGGCAGATGAAATAAACGCAAAAAAATCAGTAGCAGCAGGAGAAAAAGCAATGCATTGAGAAATAGTTTTTATTACAATCACATCAATAATACAATTTCGGAAATCCTAGAAGTCTTTGTACACTCGACACAGTTCGCGATAATCTACATTGGCGTAAGCGAGAGAAAAGAGTAGTAGCAATAGTGGTTCGTATATAAGTGTAGATTGTAAGTGGAGTTTCAAACGACTGAGCCATCTGAGTCCATTTCACTGTTTCCACGATAGTTTCTTGCAGTTCGGACTGATTTTGTTGGACTATTATTCATACCATCGTTGCTTTCATCTTCGCCTGGATCGATTGGATCAGCGACAGTGGTAGTTAGATCAGCGTCTTCGTCATCTTCTTCATCTTGTTTGTTGAGCGATAGCAGCATCTTGTTGAACTAAAAATTTGGTTTATGAATAAGGATTTAATGTTTTTAAAAGCTGTTTGTGTACTCTCACGTAATACGACAACAACGGTTCTACCGGAGAATCCGGTCCCATTTTTGCCTTGGTCCCCCCTGTTGTTTTGCGATAGGGTAGGTTTAGACAATCAAAACAATAACAGAGCAGGGCAAAAAGAAAAGGAGGGACCAAGGAAAAAAACAACAGGGGGGACCAAATGGGACCGGATTCTCCGTTAGCACCACAACAACTGACAAACTGTCCTATACTTTCACGGGCAAAGCTTTTTGTGCTAAATTAACTCTTTTTTCGTAAAAAAAATCTTAGCCCTATTTTCCTTAATTTTATGACTTTTTGTCTAAGTGATAACTTTATCGAAATGAAATTCTATTGGCTAGTTTACGATGTCGGCGTTGGAGTAATTTGGTATTGTGAACACCCCTTACGCCGACTCCGACATCGTCAACGAGCCACAGCTACGGTTTAGGACAATTGATAGGGAACGATGCACTATTTTTCGAATTGTGTGTTGTTTTGACGGAAAATAGGAGGCTCATGAAAAATCTGATAACTAGAGATGATGGCTTGACCTTTTCAGGACAGGACGGGTCAGAATTCAAATTTAAAAATTTCGGGACAGGACACCGGGACGGGACAGGTGCTAAAAAATTTCCAGGCAGGATTCCGGGACGGGACGATTCTCTAAAATTAATGGGACGGAACGGAATTGTCCCGTCCCGTCATCATCTCTACTGATAACACAGTTTTGAAGAGTGGCTCGAGCGCTACAAAACTGCTATACGCTGGTACAAATAACTTACTAATTTTTAAATTTCTCTTACGCCTAAAAATGTAGGCAAATTTTTGGGTCGTCAATTGATAGGGAACGATTTCTTTTTTCAAGCTGATTGATTTCATTTTTTGGTTATTGTCAAATTTTAGTAACTAATTGCAAGCCCTGCTCATAGCTACAATTTGGTAGGTGAAACTACTTTTATAATTATTCTAGGAAAGTTATGACCATCAATAAAAAAGTGCCGATTTCTAGTCAAAATCAAAGTAAATCTAAGGAAAAAGATTGTTTGACCACATAAATAAGAGCTTTCCTCACAAAAATGTAGATGAAAGGAAAACCTCGAATAAACTATTCGAAAGCAATATAATTTTTCCACAAAATGACATGTCGACAGCTTATTTTAGAAAAAGTTGAAAAAAAGTAAAACCCTTCTCTTTTTGCCTTATGTTGAACCATTCTTGTCATTTCTTACTTCAATTATGTGTTTCTAAGGTCTGTGCTGTTTTGAAATAAACAGTTGACATGTCATTTTGTAAAAACATTCAGACTTTCGATGGTGCATTCGATGTTTTCTTTTCAATAACGACAGGAAAAAAGAAAAAGCTCTTATTTATGTGGCCCAGACAATCATTTTCCTTAGATTTACGATTTAATCGGCACTATTGATCATATCTTTTCAATATAAAAGTGAAGGTTTGACCTACCACACTGAAGAACAGGGCTCTCACATAGTTACCGTATTTTCTCTATTAATTACACCCTCTCCAATAGTTACCCCCTCTCTAATAATTACCCCCCATAGGCACCCTATATATCAGCTCAAAAAAACAATTTTGCAAGTCTTTTTTCTGCGTTTTCTTAATTACCGGAATAGCTGATTACTTTTTTAAATTTGGTTGAGCACGAAAATCTTAAAATGATACTCAAAATTTTCCCACTTTTAGGGGTTGAAAAATAGTGCAGGGTAACTAATAAGAAAATACAGTGATTTAAATTCACAATATACTTAAAAAATAAAATGAATAAGCTTGAAAAAAGAAATCGTTCCCTATCAATTGTCGGGCCAAAAATTCACCTCGATTTTAAAACGTAGAAAATTTAAAAAAAATGGTAAGTCATTGCAAAATGTTATAAGCTAGTTTTGTAGCGCTTGAGTTGCTTTACAAAACTGTGTTTTTGGATAATGCATTAGTCGCCCATTTTTTGTCTAAAAAACACACAATTCAAAAAATGTTGTATCGTTCCCTTTCAATTGGGAACAATTGTCGAATAGCGCCACCTCATGAAACACCCCGAAACGTGGTTTTTTTTAACAATTTTTCACCTGAAAAGTTCAGAAAACATGGTTTCGAGCAGCGCTAGGCTGTTTTTTGAAAAATATTCTTTTGACCACTTTGGGCCCAAAACCCTAGGGGGGAACCTTATGGTCAAATTTTCAATTATATATTTTCAAAATTTTGCAAAATTTAGGATACCTAGTAATTAGGAATGTTTGGCCGCTTGGCGTAAAGACCAACTTGCTCTCATTGCAAGGGAGGGAAAATTATATATCCCATGGAGGTGTATATATCTAAATTTTGCAAAATTTTGAAAATATATAGTGAAAAATTGACCATAAGATCCCCTAATGAGCTAAAGTGATCAAGTATTTTCAAACAGCCTAACGCTTTTCACTCAGACCATGTTTTCTGGCTTTCAGGTGATAAGCTTCAAAAAGACCCGTTTTCGAAGTGACAGCATATTCATTAATTGCTACCTTCAATTGTCCGCAACTGTTTTTGAGATACTTTTTATGAAAAAATTCGAAAGAAAACTTTAAATGAGATTTGGGCGGTCGTTCGATAATTAAATGCATAAAACTTGAAAACATCAGAGTTAGAGTTCCTGCGACTCGTGTTGCGAAAACATTAATAAAAAAATAACTAACATTATAGAAGTGTTCGGCCAGCTTCATATGTCCTTCAATGGTGTCCTGAGCTGCTATTGCCTCTGGCGCTAGTTCTCTAATGATGGAATCAGGTGAAAAGCTAGGCACATTTTTTCGCGTCATCGGCTTGTCGTAGGCTTTTGCTGGATGCATAGGACTGTACTCTTTGATTTTACTAAAAAATTTAACTTATTCTGTTAAAAATAAATAAAAAGCGAAAACTCACTCTTCTTTGAATCCATACATTTTTATCAAGAAAAACTTTAAGTGCAGCAGGATGAAACAAGCCTGACTTTTCTTCTTTAGCTCATAGATCGGTGTTTTGTCGTTTGGAAAACGAGCTGAAAAAACATTTTGGGAGTCTTGTTGTTTAAATTAAACTAAGCAGAAAATTTGGGTGTAGGAATCTTACTGAAAAGACTTTTAGGCGCTAGTATAGAATACCCCCAAAAGTGGGTATACTTCGCGGAAAAGAAACTCCAGCCCCATATTCCGGTCCCCCTATCCCGGATATTTTTACATATTCGGAATCTCCATATATTGTTTCCTTACAGAAAAATTAGTGACTGCTCGATGTGAAATCAGGAAAAAAAGTTTTCTTTATGGAGAAAAAAAATTTTCGAGAAAATCTCGAAAGTGGTGAAAACCGTAAATTTTGGGTACATTTTGATTCAAAGTTGGATTTTGGTGAGGAAATGTTATATTGGTGTCTCGATCATTATTGTAGCCCAGAATCTCAGCTACAAAATGGGTAAAATGTTGTATAAATGATGAAAATATTTTCAGGGAGAAAAATGGCTTAAGAGGTGAAAAATTGTGAAAAAATGAAAAATTTTTTCAAAAAATATTTCCTTAAAAGGCCATTTTTAGCACATTTGTGGCTAGAGAATGGCAATTTGATTGGGACCTGCTTAGCAGGTCCCAATCAAATTCAAAGAACTTCAAAACGGTGTAAACGATAGTTAGTTGGAATAGTGTTAACGTTGAGAAAAATTTAGGTTTTGGGTTAGACACAGGATTTTCGGACTTTTTGGGCATTTTGAAATGGATTCAAAATCTGTTTCCCGCCAAAACCCAAATATTTTTTAACAATTAATTAAACCATGCTATTATATGCTAAATCGTGCGCGGAATTCGGTTTGTTAAGACCAAAAGTGCGTTTTCAGCCACCAAAACCCCAAAACCCGGGGTGGGTCCACCTGACCAGGTGGATGTCCACCTGACCACCTGAAAAATCAAAATTCAAATAAAATCCAAAACAAACCATGCTATCCTGTGTGAAATAGTGTCGTGAGTTAGGTTTGATAAGACCAAAAGTGCGTCTTCACCCACCGAAACCCAAAAACACCAAATTTCTCACACATAGTGTGCTCAAACCCAGCAATGTGTGCTCGACCAAAATGTGTAAGGTCTTGAATAATGGATTGGATTTATTTATATTGGATTTCGGCCTTTTAGAGGTCCTATTACACTCGAAGCGGGCAACAGGGCCGCGAAGCGGCCAGGAGTGGATAGGAGCTCCTATTACACTCGAAGCAAGAAACAGGGCCGCGAAGCGGCCAGGAGTGGATAGAAGCTCCTATTACACTCGAAGCAAGCAACAAGGGCGCGAAGCGGCCAGGAGTGGATAGAAGCTCCTATTACACTCGAAGCAAGCAACAGGGTCGCGAAGCGGCCAAGTGTGGATAGAGGTCCTATTACACTCGAAGCAAAAAACAGGGACGCGAAGCGGCCCTGTGTGAAGGAGCTCTATTACACTCGAAGCAAAGAAAGGCCGCGAAGCACCTGTGTGGATAGAGATTTTATTACACTCGAAGCAAAAAACAGAAACGCTTCTTTTCCTCTTTCTTACTAATTCGAAGCCCTGGTTAAACTAAGCAGAAAATTTGGGTGTAGGAATCTTACTGAAAAGACTTTTAGGCGCTAGTATAGAATACCCCCCCCCTCCCAAAAATCAGACCTTCTAAAAATCGTTGAAACTACCCTTTGGAACAGCAAGTTTAGGCTTAGCCCTTAGGCTTAGGGGTAGGCCAGCGTATGGAAGTTGTGACTAATAAGTGTTTTACGCACATTTTCTGGGGTCTGGAACATATATTTGGGTGCTCTTTACTTAGGCTTAGGGGTAGGCCAGCGTATGGAAGTTGTGACTAATAAGTGTTTTACGCACTTTTCTGGGGTCTGGAACATATATTTGGGTGCTCTTTACTTAGGCTTAGGGGTAGGCCAGCGTATGGAAGTTGTGACTAATAAGTGTTTTACGCACTTTTTCTGGGGTCTGGAACATATATTTGGGTGCTCTTTACTTAGGCTTAGGGGTAGGCCAGCGTATGGAAGTTGTGACTAATAAGTGTTTTACGCACATTTTCTGGGGTCTGGAACATATATTTGGGTGCTCTTTACTTAGGCTTAGGGGTAGGCCAGCGTATGGAAGTTGTGACTAATAAGTGTTTTACGCACATTTTCTGGGGTCTGGAACATATATTTGGGTGCTCTTTACTTAGGCTTAGGGGTAGGCCAGCGTATGGAAGTTGTGACTAATAAGTGTTTTACGCACATTTTCTGGGGTCTGGAACATATATTTGGGTGCTCTTTACTTAGGCTTAGGGGTAGGCCAGCGTATGGAAGTTGTGACTAATAAGTGTTTTACGCACTTTTCTGGGGTCTGGAACATATATTTGGGTGCTCTTTACTTAGGCTTAGGGGTAGGCCAGCGTATGGAAGTTGTGACTAATAAGTGTTTTACGCACTTTTCTGGGGTCTGGAACATATATTTGGGTGCTCTTTACTTAGGCTTAGGGGTAGGCCAGCGTATGGAAGTTGTGACTAATAAGTGTTTTACGCACTTTTCTGGGGTCTGGAACATATATTTGGGTGCTCTTTACTTAGGCTTAGGGGTAGGCCAGCGTATGGAAGTTGTGACTAATAAGTGTTTTACGCACATTTTCTGGGGTCTGGAACATATATTTGGGTGCTCTTTACTTAGGCTTAGGGGTAGGCCAGCGTATGGAAGTTGTGACTAATAAGTGTTTTACGCACATTTTCTGGGGTCTGGAACATATATTTGGGTGCTCTTTACTTAGGCTTAGGGTAGGCCAGCGTATGGAAGTTGTGACTAATAAGTGTTTTACGCACTTTTTCTGGGGTCTGGAACATATATTTGGGTGCTCTTTACTTAGGCTTAGGGGTAGGCCAGCGTATGGAAGTTGTGACTAATAAGTGTTTTACGCACTTTTCTGGGGTCTGGAACATATATTTGGGTGCTCTTTACTTAGGCTTAGGGTAGGCCAGCGTATGGAAGTTGTGACTAATAAGTGTTTTACGCACTTTTTCTGGGGTCTGGAACATATATTTGGGTGCTCTTTACTTAGGCTTAGGGGTAGGCCAGCGTATGGAAGTTGTGACTAATAAGTGTTTTACGCACATTTTCTGGGGTCTGGAACATATATTTGGGTGCTCTTTACTTAGGCTTAGGGTAGGCCAGCGTATGGAAGTTGTGACTAATAAGTGTTTTACGCACTTTTCTGGGGTCTGGAACATATATTTGGGTGCTCTTTACTTAGGCTTAGGGGTAGGCCAGCGTATGGAAGTTGTGACTAATAAGTGTTTTACGCACATTTTCTGGGGTCTGGAACATATATTTGGGTGCTCTTTACTTAGGCTTAGGGGTAGGCCAGCGTATGGAAGTTGTGACTAATAAGTGTTTTACGCACTTTTTCTGGGGTCTGGAACATATATTTGGGTGCTCTTTACTTAGGCTTAGGGGTAGGCCAGCGTATGGAAGTTGTGACTAATAAGTGTTTTACGCACTTTTCTGGGGTCTGGAACATATATTTGGGTGCTCTTTACTTAGGCTTAGGGTAGGCCAGCGTATGGAAGTTGTGACTAATAAGTGTTTTACGCACTTTTCTGGGGTCTGGAACATATATTTGGGTGCTCTTTACTTAGGCTTAGGGGTAGGCCAGCGTATGGAAGTTGTGACTAATAAGTGTTTTACGCACATTTTCTGGGGTCTGGAACATATATTTGGGTGCTCTTTACTTAGGCTTAGGGGTAGGCCAGCGTATGGAAGTTGTGACTAATAAGTGTTTTACACATTTTCTGGGGTCTGGAACATATATTTGGGTGCTCTTTACTTAGGCTTAGGGGTAGGCCAGCGTATGGAAGTTGTGACTAATAAGTGTTTTACGCACTTTTCTGGGGTCTGGAACATATATTTGGGTGCTCTTTACTTAGGCTTAGGGGTAGGCCAGCGTATGGAAGTTGTGACTAATAAGTGTTTTACGCACTTTTTCTGGGGTCTGGAACATATATTTGGGTGCTCTTTACTTAGGCTTAGGGGTAGGCCAGCGTATGGAAGTTGTGACTAATAAGTGTTTTACGCACTTTTCTGGGGTCTGGAACATATATTTGGGTGCTCTTTACTTAGGCTTAGGGTAGGCCAGCGTATGGAAGTTGTGACTAATAAGTGTTTTACGCACTTTTCTGGGGTCTGGAACATATATTTGGGTGCTCTTTACTTAGGCTTAGGGGTAGGCCAGCGTATGGAAGTTGTGACTAATAAGTGTTTTACGCACATTTTCTGGGGTCTGGAACATATATTTGGGTGCTCTTTACTCAAGTTTTAGAAGGCATAAGTTTGGGGGGGTATTCTATACTATGGTCGACTTTTATTTTTACAGTTTTTCAAAGCAGTCAAAATGGGAGTAGGTGACTTTGAGAAATTTTGCGGGAATTAAAAAACTCTCCAAATTTGACTAGAAAAACGAGTTCCTGACTTAAAATGGTTTCTAGTTTATAAAATTCTAAGTTTTAGAAAATCCATCTAATTTTTCTGAAAGCGGAGAATATCAGCTATTGGTTGCTACCTAAAACGTCTTAAAAAATGCGACTTCTCGCATTTTTCATAAGAGAAAAAAATTCCTAGCCTTTCTCTCATATTTACCGTAAAGTCTGGTCTTTCGACTGGTCTGTACTTTCATTTTTAAACGAACTAGGTGGTGGTCAAAATTTTATGATAGTTCAAAGAGCGGAGCACTTCAACTATTGCCCCACCAGTCGATTCAACCCTGGCCCCACCAGGGGCTCCCACCATTTCGCTCTCCTGGAAACCATACGAGAACGTATCTACCAGGCGATTTAGCAAAGTATCTGTTTATCATTTGTTTCATTGTTTACGTGTCAATATTCGCAATTTGTTATTTTTGTGTCTTTTTCAGATGGCTCTACGCCGCGACAGATCTGCTGCCTCGCCGAGATGGACTTTATCTAAGCTTGATTGCCTTTCTGAAAGCAGTGACGATTTACTTAGCTTCTTGAACACCCATGGATTTATCTCCGTCAACAGGATCTGCAAGAAATGTGGGGAAGATGCCATGGCACTAAATGAAGAGCGGATGGTTATATTTTAAATTATTGTGCATATGCATAATAATTTAATTACTGTCTTTTTCCTTTTAGTATATTTCGATTTCGGTGTGGTAAGTGTGGTTGCAAATTTTAGGTGTTTTTTGTTGATTTTTAACTGTTTTTCTGACATTTTTGAAGTGTTCAGTTATTAAAAAATTCGGGTCTATATGTGTTCATGCCGACACCGAAAAAAACATGCCTTGGTTCCCCCTGTTGTTTTTTTCCAAAAAATTTTTTTACTAATTGTCTGAAAAATAATCTAAATACACTTTTCATGTTATAAATACAGATTTACGAGACTACTCTAAAAGTAAATAGATTGTTATGTCGGCCATGTATTGGCAGCAGCGCAACCAAAAACAGCACATTTGCCATTGAAAAGTATCGGTATAGTTATAGGTTAATAGCAAAAAACTATTTAATTTAAACACACGAACTAAAATGCCTGCAATTAAATGGTTCACGAGACTATTAGAAAAAAAATTTTTGCGAAAAAAAACAACAGGGGGGACCAAGACATGTTTTTTTCGGCGTCGGCATGAACACATATAGAGCCAAAAATTCAGTTATTTAAGCACTTATCACGATATTCTAAGGAGAATTAGTTGATAGTTCATTGTCATTTGGCCGTAATTACTGAAACCCTCGGAATGCCTCACAAAACGGCATTTCACTGCCATCAAAACATCCTTAACGATGATCAAAATAGTACGGAAAACGTGTTTTGGAGCCTAAAAAGTATAAAAAAAAATTACACCAAGTGAATGACCACTTGATTGGATTGGCCATTTACGGTCAAAAATTCATTTAAAAACAAAAACGTTTAGAGTCTTTCCGTTATGTTATTGCTTTATGCTTCGCAAAAAAATATAAAATTCGAGAAATGAAAGGTAAATGCAGAAAACATAGATGTAGCAAGAATGTAGCAAAATTTTGCTGCATTTCAGCAACATTGCTGTTTTTGCAAACCATGCCTTTTGCCCATTTTCGGTGGTTTGAAAGGCTGTGGGGGACGGGTGGTTGTTTTATAGAGTAAATACGGTAGCTTAGTTCATTTATTAAAAACTAACTATATATAGCTTCTGCAGTTAGGTCATCATCATCAGCTGTCTCATCAAGGTTATCACCAGAGCAACTAGGTGTGGATGTTGGACGTCCGTACCTTTTTCTGGCAGCCAACAACTGTTTAAAGTTGCTCAGAATGTTCTGTCCCGCAATATCAATAATGGAATTGGCTGTGTGGATCACATACAACGGCTCGTCCATCAATTGGTAGGGGAAATGAGCTAGGTTATCTGCCACAAATATCCAATCCTCCACTTCCAATTTCTGAAATAAATGCAAATTTGACTGCTCAACCTCAAGCCAACATGTAAAATTTCCAAATTTTACCGCATTTTCTTCAAAGAAGCGGAGCATAGCAGTGAGGAAACTACGTCTTTGCTGCCTATTGGTTCTGATACCAACGTAGAGCCCGCTTAGCAAGGATTGTGCATCATTGGACATTTTGGGGAGTCTGGTCTTGTCATTCACTCCTGCACAAATAGCAACATTAAAGACATTAAAAGCAGGGTACGTAACTCAAAATTTTGAAAAAAGTACATTTGGTGAAAAAAAGTATAATTTGATCATTTTTAGTGAAAATGCCATTTTGTACAGTGCTTATTGCTATTTCCAAGCGAAAAAAAAGATTTTGACTAAAAAGTTCAAAAATAAAAGAGATTTGGGGTTCCGAAAAAGGTACAAATCTTTCTATTGAGCTGGTGCATAATTAACGTCGGTTTTTTTATTTGCACACTATTCAACAACGACCCAAATACAAGTCCGCCTATAACATTTCTGAATATTATTCTGGAGCATATTCACCCTCTACATCAATAACAGCTTCCCATTTGCTGGGTAGCCGATCCTAGCAACCGAATTCTAGCCGAATTCTGCCAGCGAAGAAGTGAGCATTTTTTGACGTAATATCGGCCACAATTTCTGATTACGTCAAAAATGCTCACTTCTTTAACCGTTTTAAAGTGTTTTAAGACACTACTGACTTAGAGTAATAATAAATAAAAATTGCGGGGACGACGTGCACGTTGCTAAAACATAAGAGAGATGAGAGAAAAAACAAAACGGGGGACCCTTTTGCAAAATCGCTACCCATTTGAAGCTCAAATAAGAAGGGACTATAAAATGGTTGAAAATTTTATTTATAGCTATTAAAAAATGTCGTAAATGCATAAAAAACTTTTTCCGCGTCCAGTAATACAAGTTATCCACTTTAAAGGGGCATGCCCACGCTAATACAGGTGGTGCCCCCCAATTCAAAAAATTTTTCCTAATCATTGAACTTCTGAACAGAATTTTCAGCTTGGTTTCTAACAAAACAAGGCCTAGAATTTAGTTTTAGGCATGGTTTTGTTAGAAACCAAGTTAAAAAATTCGTACATAAGTTCAATGATTAGGAAACTTTTTTGAATTCCCGGGCACCACCTGTAATAGCGTGGGCATGCCCCTTTCAAGAGACATGCTCGTACGTTCGAAATTGGTGCCCGCCAATTTAAAATTTATTTCTAATCATTAAATTTTTAGCGAGTTTTTTGATTGGGTTTCTAACCAAAATTATCGCATTTTCTCTTTTAAAACCTCAAGCATGGGGATCATTTTTCAACCCTCGAAAAATCATGAAATTGTCAATCGAAAATGGCCTTCACTCTGTCCTCAAAGTGAAGGGGCAGCTGAATTAAAGACGGCCGCATAATTAGAGAAAATATGGCAGTTACATTTTAGGTTATCACTTACCCAAACAATTTTAACTTATGGCTAGTAAAACACACATTTTCTTGGCCTAATTTTTTGGCTCTTCATAAATCAAACCTAAAACACTTTCAGCAGCTAGTCTTATTCCTCTGATCATTTTTCCAGTGCTCCGACTAATTTCCTTTTGCAGCCTAAGAGACATTTGCACACCAGGCGTTGTTTTGGCCTGAAAATTAATAATTCGTAAATTTTGAGCTGAAATAAATGTAAAAGTTAAACGGACCGCAACCATGCCAGAGTATTTAGTATCAATGTCTTTGATCAGGTTTTCAATTTTGACGCGAACAACTGGTAGTGGATCGGTGGACATAGCCATGAGTGTGGGGATAGAAGAGCCGGGAGTGACCAGTCCTTGCTCTAATGTTTGCCAGATTACTTGCGCTGCTTCAGTACGTACCATATCTGGAATGGGGTTATTGAATTTTCTAGTTCAAAATACCATGTCTATTCCTTAGGCTTGACAATTTCCCAGGTTTCAATAGGACCACATATACTGTTGATAACTTTTTTGAATTATTACTTTTTTGCGTGTATAATTAAATATTCATTTATCATTCAGCGCAAATCTTAGACTCATAATGCGAAGTCGTAAAACCATGAAAACCTCGTGCAATCTTATATAGTATTTGGCATGTGTGGGTAGGTGGATGGGTGGGTAACGCTTTTTCACTTCGAAGGCCAGAACGGGTCGTAGATAGCGAAATCACTTTTGTCGCTAATACCATCGTGTTCCCCAGAATGTCAGCTTTCGTTTTAAAAAGAACAGGCGAAAAATGAGTTCTAATAGGGGATATACCTATTTTTATGAATGAAGTCATAGCCCCTCATTGAAATTTCGAAATACTATAGAGGCGCCGATAGGCGCCTGTGGTCCCTTGTATGCTTAGTGTTTGTAGCCGTACTCGAAATCCTGAATTTTTGACTCGGGTACCCGAATTCCGGTTAGAACTCAAATGTCTGAGTCAGATAATCCCACCGAAATTTCATAGGTTGACCATTTTTTACCCGTAAATGGGTACCTGACAGGGAAACACTACACCAGACCTGTCCACGAACCCGACTCAGGTAGGTCGGGCCTGAATTATTAAAGTTCTTCCAGGCTGGTCGAATTTCAATTTTTCATCCCCAATCAACTTTTTTTTAAAGTGTTTCCAAACACCCTATATCGACTCAAAATCGCCTCAGGAGCTCGTTGGTTAGAGATGCGCGCACTCACTTACCTTAGACATAATTCCGAGCAAGAATTTTGATCAAAAACGCATTAAAAGGTACTTTTTTCTTGTCTTTTTCGAGCTGCTGAGGCGATTTTGAGTCGATATAGGGTGTTTGGAAACACTTTTAAAAAATTGATTTGGGTTTATATCCAAGAAGGGTCGAAATGTTTCTATCTATCGCTAGCCCATCAAAAGAAAGATTTTTTGTTAGTGAAGGTTTTTGTTTAGAAGAAATATCAATACCAAACCCTTTAACTATCCTCACACCGTATTTCCTCTAATAGAAGCCCTCTCCAAAATCCAGAATTTTTTTAAATATACTCTTTGCACTATAAACCAATTTTTTAAATCGGTTCTTGCTTATGTGTCATACCAAAATGTAGCCCAGATTCCCAGCTACATTTTGGCATATAACATGAGTAGGACCAAAACCAAAAAATGCATCAAAAAGGTGAAGAATAAATTTAAAAGTTCCAGATTTCGGGGAGGGCTTTTAATAGAGGAAATGCGGTAACTACCCGCCACTTGTTTATTTTGTTCTCACTCACCTTCTCTATTAATATAGCAGTTGAGAATGGCAAGCCAGTAGTCTTGAATGACAGAGGAGCTCAAGCCAGAAGAACTTAGCTCCATTTCTTTTAAGTCTGTCTCTTTGTTTTCTTCTCTCTCCTTGCGGACTGTAATTTAAAAAATTAAAAGCCAATCAAAAAAATTAGTTCTATACGAAAAAGGGTAGTTTTTTGCCGTTGGTGCCACTGTTGTTTTTTCGGATTTGTGCTTGGGCGCAAGTTAGGCTAGTGTACTTTAGGCTGGTTTAATCAGCAGTATTTTTAAAGGGTTTGGAAAATCCCTTTCTTTGGGATTTTCCAAGAATTTTCGGATTTTTTAGAAAAATTAGGGTTGAATAGAAAATATATTTTTTTAGTTTTTGTGTAATTCGAAAAACGTGGTTTGGTCCATCCTAACGTATGCTGATCGACGACAAGCGCAAAAACAAAAGTGGGACAACGCAAAAATACTGTCTTTTTCTCATAGGCACGAGATGTAACTTGCATTGAGCATTCTTCTTAATTGCCCTATCTTCTTCAGCTGACAAGAAATAAGAAAGATTTTTCAACACTTGCACCTTCAACATCAGAAAATCTTTATGGTCACTCTTTAGCAGACAGGTGTACATGTTCTTCAACTCAGGCTTGTTCAATAGTTCAGGGCATCCCGATGAATACTGCCCTAAAATGGAACATTTTTATACAGTTGACTCTCGATACAACGAACCCCCCAAAACTTCGTTCCCGCCTAGGGTCTGACACTTTTTTATCCCAATTTTTGAAGTCTTTGGCCAGTTGTCTTTGGCTGATCTAGCCCAAAACAACGCAAGGATTGCGATTTTACCAATCGTTTCTGAAAATCGCAATAGTTTTGCCGAAAGTCTCTCGATACAACGAACATTTATTTTCACCTTTTTGAAAATAAGTGTTCGTTGTATCGAGAGGCACGGGTCTTTCGGCAAACTATTGCGGTTTTCAGAATCGATTGGTAAAATCGAATCGTTGCGAAGTTTTGGACTAGACCAGCCAAAGACAACTGGCAAAAGACTTCAAAATCGGGCTAAAAAGTGTCAGAGTGTCAAAACTAGGGGATAGTCAGGCTCGTATCTCAAAATTTCAAAAAAGGACATTTGGTCAAAAAAAGGACATTTTGACCATTTTTGAAGGAAAAAGGTCATTTTATCCAGTGCTTATTGCCATTTCGAAGCGGAAAAAAATATTTTGACTGAAATTTCAAAAATAAAAAAAGATTTGGGGTCCCGAAAAAAGGACAAATCTTTTTAAAAAGGACATATACGTGCCCTGGGGTTCGTTGTATCGAGAGTCGACTGTATTATTATTATTGAGTCAAAGGTCAAATAGTTTTACCCAAAGCAATCAAAGCCTTTGAGCGTATGCCATCTTCTTTGCTTCTTGAGAAGAACAATAAAATAGAAAATACTTTGTCACGGAACACTGGCGGAGCTCTCTCTTCTTCTGAGTGGTCCACTGCTGATGATCCAAAAAGCTGTGGGGACGAGAGTGTTGTATTCAAGTTCTTCAGCTCGAAAAATTTAGGCGTACCGGCCAAAAGATCGTCAAAATTAAAAAAGCGGCACATTAATCTAAAAAAATAGTTTTTTATATTCTATGCACAAGATAGCCATAAAAATTTACCCCAAAGTGTAGATTGCTCTGAATTTTTAGGAATTAATTTACCGTATATTTTCTAATAAAGGCCCCCGTCAATGACCTATATCTCAATCTGTTTTTTGCGTTTCTTGTGGTGCATTTTTTAATTTTTCGTAAATCATGTTTAAGTGTCTCCTGAGCAGTGATGTCACCGCACCGGTGCGGGTGGAAAAATTTTCTGGAGCCGGTGCTGGTGCCGGTGCGTGGTTTTTTAGGCCGCAACGGCACCGGCAGCATAAAAATTATATGTGATTTTTCACTGACCGAATATAGGCGGCAAATTTTATTTCAAATTTTCATGGCATTTTGACATTTCAAATTACATATGTATTTAATTCATGCTGCATATTGTTAAGAAATAAAAATGCACGAGAAACTTGCTGTCTTCATAATTATAAAAACAATGAGGTGCCGTACGGGCACCGGTGTGACGACCGCACCGGCACCGACCCGGTGCCGGTGCGGCGCTGGTGCGGAAAATTTGGAGGCCGGTGCGGTGCTGGTGCGGAAAATTTTGAGGCCGGTGCGGTGCTGGTGCGGAAAATTTTGGAGGCCGGTGCGGTGCTGGTGCGGAAAATTTGGAGGCCGGTGCGGTGCTGGTGCGGAAAATTTTGAGGCCGGTGCGGCGCTGGTGCGAAAATTTTGGAGGCCGGTGCGGTGCTGGTGCGGAAAATTTTGGAGGCCGGTGCGGTGCTGGTGCGGAAAATTTTGGAGGCCGGTGCGGTGCTGGTGCGGAAAATTTTGAGGCCGGTGCGGCGCTGGTGCGGAAAATTTTGAGGCCGGTGCGGTGCTGGTGCGGAAAATTTTGGAGGCCGGTGCGGCGCTGGTGCGGAAAATTTGAGGCCGGTGCGGTGCTGGTGCGGAAAATTTTGGAGGCCGGTGCGGTGCTGGTGCGGAAAATTTTGGAGGCCGGTGCCGGTGCGGGTGTTTAGAAATTTACATCACTGCTCCTGAGTGATTTTTATACGCTAAAAACGATAAAAAGCTGTTTTCCGACACTTTTTCGTATAAAAAGTCGTTTTTTTTGAATAATTTTTTTGACCAAAATCGACTTTTTGCCTTGGGGGACTAATTTGAGGGTAGAATACCTTGATACAAGTTGGTTTACCTTCGTTCCCCAATGCAAAAATTCACATTTTGGTCAAAAATTTTTTTTTCCAAAAATCGATTTTTTATGTGGAAAAGTGTCACAAAATAACTTTCTCATCGTCTTAAGCACATAAAAATTACTTAGGAGTCATTTAAACATGATTTACGAAAAAGTAAAAAATGCACGGCTCTATTTAAGAAGAGGTACCATTTTTCGCCTTGGTCCCCCCCATTGATTTTTTTTGTAAATTTTATTGATATCACACTATCGACAATTCCAAGATAACAATTCAACTGCTTAGCTAATCATATATTTCCCCATCTGATCAAAGAACACCTTCAAAAGATTCAATTTCTTAGCCCTGCAATTCTGAAAAAATCAATAGGGGGGACCAAGGCAAAAAATGGTACCTCTTCTTAAATAGAGCCAAATGCACCCCGCCAACATCAAAAACTCATCACTCAAGTTTCTTATCAAATAATGATCAGGGACATTGGCCCTACCGGAATATCTCGTCGCCACATGTTCCCGTGTTAATTAATCAAAGAAACAATTTCGTAAGTGTTTGTTTTAATTATTAGTGATGTTAGGATTAAACTGTGAATATGGAAATAAAAATAAAATTGAAAAAACCTCATAATAGCAGGCTTTTGGTTGGGCTTCATAGTCTCTGAATTCTCTTGTATTTTGCTCAAAATGTCTAAAGTAATTGCTTGAAACCAAATGTATTAAAAATTCAATATTTGAAAAGACTGACTCAAATATTTGAGAAAGAGGTCACAAATGCCCGGCTTGACTCTCTTGAATTTTTCATAGATTGCACTCATACAAGAAATTGAAGAAGAGATGATGACCATGCTGCTGATGTTACCAACCACAACATTCAGGCGGCTGTCCAGGTTGGCGAGGAAGTTCTCCGAAGGATGTTCCATGAGTGGCACTATGCGCTCGAGCATTCCAATCATCTAAAACCGCAAATGGATTTTGACAAAAGCATAATTTTTCAACTAGTTAGGAACCTGGTTGAGCACTCTAAGTTCTGTGGGTGTAGAGTCGGGCGCATCTTTAGACCAGAGAACATAGGGAACAAATACATCGGCATGACCAACCAGAAGCTCAGGGCGAGCCTTAGCAAACACAGAGAGTGTAGCCAGAGAAGCATTTAGCCGTCTTTTTGCTATAAGTTGGGCTTGACCCACTTCTTCGGCACTTCCATCGTCTAAATTTTTATTATTTTTCTTTTTGCGTGGAGAAGATCTATTGTCGAAGGAAAAGTCTAAAATGCAAATTTTTCTGTCGCACCAAAGCTATTGAGATGTTTTGACTTTTGTTGCTTTGTTAAAAGCCTGCTCACCACAGCGGTTTTTAGGGCAAGTGTTGCTTGGCCAAAACTTTTTCGTGGTTTTTGGTCATTTTTTATTGACTTGGGAAAGAAAGTTTCGACAGCCTCTAAAACCCGCTTTTTCCGAAAATAAGAATTGCCCATCCTCCACCCATATTACTGATTCTACGATCCATAGGGTGTTTCAAGAAATTTTCTGGATTTGGAACGGATTATAACCTGTTTCTAAGGCAAAATTTTAAAATTCTATAAACGTCAATCGGGTTTTTTGGTATATAGTGTCAAAAACACGATATTTACGATAAAATATCGATTAGCGACACTAAATGAAGTTTTTTTTTAATTTTTGTCAAAAATTGTTGTTTTTCAAGGAAAATTTTTTGGAAAGTCTCCCATAATACCAGAATCTTATCCTGAATTTGAATCCGTTGAGATCAGATCAAAATAAATTTTTTGAGCTAGGATATAGCAATTTTGAGCAGATAAGTCCGAAATTTTGCACCACCTGCCTACTTTTGTGGATATCTCAGCTCATAAAATTTATCTTGATCTGATATCAACGGATTCGGATTCAGAACAAAATTTTGGTATTAGGGGAGACTTTCCGAAAACTTTCTCCTTAAAAAATGACAATTTTTGACAAAAATTTCATTTAGTGTCGCTAATCGATAGCCGTCCATTTCTACTTGGTCCTTCCTGTGATTGGGCCTTGCTCACTGCCACCAACATACGACGACCCAAACCACAAATCATAACAACAAATATTTTGGCGAGAAAAACCGATTGGCGTTTACAGAATTTCAAAATTCGTCTTAGAAAAAACCATAAGTTATGCTTCATAACCGTTTCGGGCGAATTTCTTGAGACACCCTGTATACGGCAGGGCTCCCAAATGTCCTTATTAATAAGATTTGTCCTTATTTTGGGACCCCAAATCTTATTTTTTTTCAAAATTTTACGTTGAAATCTTATTTTCGGTGGTCAAAAGAGCAATAAGCACTGGATAAAATGCCATTTTCCCCAAAATACCCTAAATATCCTTATTTTCAAAATTTTGATTTGGGAGCCGTGTTGTATATCTAATTCTCTGACGGTATTTTTTTGATCAGCAGGTGAGCTGTTGAAATGTAGCTGAGATCGCAGGCTACATTTTCTTACTAATGTTCTCCAAACATTACCTCGAGCAATCTGCAGATTGAGTGAAATAACGCAGTCAACCAGAGCATCTATAAGTTGTTTAGCAGCATAGATGGTGACTTTTTCCTGACAGTTGGTCAGAATAGCGCACACCAGTTGTTCATACTGCTCTATCATGTTTTCTTTGAGACACACTGTTGCTGTGTCTGCCATTGAAGCTATCTACAATGTAAGTTTTTAGTATAGTAACAGTAAAAAAGGTGGGAAACACAAACTTTTTCTTCAAGCTCTTTCTTTTCTATGTCTCGTAAGGGCAAGAACCACAGGTTTTGCAATGTTTCAATGCACAACTTCTTGACGCCGTCTTCATCGTTGATTCGATTGATAATTCGGGCAAGTATTTCTGGTTTCTTTTCCAGTTTTGGCTGCTTTTCAATCACATCACGCAATATGCGCATCACCCGCTTTCTGACTGCAATGGCACTGTCCTGAAAAAATCCTGAGTTATAAGAAAAAATACGGTATTTTTTTGTCTATTTTTTTGCTCGGTCTATTAAAGTGTCGAGGATCGAAATTCATTGGCAAAACTTATTTTATGGTATATTTATTTGTCTACTGGGTTGAAATACAATACAGTGGAGTCCCGATAACCGGGCACCCCCTCAAATTCATTCCCGCCTAGGGTCCAACACTTCTTTTTAACTCAACTTTCGTAATATTTTGTCAGTTCTCATTCGTCAGTCTTATTCGAAATACCATAAGGATTTCAATTTTACCGGTCGTTATTTTTAACACCCTGCAAATAGCCCACTCAAAAAACAAAAACCACGATAAATCGCCACCTTTTTTCAAAATAGGGTGGGGTTTATTATAATTTTGTTTTTCAGTAGGCAAGTAACAAGGTTAAAAAATCGGATTGCCAAAAAAGGTAGGGTTGGCGGTTTATTAGGAGTCTACTGCAATTCAACATCTCCTAAATTTTATTTTTTCCCAATTTTGCAATAACATGGCAAGGGTTAAAAAAAGACCCGTAAAAACACCCATACACAGTTAACAAAAAAGGGGACCCCAAGTGCCAAAGGACCGAAAGGCCACCAGTGTTGTTAATCGCCTCCAAAACCTTCCTCCGCTCCTTCTCCGGAGGAAAATTTCGGAGGAATTCTCCGACCATTTTCCTCCGGAGGAAAATAGTGAAAATTGTTCTCCGCTCCGGCATTTCCTCGGAGGAAAATTTCGGAGATTTCCTCCGGTGATTTTCCTCCGGAGGAAAATGATGAAAACCTTCCTCCACTTCTCCTTTCTCCGGAGAAGGAGTATCTCCGGAGGAAAACTCCGGAGAAATTAACAACACTGAAGGCCACGACCCCAAATAAATAAGTTCAAAAATGGGGATAAAAAGTGTTGTACCCAGCAGAGAACGAACTTGAGGCTGTCGGCTTTTCGTGACTCGACTGCGCCAAATTTTGATTTGACAAAAAAAATTTGACTCACCTTTATCCTGTTGATGAGTATAGAATAGTATGTGTCCACAAGGTCAGGTCTAGACACCAAATATTTGCCAATCAACTCAAAAGTGGCTTCGCGGACAGCTGCGTTGGGATCAATCAGTCTGTCTTGCACTATTTTGTTGACATCCGGCTGAAACACAATTTTTCAAGTTTCTTAAAAATTTCAAGATTATTTCGAAAGAGTCATACAATGACTAGAACTTGGTGGTCAGCTTCAACCAATTGAGACAAACACTTCATAGCCTTAGTTCGGATGGCTACTGGGAAGATGGGATTGAAGCCTTCCAAGATGTTGTTGAGGTAGTAGTCGAACGACTGGCTGAGCTCTTTCTTAGACGCCAAGTATTTGACTACCCAATAAGCATCACTGTCGATCATTACATTGCCCGTTTTTCTGCAAAATAAATACGAGATGTATGAAGAAATTCTGCCTTTTTTGAAATGATCATAACTTTTTTGTAAAACGTTTTTTTTTGAAATCTCTGACCCAGTTTATTTTTAATTTATTTTTAACTATTTATTATTTATTTATTTTATTTATTTAAAGGACCCTGCCTCTTCCTTATCATGAGAATTTCAAAGGTTTGAATGCGCGCGGGACCACACGAATTTTGTCAATAATATTTTCGAATTGTTTTTTGATTGCTTTTATTGTTTAAAAAATAAATTTGTAAATTTGTACAAAACTTAGAACCATTGACTAGTCGAGCCCAACGTTGCTTGACAATGCCAGATCGGACAAGTAATGCGACAATCACTTCTCCACACTTGTCACTGTCATAATGAGACTTATATCAACCACAATATAGCGTTTAAAATTCAAAATGCAAACAAAAAAATTGATTCGAAAACATTATTGACAAAATCTATGTGGTCCCGCGCGCATTCAAACATTTGAAATTGCCATGATAAGGAAGAGACAGGGTTCTTTAACAAATGTCCTATTTTCAGCATTCCCTGGACATCACACCGGTTCGGCAATTTCCGAGAAGACTATAAGCAAGCTTGAGGATGTCGGCAACCCCAATGTGCACCGCTTCATTACTGATGGAGCTTCAAACATGCGAGTGGCATTTATGTGAGTTCAATGTCACTTTTATTTTGTAGGGCGAAGCAATTTTTTTTACTTCAGGGAGCTCCTCACGAATGATGACGAACCGGATCAGCCCGATGAGTGGAATCCCCCTGAACTGGAACAAGATGTGAATCCGGAGCGAGAATTTTGGATTCCCGGAACGGGAGCCAGATCCGGAGCGAAAATTTTTTGAAATGCCAGCACTGATCAATGTCATAATTTTTACTGTAAAACATAGCTTGGAATCTAAGCTTTCGTTTGATATATAAAGAATAACAAAAAGTACAGAAAAAATGCTCTCTGATCACCAAAGAGGTTGAGAAAACACAATCTCGACCTCGACTCGCCTATGTAATTAGGGTCTTACTCGAAATACGGGTACCCAACTCAAAAAATTGTGGCTACTTGACAACCCGATAAAGGACCCAAACCACAAAGACAATACATTGTTTTGCCGCATAATTCTAGTTTACATTATCAGATTATTTTGCACTCACGCAATATATTGAGTCCTCTTCTTCAAATGTTTTTTTGTCCATCAAGTTGCGGATAAACTCCTTCATATTGGCGCCTTTCTCCATTATACGTTCTAGCTTTTTCTCAATCTTAGCAGCTTCTTTTTGTGTCATTTGCTGTTTCAAATCTTCCTGGTACTTTTGTTTCATTGCGTTCACATCCAACACCGTCATTCTGTACCATTCTGCCGCGTAAAAGGTGACCACATACTAAAAACTCTATGGTTAATTTATCCCAGGTACAGATTTCAAATAAATCAAAACCTCAACAGACACGTCACTCTCCCCTTTTGTACCAATGATATAGTCTATCAAAGCTTGTTCCAATTTCCTCAGCTTTTCAGTGGATGATAACTAAAAATTTTTCTTGTGATTTTCCCTTGAAAAATCGCCCACAAAAGGGTGCAAAATCGGTTGGATATACTGGGATCGGAATTTTGTAATTTTAAAATCAGGATCCCGATTGGGAATTTGACCCTCAAAAAAGTCGGGGATTTGGGATATGTGGAACGAATTGAAAATCCAAATTTTCGATGAGGTCATTTAAATGAGAAGGTTTGTAATTCTGTAATTGGGTCGCACCTATCAGAAAATTCGAAATTGAGTGTTTGGGCTCAAACGAAAGCTTGCAATGTGCTGAGTACGTTAGCATAAAAAGTAATTGGTCGAGCTG
Organism: Ditylenchus weischeri; assembly: GCA_029231635.1. Lineage (NCBI taxonomy): Eukaryota > Metazoa > Nematoda > Chromadorea > Rhabditida > Anguinidae > Ditylenchus > Ditylenchus weischeri. The sequence goes on from JAMRYI010000422.1 coordinate 34,402, forward strand.
TGGCCTCCCGAAGTTTGGTACTTAGAAAAGCCAGTACATTTCTTAAAACGATTTATACTTACAAGGGACCCGTGCGAACTGTCAACTCACTCACGGCATTTCTGAAAGTTTTATCGTGTAGCCCATAGTCGATTTACTTGGTGTAGCCGCGAGGGATTTCCGGACAGAAAGAAAAATTTTGACTACGAGACTAAAGAAATGTGTAAAAACGTGAAAATTTTGCCTTGGTCCCCCCTATGGTTTTTTAATTTTTTAAAATTCGTTTGGTTTTCGAATAGGCTTATTTGTAGAGATGATGACGGGACGGGACGGGACAATTCCGTCCCGTCCCGTTAATTTTAGAGAATCGTCCCGTCCCGGAATCCGCCCGGAAATTTTTGGCACCTGTCCGTCCCGGTGTCCCGTCCCAAAAATTCAATTTTCAACAACTACCTTCAACTTGTAATTACAGTCAACTAGAGATGATGACGGGACAGGACTATTCCGTCCCGTCCGTTAATTTTAGAGAATCGTCCCGTCCCGGAATCCCGCCCGGAAATTTTTTGGCACCTGTCCCGTACCGGTGTCCCGTCCCAAAATTTTTAAATTTGAATTCTGACCCGTCCCGAAAAGGTCAAGCCATCATCTCTACTTATTTGAATAGGCTTAGGCTTAGGTTTTTTCTCGGATGTGCATTTCGCTTTCAGCACTTTATTTTTAGCAATATGGATGCAATGAAGCAAGAGATTATGGAGCAATTAGCGAACGAACTATCATCGGTGATCCCTCGCGGCAAAAAATCCCTCGCGGCTACACTAAGTAAATCGACTATGGGCTACACGATAAAACTTTCAGAAATGCCGTGAGTGAGTTGACAGTTTGCGCGGGTCCCTTGTTAGTGAAAATCTGATGATGTACACTTGTTTAAAAGCTTATCAGACGCAAAATGAGTTGCTCTTTCTAACCAGCACAAAAATTACACGATCTGTTGTTAATTTTGGCAAAAATTGTGTTTTTTTCCAAAAATCAACAGATTTTGGCCAAAAAACCGTCATAAAAATAGGAAATCGACTTGCACCCTCCTAATTTTTAGTGCATCAGAAGTCAGAGAGTAGAAATCAGCTATGTTGAATTGGATATTTCATTATAAAAAAGCCTTTTAAACAAATTTCTATTTTGATTTTTTAAGTCGGAGATCACGTTTAAAAAATAAGGTCACGATCGAGATTTTCAATTTAAAAAATCGGGATCCCGATTCAGAATTTGCAATCAATCAATCCTGGTGGCCAATAAAGTTTACGTGGTTGATATCAATCTGATCCAGTGTCTTGGACATGTCATTCATCTCATCATATATGATGCCTCTGACCACCAGATCCAGTCTATTGTTCTCAGAGTTGTCTCCACCCGTACTCCCAAGTGCAGACACCCTATCTCGCCTCAACCTAGCTGCTATTGTGCCCAAGTAGTCGAGACTGGCCACTCTCAGGGAAGGCAGCACCACAAAACTATTGTCTGTCCCGGCTTTGCTGCCCTGTCCTTTGCTGGTTTCCTGGTTGCTGCGCACATTCTGGTTGCGGAAGAACATGACTAGCAGGCTGCCCAGCACAGAAAGCACCAATTCGGCCACTGGCCACTCAGGACGATATAAGGCAAGCAATATTTCTTGGAGGAATTGCTCAAACAGGCGGCGGAAATCATCCTCCGACTTGGCAGTACATCTGCAATACATGGGTATTGGGAGCCATAAATTTGGTAAAAGGGCGTATACCTTGTGAGGAAATGGTAAAAGAAGTATTTGGCAAGAGACTCAGCGTCTTTGTAGGACTCCACCACCAGACGGTCATCTGCTTGTGCATCCTCCGAAAAAGAGTCATCACCCATAACTGAGCTGTCATCTGCTCCGTGACCTCCTTTCTTGTTGTGGAAAGGAAGCTGAAATGAGATTTGGTGAATCTAGACTATGATCTGCATAAGTTGAAACCGGACACGAATTTTTTTTGGGGCGAAAATTTCGGTTTTGCGTTTTCTATTTAATTTTTTAACCTTTTTTAAAAGTGAGAACACAATCAAGTAGCCCTGCTATTCTAGTTTCTAACGAGATATCGTTTACTGCAACATCTTCGTAAAATGTAGCACAAAAAGGTAGAAGTTTGAAGCAAGTCAGGAAAAATGATTCGGTTCATACTTTTTTCTTTTTGTAATACTTTTTAAAGCAATTTTGCAATAAATAATGTGTCATCGAAATTCGAATCGCAGGGCTACCTATTGGTGTTATCACTTTTTAAAAATGGTTAAAAAATTAAATAGGAAAACGCAAAACCAAAATTTGAAAAATTTCAAAAAAAAAGTAAATTTGCACCAAAAAAGATCCTTTTGCGTCAAAAAAAATTCACATCCGTTAAAACCGAGTCGTAGGGTTGTGGCGGGGCGTGATGGTTTCGCCAATGATATGTTTTCACAAATAGTTTCTTTTCTCAAATACTCTTATTCCTTCGTCTGGCGAATTACCACAAGACCCTGCGCAGAGGACTTAAGAGACAAACCCATACCACCGCAAACATTCCTAACTCCTCCAAACCACTGAAAATCACTCAATCCACCTCAAAGTACTTTAAATTAGTACTTTAGGATGGTTAAGAGATATTAGCGGTGGTTAGCTATTAAAATTGAGCTATCTGCTATTAACTTCAATATCCAAGTATTGAATACAAGGGACCACAGGCGCCTATCGGCGCCTCTATAGTATTTCGAAATTTCAATGAGGGGCTATGACTTCATTCATAAAAATAGGTATATCCACCTATTAGAACTCATGTTTTTCGCCTGTTCTTTTTTTAAAACGAAAGCTGACATTCTGGGGAACACGATGGTATTAGCGACAAAAGTGATTTCGCTATCTACGACCCGTTCTGGCCTTCGAAGTAAAAAAAGCGTTACCCACCCACCCACACATGCCAAATACTATATAAGATTCTTACCTTTTCCATGTTTCCTTGTATTACCATTTCTGGTAAATCTTACAAAAACCCGTTGCATATCACTAAGTAAAGCTATTTTTGAAAAAATCTGTTGTTCTTGGCGAGAGAAAAATTTGCAAAAAACCGCATAATCAGTCTAAACAGAAAGTTTTTTTCAAATTGGTGGCATTTTGTTTATCTTCAATTGCACAAAAATTCAGTTTTTGAGGAGCCGTGACCTGTCAGTTGATCTATTTGAATTTGCTCTCACATTTGTTCTTATTTATTTTACCGAGAGAAATTGTTGTTTTTTCAGGTGCTTCTCTGTTTTCAAAAAATTGGAATTCGCAAGCTAGAAATGGATGAGGTATTTCATTTTTTTAAACATCTATGTCCAGAATCTTTGCTCCGACTCTGCGGTTTTTGACTGACAGTCACTGACAGAAACTTTCTGTTTTGACTGACACTTCACTTTCTTTGATATGATAAGCTCAATATCTTGTGGGTGAAAACATCTTCATTCATCATTCTCTGATTCCGTAAAAATCTACTTCAGATGAATTCTAAATTACCACTTGAAGTGCTGAGCGAGATTGTATTGTTTCTGGACAACTATGATTGCCAAAAGTTGATAGTTTCAAACCATCAACTTTCGTCCATCTTCATCCGCAACCAGGCGGTTGACTTCAACCCCAAGTCAAGCTGAGTATTTGGCTGTAGTAATTTTGAAAGCTTTGGATAGAAATCGTTTGCTAGAGTGCAACTAACAAAATGTTTTTCAGAAGACAGTTGTCTACTTCAAGATGAACGATACTCACTGGACGCAAAAGCTTGCTACGGAGTTGGTTCGGGCCTTCACCACTAATGGCTATGAGATCAAAGGCTTGAAGATGGTTCCAGTGCTTTCAAGTTCGGCGGCAAGAAGAAGATGCCTTCTGTGATGAATCAATTCGCTGTTATTGGCCAGCCTACGGTTCAGGATCCGCTCCGAATTTAGCACGCCTATCTCAGTGCTGGCGATTGCGCGGCTGTTATGTTTTCTGGTATTTTTTTTTTTTTAAAGATTGCTTGTCAACTCTAATCTACATTTCAGGACTGAACGTGCGTCAAAATGCGTCCAACTTCATCGGTCAGGCGGCATTGAGTTATGGCAATCTCCCAGGACAGCCTACTCTTCCTGCAGCTCTGCGCATGAATCAGAATGGCCTGTGGAACGCAGCACACTACGTTGGTGGTGAAGTGATTTTCGGTGTGGAAAGAGTCTTGCCAGTGCTCCCCCCCCCTCTCGACTTTGAGGGTCTGAATCTCGGAGCAAAGTCAATATTTTGCAAAGCTGTTCATTGTATTTTCCTAACTCCCACGAGCTCTACTGATTCTGCCTTTTAGATTTTGAATTTTCACCCATTCCACCCATTCTACCCCATCCACCCGTTCTAGTAGAGCCCTCGCGGGCTCTACTAGAACATATACGGTACTTTAAAAAGCCTACCGTATTTTCTCTAACAGAGCCCCTCTCTCCTCTAATAGAGCCCCACCTTCGCCCCACCCCTCCCTCTTTTTTTGACGAGAATTTCAGGGTTCGGGCCATTTTTGATTTACAATTTCAAACTTTTGGGCATCCAAAAAATAAACCGGAAGTGGGTGGCTCATGCATAATCCAAAAACACAGTTTTGTAAAGCAACTCAAGCGCTACAAAGCTGGTGTATAACATTTTGCAATGACTAAGTGTTTTTTTTAATTTCCTACGTTTTATAACCATCAACATAAAAGTGCCGATTTGTAGTCAAAATCAAAGTAAATCTAAGGAAAATGATTGTTCGGCCACATAAATAAGAGCTTTTCTTTTTCCCTGTCGTGTATGAAAAGAAAACATCGAATGCACCATCGAAAGCTCTTGAATGTTTCTACAAAATGACATGTCAATTGTTTATTTCAAAACAGCACAGACCTTAGAAACACATAATTGAAGTAAGAAATGACAAGAATGGTTCAACATAAGGCAAAAAGAGAAGGGTTTTACTTTTTTTCAACTGCAACCTTCCGTTTCTCAGCCCTGTGTTTTTTCTAAAATAAGCTGTCGACATGTCATTTTGTGAAATAATTATATTGCTTTCAAGTAGTTTATTCGATGTTTTCCTTTCATCCACATTTTTGTGAGGAAAGCTCTTATTTATGTGGCCAAACAATCTTTTTCCTTAGATTTACTTTGATTTTGACTAGAAATCGGCACTTTTTATTGATGGTCATAACTTTTCTTAGAATAATTATAAAAGTAAGTTTCACCTACTAAATTGTAGCTAAGGAGCAGGGCTTGCAATTAGTTACTAAAATTTGACAATAACCAAAAAAATGAAATCAATCAGCTTGAAAAAAGAAATCGTTCCCTATCAATTGACGGCCCAAAAATTTGCCTACATTTTTAGGCGTAAGAGAAATTTAAAAACTAGTAAGTTATTTAAAATTGTTCATGTACCAGTTTTGTAGCGCTCGAGCCACTCTTCAAAACTGTGTTATCAGATTTTTCATGAGTCTCCTATTTTCCGTCGAAACAACACACAATTCGAAAAATATCAATTGTCCGCAATTGTATCTTTAGCACGTATCGTGTCGAGTGCGTAAGTACCCCTGCCCTGTTCCCACAAAAGTGTATATTAGTCAAGATAACTAACCTTGACAGTCGACTGGAGTAATTGCAGTATGAGAACAGTGAAATTGTTGATATAGTCATTGTTGCCCAAACGATAACAATTTTTTGTGATTCCTGCCGGTAGGCAAACGATGCAGTGAGTTCAACAAATCGTCAATTATGTGTTTGCGCAGAAATGAACACTTATTGAAGATAGTGGACAACAGTTTAATAGATTGCACTTGAATTTCAGGAATGTTGTCGACGAAGAAAGGAGGTGTAGCCAGACTGCACAGTTGGATCATCACAGTATCGTTGAGGGATTGGAAGCGAGCCTGAAAGTTGAAAATAAAAACGAAAAATATATACAAGTTACTGACCAGCTCGGAAAAACCCCCAATCATGTCAACAATCCGACTGTAGAGTATTGAAGTAGTCGGGCCAAACAATTCAGCTAGTTTCCTGCGCTTCGGGCCATCAGCTGGAAAATAGTCAAAATTGTCGTGGACAGGAAAATAGGGTTGTAGTAATTATTTTGGGGTTTGAACGACAGGGAGCTTGAAGGGTTGCGCTCACACATTTATCTGCCCGCTTATGTATCTTAGGAGTTTTTTTGGTCCATAGTCGTTTCGCAAATATGCCGGATCTGTTATTTTTGCGAAACACCCCAAAAACAACAGGCTGGACCAAGGCGTACTTTTTAAATTTTTTTTTGTAAATAGGGTGGCGGTAAATACCACCGCGGTTACTCCTCTAGTACAATATGGCCCAAGAAATTCGGCCGATTTCAAATGGCCATAACTTTTGGTAGACGTCAAATTTCGGCAAACGGTTTTTTGCAATCGTCTTAGAAAAATATACATTTTGTTTGGTATATGATGTCAAAAACACGATTTTCGCTTGGTACCCCCTGTGGTTTGAGACCTGGTCTGTGGATGGCCTCAAGATGTGTAAGGCCCAAACCAGAGCTGGCTGAACCTAGTTGAATTGTTTGGCTCGACTACTTCAATACCAAGCGAAAATCGTGTTTTCGACATCATATACCAAACAAAATGTATATTTTTTCTAAGACGATTGAAAAAAACCGTTTGTCGAAATTTGACGTCTACTAAACCATTGCCAAATCGGCCAATCTTGGCCATACTGTAAATTCCCCCTTCAAATTTTTGAGATTACAGGTTTCAACCCTGGTGGTAGCAGACATCATGTTTTCATGAATAACAGTCATAAACTAGTTTTTATAAGGCCATCAGGCCTCAGGGTGGTGGTATCCAAGTGCAACAAAAGGATATTCAACAATTGGGAGGTTCACCAATATGGGAGACTCACACAAAATCAGGGTTGCGAACTCAAAATTTAAAAAAAAGTGCAATTGGCCAAAAAAGTACAATTTGGTCATTTTTGTCAAAAAATGACATTTTATCCAGTGCTTATTAATTTTTGAGCACCGAAAAGATTTTGACGTAAAACTTCAAAAATAAAAAAAGATTTCGGGTTCCAAAAAGTAAAAAGGGGCCAACGTTTCGATACCCTGCACAAAATCCGTTCAACGAATGGGGGATTCACACAACGTCGTTTTCAAACAAAGCGAGATTCATGATTCCTTTATTCGTGATTTTTGTGGACGGGCCATATGCTCATATGAAAAAAAGGATGGTGAGCGAACCCTGAAAGAAGGGTATATTCAATAAATATACCGTATTCTCTCTATTAGTTCCACACTCTCTATTAAACCCACACCCCCAACTTTGAGGACCTGTATCTCATCTCAGAGAAAAAATTCAACAAAGCTGTTTATTGCATTGTCTTAATTCCCACGAGCTCTACCGATTCTGTTTTTTGGATTTTGGATTTTCACCCAAAAATCTCGAGATCGAACCCAAATTTTTCCGATTTTCGGACGATTGAAAAATAATCCCACATGTGGAACTAATAGAGAGAATACGGTAACTCATAAATCATTGACCCTTTTCTTGAACGGATTTGTGTGAATCTTTTCTAGTTTAAATAGTCTTTGTGTGAGTCTCCCCCTATGTCTGAATCTCAACACCCTGAGTAGGTAGCCTCTTCAAGGTGGTCGACCGTAAATGTTAGAGAATTATTCTGAATAGGCAAACAAATTATGTTTTCTATATCAAAACTAGGTGCCTAGAACGATTTGTAAAGAGCAAAACCTGGTGTTGACTTATGGACGATAAGAATTGTTTAGGAATACCAAACTTTAGAAAAAAATTCGAAATAAACCCATGCCTTGGTTTCTCTGTTGTTTTCGAGACGTTTTGCAAATATACCGGATCTGGTATATTTGCGAAACGTCCATACGCCTTTTTTTGCCTCGTAAATCTTCGTAAATCCCATGAAAGTTCGAAAATCCTGTCAAATTAATTTTTTACATCGTCAAATTCTAATTTTCCGTCAAATGGTTCAAATCTGCTGGCAAATTATGTTCTTATCTCGTCAAAGTATTTGTTTATTTTTTTTTTGCAAGACAAAACACAAAATTGGACGGGAGATTTGATGGTAGATTGGAACTTTTTCTGTAAAATATGAAATTGACGAAGTAAAGAACAAATGTTTTTTTTTGATAGTTGACTTCAACCACAACCTTTCATTTACCGTGTTACGCAGAAAAAATTAGTTCGCAGCGTGTTTTGGTCTGATTTTTCAAAAAGTCAGAGTGTGAAGGGATAAAAAATAGGGTGTACCACTTCCCGTCTTTTTGCTGACTGGAACATTTGCCAACTCCGCATTTATAAATTAAGCTTTTTTAAAACTGCTCTGGTCTCACAACTCATTCAAAAAGCATTTCTTTATCATTTGGGTAAAAATTAATTTGAATTTTTATCAATTGGGCAAAACAACAGTTTAAAAAAAACAGCCGTTTTTTGCTCTATTGAAAAAATATTAGAGGTGATGAAACCGGTTCGGGCGGGATTTCGGGACGGGATTTCTAGCCAAAAATATTTCGAGATCAGGATCGGGATTTTGCAAAATAAAATTCGGGACCCCGTCGGGATCCCGAACAAATTTCGGGATTTGGCTAATATCAAATCTAAGTGGAAAATTACCACTAGTCGCATCATTTCTGCACTTAGTAGCCTTTAACAACCTTTCTTTTACCCCACGCACACACGCAGCCATTTAAAAAAATCATTTATTCACGCTTTTTTACAACACTGAACATCACTTTATAAGCAAACATTCAATCGGGCGGTGCGACCACCCGACATCTTGATGACATTGCCGCACACTCCACATTTTGCTTCAGTAGCCGACAGCTTTGCAAAAAGATCGATTCCAAATAACACTCATCTGAAAATGCAAAAAAGATAAAGAGCGCATCAACGTACAAAAGCGGAAACGATGCAGCAGAATTTATCAAACAAATTATGAATAATTGATGAAAATGCTATGAAAAATCGTGTCGGGATTTGACGATTTTCGGAATCGGGATCGGGATTTCGGGAAATGGTCGGGCGGGATTTCGGGACGGGATTTTGGACCAAAATCGGATCGGGCGGGATCGGACGGGATCATCCCGACGGGATCCCGTCCCGTCATCACCTCTAAAAAATATCAAGTTAACTTTGGCTCAGTTGTTAAAAAAATCCAAATGCTTTATGAACGAGTTGTGAGACCAGACCAGTTTAAAAAAAGCTAATTTATAAATGCAGGACTTCGTCATACCGCCTCCTCCCAAAAGTTGGCCGGTTTAAATGAACGTGGGTAAGTACCCATACCCTCATACCATACCCATACCTATGGGTACTTACCCATACCTCGGTTCAAATGAGCATGGGTAAAAGTATACCCGGATACCCATACCTATACCCATGTCTATACCCACACCTACAGATACAGATTTTATTTTTTTATTTAATAATAAATCACTTGAAGAGGAAGGACGTCGGAACCTTGAAGTGTGGTATTTTCTAAGCGTTCTTCTGTCGTCGTTTCTAACATTCATTGGCATCATTTTGAGAATATCAACTACTACCCGGGTATGGGCAAGTACCCATACCCGACTTCATTTAAACCGGCCCAGTGTGTTTTGACTGCTTTCTTATACGTTTCAAGCTGTGAAACGTATAATAAATGGGTTTTCAGGCGTCGGAAAGACATTTTCCGAAAAAAAATTTGCCCAAAATTCTCATTTTCTTCGTCACGTTCAGATTTCTTTATTCGTAACACAACAATAACATGCAATACCACGCTGATACTCCATTTCTGTAGCGCACCCTGTTCTTTTATCCCTTCACACTCTGACTTTTTGAAAAATCAGACCAAAAGACGCTGCAAACTACTTTTTAGTCTTTTTTTTTTCCGCTTCGCGACCAAATACGGAAAGTAATGCAGGCATTTGTTTTTATTCATCATAATTCAACACGAAAATGCTAAAAAATCTGCACTACTTTCTAAAAAATTTCAAAATGCAAGAGCAAGATAAAATACGGCTACACACCACAACATTTACAAAAACAGTGATTTTTTGGTCAAAAAAGTCGATTTTCGTCAGAAAAAAAAATTCGAAGAATATCTTTCCGCCACCTAATAACATGTTTTTTCGCATAATTAAGACCTACAAAGCGAGAATAAGTGGTCAAAACACACTTTTGGGAGGACGGCGGTGTAACGAAGTTTAGCCGGCAAATGTTCCAGTCAGCAAAAAGACGGGAAGTGGTACACCCAAAGAAGCACCATATTTACTAGGACATTTTTGCTGAATCATACTTGTTCTCTTAGATTTTGTCGGAGATTTCATAGACGAATCCGCGGCAGGATAGACAACATGTTGAAGGTACTGTTTGCAAACTTGAATGGACCTCTCGATGGCGTCTTCAATAAGTATCTGAAAAAGATGGTTAAATTATAGTGAGAAAAATCTGGGATTAGGCCGGCCATTTTGAAATCGGCCGTATGGCCATGAGCCCAGAAAACACAAAAATCTACTTGTTTAGGCATTTTTGGAGATGTCATTATAGTAAGTGCTGTACAAGCCGCATCTGCCGAGCGGATTAGCCTCTCATCCATCAACTCTCGATAAGCCTCATCTGACTCATCTTCATCCTAAATAGGACAAAATTGTTTATTTTTGAGGACTGACTCCCCTAAATGCCTACATCATGAGAACCAACTGGTACTTGAAGAGCCCCTTCGTCATTGAGAACATCCCGAATGTTCCTTTCCAGCACCATTATAAGTTTGACCAGACGGTCGGTGTTGACTTTGTTGATTTTGCGCCAAGATTTCAACTTTTGAGCTTCCATGCGCAGCTCATCAAGCAAAGATATTTCAATCAAAAGTTCTTGATTGATGTCGACACCAGCTAAAATTTAAACAATTTTTTTACTACTTTAGGCTGACTTCTGATGTGGAATCACACGGTTGAAATACTTTTCCACCCTGGAATGGCACTTTTCCTGCCGGAAATGGCACTTTTGCTGCCGGAAATTTGAAAAGGCTTTTGTTTTCGGGGGTTTTCTTATTACTTTTCAATGTTTTTGGCCAGCGTGTAGCCCAGGATCTCAGCTTTCTTACAAGCTATCAACTGACTGAATGAGATTTTCAAAAGTTGAAAGAAAAGGTCTTTAAAGGGACCAAATTTTTGGAAAAATTTGTTCTGTTCAAAGACCTTTTCCTACAATTTTTGAAAATCTCATTCAGTCAGTTGATAGCTTGTACACGCTGGTCAAAAAAAATTGAAAAGTAATAAGAAAACCCCCGAAAACAAAAGCTTTTTCAAATTTCCGGCAGAAAAAGCGCCACTTCAGGGTCGAAAAATTGTGTCAACCACCACAAAATCTCAGAAAAGTCAAAGAAATTACAAAACCACAAGTTTTAGTGTCTTACCTTATATGCAAGGTTTTCCAATAAACTTGCCCGCTTTTAAATTGTCATAATTTTTTGGGGGCGAATTTTAAAATCCTGTAAACACGGATCGACTCAGATTTGAAAAGCAACTTTTTTGGTATAAAAAACACAAAAACACGGCCTTTTCTCAGTTCCCTCTTGATGCAGATCCTAATCTATGCGTGCCCGATTTCGAACTGAAATCCCGTCACACAACTTTTAACCCCGTTTTTTTTTCAAACACTCGAGTCCCGGCTTTTGTCTAATCCTGATGTACATTTTTTTTGTTTCCTCGAAAGATGAAATTCGGAAAATTCAACTGGCAACGACCAGTTAGCCACGGTTTTTTTAAATTTTCCCGATAAAGTACTTCTTTAATGAAAAAATTGGTGTCTTCCAGTAGAAAAATTTCTTCAGAGATTCAAATAACAAAACAGAATTCCAAAAAGATGCTTGGCCGCGAAGTTACTTTTGTCAGAAAAAATATTAAAAGTTAAAAAACAGTGGCTAACTAGCCGTACACCAAATTCAACAACCTCAGAGCAAAATTGGTTGGTGTTAAAGCGATATTGGGTTTTTTATTTAAAAAAGGCTGCAAATTGATTGCCGCAACTATGACCAACCTTCATTTTGTACAATGTCGAAATCTTCCATTTGGTCCAGAATCTGATCGATGATATTAGTGAACTTGCAAAATGACTCGTTCTCTGCCATCACTGCAACAAAAAATTATTAGTTTTTAAAGGGCCATTGCTGTCTACGGACACGATTGTCCTCCGCCAATTCAAAAAATTTTCCTAATCATTGAACTTCTGTACGGATTTTTTAACTTGGTTTTTAACAAAACTTTAGTGTAGTGGTAAAGCAGCGGCGTCCGGTTTTTAACAAAACTTTAAACTTTACCTAAAATTAAATTCTAGGCCTTGTTTTGTTAGAAACCAAGTTGAAAAATCCGTACAGAAGTCCAATGATTAGGCGAAAATTTTTGAATTGGCGGGGGACAATTTAAAACAGGTGGCCATGGTCCTTTAAAGGACCTTCGCCGTTGCCGACAACGAGAATTTCAAACGTTTGAATGCGCGCGGGACACTTTTTTATTCCGATAATTTTCGGCACAATTTTTTCTGAATGTGTTATTGTTCTAGAAATGAAGTTAATTATCCCTAAATAGGTGTGGCAACAGAATTTACTAGGTAGTGTAGTGGTAAAGCAGCGGCGTCCGGTCAATGTTTTTAGTGGGTTCGATTCCCCATGCCGGCTTGCTTTTTTTATTATTTAATTATTAGTTTACTGAAAAATAATTCTGAATATTATCGTAATAAAAAAAGTGTACCGCGCGCATTCAAACATTCGAAATTCTCGTTGGTGGCAATGGCGATGGTCCTTTAACAAATCTGAGCTACAACCCACCTTCGTTATTCCAACAATCTAGATCTGCCTCAGTTTGTCGGCGCTTGAACTTTTCTTGCCTTTGTTTTTGTCTCTCATGCCATTCCAATTCCCTTTGGTGGATGATTTCAGTGGGTGTAGTGGGTCGATTTTCGTCAGCATCACTGGGTTTTCTTTGTCGTTTGCGCTTTTTATCAAAGAACCTGCCCACTGACTCTTCATTAAGTTCTGAGGTTTTAGGGCCGGAAGATTCTGTTTTGGTGGATGAAGATGGCTCGTTGTGTTCTTCTTGCTTGTCTACTATAGACTCCGAGTCCTCATCATCACTGGTAACAGCTCTGCCGCCTCTTCTACGCCGGCGATCTTTAGTGGGGTCGAAGTAGCCGGTGAGTGAGTCATACAGAGATTCTACCTGAAATTTGGCTGTTTCAGAGGAGTGTTTGCTAAGTTTGTTGTTTTGCAGGTTTCCAGAGTAACCTCCAGCGGATATGCCATGGCTTCCGACATCCACTTCTAGCCGGTGTTCGTAGGTCGAAGCCGGAAGGTAAAAAAATTACATTGGAATTCCGAAAGGAAGCCGGTGGGTGAAAAAATCCCTAAAATAAATACCGTAATTTCTCTAATAAAGCATTACCCCTAATTCAAAATCGTGTTTGTGGCATTGCGTTTTTGACGTATGTTTCGAAGGCTTCTCTCAGGCAACTTACCACCAATTTTGTAGCCAATATAATGAGCTACAAAAATAGGTGCTAACTTGCCTGAGCGCAGTCCTCGAAAAATACAATGCCAAAAACACAATGCCAAAAACATGATTTTAAATTAGGGGTGCCGGTATGTTAGAGAAATTACGGCAACATCCTTCGGCTTTACCGATCCATGTTTTCATCGGAAAATATTATTTGCATCACTGTTTATACGAGCTCTACCTATTTTACTTTAAAAATTTTGGTCTAGCACTCGAAAATCCCAGAATCGTCTTAAAATTTTCCCAATTTTTGGGCTTCGAAAAATGGGCGGTCAATTATAGGGGACACGGGTGTTTCCCCTCAAAGTGCGTTTCCCCTCAAGCTCGTTTCCCCTCAAAGTTCGTTTCCCCTCAAAGTGCGTTTCCCCTCAAGCTCGTTTCCCCTCAAAGTTCATTTCCCCTCAGAAGTCGTTTCCCTTCAAGGATTGTTTCCCCTCAAGTGTCGTTTCCCCTAAAAATATTTTTTTCTAAAACAAATTCGATCAAAATAAACTAATGTAATACAAAAAGCATAAAATATCGTTGGTTTTACTTTAGTCCCAAAACGTTTTCGAATAATATTTTTGTAACCACTTGTACGTCAAAAATAAAATATTCACTCTTATCGTGTTAGAGAAATTTTCCAGTCGTCTATATATATTTTTTTGTCTATTTTTTTGTTCTTTGTTTGTTTTTTTATTTGTATTGTATTATTGGTTTTCACGAACTGTTTTTATCTTATTTTCAGGTTTCAACCATGGACATGAACATCAGCAGCGCTTTGGAAGATGTCAACGAAGGCTACTTCTCGGACTACAGGGAAGAGGACGCGGCTCCAATCAATCCTCAGCAAGCCGTTGTCGCTCCAGTAAATTCAATGGTTGGTCTTTATTTCAATTTCTTATTATTGTGTTTTGTTTATTTCATTTTATTTCAAATTTCAATTCATCATTCATTCGTTCATGACGCTGGCTGGCCAACACCGAACCAACAACTATGCGGAGGCTGCCAATCATCGGATCCAAACTGAACTTGATGTTTGCCATCCTGGTCTCTGGATTTTCATCAACTGTCTCAAACAAGTGCAGCAAGGCCGCGACCAGAAATATCTCCAATGGATGGTGGGCAAGAGGCCAAAAGGCAAGCGCATCAAGTACAAGGAGGCGGACGCTAGGATCCTGAGAATTGTAGAGGCCTATGAACAAAGAAACACCGAAGAATATCTCAAAGGAATTGCTAACAATTTTGTGATGGAAGATTGAATTGTTTACATTGTTGTTGTTACCCGTTTATTCGTTACTCGTTCCCTCTATAACCCGTTCACTCTGTTTGTTATGTTATAGTTGGCCAATAAAGTTGTTTTTGTCTTTGTTCTTTGTATTGTCAATATTTTGTCTATCACACTGGTAGCCCAACATTTCCTAAAAGTATTGAAAACTTTACTTTTTTATTTATTTACTTATTTTGAGGGGAACTTATTTTGAGGGGAAACGACCTTTGAGGGGAAACGAACTTTGAGGGGAAACGACCTTTGAGGGGAAACCAACTTTGAGGGGAAACGCACTTTGAGGGGAAACGAGGCGGACCCCAATTATAGAGCATATCAACAGAAAAAAATGGTGAAACCAGAAGGAGTCGAACCTATAGCATCTTTGAACAGTGTCATTTTTTTATTGTACTAAAAACTTTACCAACCATATCTCTTTTGCGTCTCCCAGGTGCTGCTTTAGGTTGCTTGCCGACAGAAACCATTTGTTTCCTGAGCTGAGTCTGATCACGACCGATTTGCTGGGCTGCCTCAGCTGTCATGGAATCAGCTTGACAATCGGCCAAAGGAGTGTGCGAGGTAGACGGAATACTAGGCGATTCTTCACTAACTACATTTACAGAGATAGGCTGACTGCTAGTCGCATGACTATGGCTTTGGTGGTGCTGTTGGGTAAACACTTCAGCCAGGGCTGCATCTTCCTCCGCGGTTACTCGCGCAACTGCCTGAAATAAACAAGGTTGAAAAAAAAGTTTTATTTTTTTAGATGACCCTATCAGGAAATCGAACCCAAAATTTATTTAAAAAAATACAGAATACAGGTTGTACTAAGAAATTTGATACAACTTGAAAGGTTGTAGCTTTTTTGTGACCAATTTCAAAATTCTGCAACACAGATCCACTCAGCTTGTTCTAACAATTTTTTGACATAAAACACCAAAACAAGTCAAAATTACGATTTTCGATCGGTCTCCCTCTGGTTCTGGCATCGCCCATCCAGAGTCTATCCACAGACCAGGATGTAAATCACAAGGTGACAAAGAAAAAATCGAAAAAAATTGCTAAAAGGAGCTCAGTCGATCTGCTTATACAGAATTTCAGACCGCAAAATTGTATTCAATTTTTTGCTACACCCTGTAAGTCAGAATCTATCGTTATTTTGTCAAATATCACATACCTCTTGAATGTCCTTCCCAAAGGCCTGCTCAATTTCACTCCACTCAGACTGAAAGTCCACATGGTAAGCATCTTGGTTGAAACTGAGCACTGATTGCACCAAAGGAGCTAGCAGGCAGTCGTCCAACTCATTCGACTCTTCCTCGTCGTGCTTCAACTCGCTAAATTTAGGTGGTTTTATTACTGGCTTTATTCAATCCTCTTATTCAACCCCCTAAAAACTCACATATCTCGGATTTCTTCAGCAGTTTCAGCAAGTATGCTTGACAAATACTGTGCTAAATTGACATCCACATTTGAGAGCACAGTCTGAGCTCTTTGGCTGTCAAAACAAGGAAGGCTGGAGGAAGTAGCAGCGCACTCTGATGGGAATGGCATAAATGCAGACACTAAATATGGTTGCATATAAAGAAGTCAGGCTTAAAAGCCATAGAATTGTTACCTTTGGAAAGAGTATGACATGTAGCCAGATGCAGAGGTTCAGGAAAGCTGCGGATTCTCTCAGACAAAGTGTCAGCAAACTCCTTAGCCACTTCTTTGTTTCTTTTAAGCTCTTCCTGAATTCTCTGCTTTTCTTTGGCTTCTTGGTCTTTTTTGTGAGCCAGCAATTCTTCTTCACGCTCTTTGAGGATTCGGGCATTTTCAGCGTTTGCCTGAAAATACTCAATTATAATTTTGTAAAATTCAAAATCCACCAGCTAGAAGTTATATTTCAAATTGTGATGCCCATAATCATATTTGTTCTTAAGCTCAAATTGATGTTCCTCATGGTGGTCTACAAGTGTGTCTGTTATACGAAAACCAAGGGTTTTTATATAATTGTGGACTAAAAATTTGACTAAATTAAAATAAGTATAATTGCTATGAATTCCTCATTTTTCAATAGCCAGAAGCCACTGAAAAGTGGGGTTGGGGGTTTTCTAAAGGGGAAACTCCTTGCAAAAAGCAGAATCGCCATGTGATGCCCTAAATCGCTTAGGATCCCACCCACCTGTATCATTAAAAATCACTTCAGGATTTCAATTGATTTCATTGGTAATCCAATAAGACCAAGACCATCGAGTAACAAATCTGTTAGTGGTCCTCCTGAGCTACGTATGGGTAGCTCTATATTACTTTTTAGTATTTTCTTTCTACCAGGACAACGGGCCAACGCAATCTACCACATAATGTACTCACATTGACCACAGGTGACTTCAGAATGGGTGATTTCATGTTAGGTGTCTCCTCCCTGGACTTTCTTCTCAGCTGTTGCTGCTGCTGATGAGCCGTCATTTGCTGCTGCACCTCGGACATCTGCTGCATTTGACTTCTCTGATGGTTGATTGGTGTTGAGAGTGACTGTTGCTGAGGTTGTTGTTGTCGAAGCACTTGTTGGTGATGCAGTTGTTGTTGTTGCGCAAGCAGTGCTGAACCAGCACCAATACTTGGTGTTTGACTCATCAAATAATCGTTTGGCTTCTGATAGAAGTGCTGCTGCTGCTGTTGCACCGGGGTATGATGCTGGGACTGACTGGAAGAGTGTAGAAGGGCACCATTCTGAAGAGCTGCCAAGTGCTCTAGATGGGAGGAGGGTTGTTGTTGATGCTGCAGATTCGCCTGAGTGTATCAGTACAAGTCAAAATCGTTTTGAAAACAGAACAAATTACTTGAAACTGTTGCACAGAAGATGCATACAGCTGTTGTTGCAAATGCTGCGACATCGGGCTCTAACAAAAGTATTTTTTAATTTAAGTGGATATGATTACATGAAAGGTCGACTTTACATGATTTCTAGAACATCTGTTTAGACTAATTTTTATGCAGTTTGTTCAAATTATGTTTTGACATATCTATTTAGCTCGCGATGAGGGTTTTTTGGTATATAACAGGGAAGCATCGAAACTAGAAAAAAATCGAAACGCAAAAATATTTGAAAAATCGCAAATTGAAACAGCAAAAACACCGACAATCTAAACTCGAAAATCAAAACTTAAAACCTAGAAAATTTGTAACTATTTGTTTCATCATTTTCGATTTCAGGCCGATTTTTCGAAAGTGGTAAATTGAAAGAGAAGAATTTATCGACAATCCAAATTCAAAAATCGACCAAAAAAACACTGAATTTGTTGAAAATCACTGTAGCTGTGTTTTTAGCGTAAAAACTACATGCAGTGGGTGTCGATAAAATGAAGACACTAGGGCGAAACAACAAGTCTTATTCACCGCAATTCTATATGCTTTACATAAACTTTACACAAACGCACTTGAGATGCAATATTTTGATCTAGAATCAACTGCTGCTGAGCTTGTTGCTGCGGAAGCTGATGTTGTTGCACTGCTTGCAATTGATTCTGTGGATTTAACGCCTGAAGAATCTGTTGTTGTCTTTGCAATGCCTGCATGTCGATTGACTGTTGCTGCAGGTTCTGCAAAAAAATATGTTAACTCAAATCAAGTCAACTGTATTGATGCAAAAAGCCTGTATTACCTGAGTAGAGTTGTAGATCATGGGCATGTTGAGGTAGTTCTGCTGATTAAAAAACAGTTGCGAGTACTCCTGCTGTTGTTGCTGCTGCTGCTGTTGAACGCGCGCCTGCTGCTGTTGCAATTGTAATTGAGCTTGCTGCTGTTGCTGCCCGGCCATCCCTCCGAAATTCATGGAGTAGTGCCCTTGCTGCTGCTGGTTCTAAA
Source organism: Ditylenchus weischeri (assembly GCA_029231635.1). Lineage (NCBI taxonomy): Eukaryota > Metazoa > Nematoda > Chromadorea > Rhabditida > Anguinidae > Ditylenchus > Ditylenchus weischeri. The sequence goes on from JAMRYI010000422.1 coordinate 53,047, forward strand.
TTGACCAATCAGTTGAGTCTTTCAAGGATTAGAGCTTAGCAAAAGAGCCTACCTGATGTCCATCCATTTTCTTAGATCAAGTAGGGAACACACACCAGCGCACACGACCGTTTCAATCTATTGACAAGGAGCAAAAACTTGCAGGCATGCAACCTGAAATGGTACTAGAGTACAGATCTTTTCAAAGATAGCTGTGAAAGGGAAATCCACGCCACGGCCATTGGCAAAATTATTTTTCGTCTGTTTCCGCGCAAACTATTGACGCATTTGATAAGTTTTGAAGAACACTTGACCCCCAAGTTTTGTTTGAGCGGGTTTGGCCTAGTGTTTGTTACATGACTTATTGAGACTTGTAAAAGTTTGGTGAGGCGAAATAGTAGTGGTTTTTGTTGCTGCGATTAAAATAAGTCATTTGTGAACAATTTCACATTGTCAAAAGCTAAAAAGAGTAATAAATGATAGAGTTCTGTAAAAATTTGCGACATTTTCTTTATCGTGGTTTTATCAGCAACTTTAGTAGAACATCAAAGGTTATTTTAAGGATAAAAGGGACAAATGCCACGTTCTGGCAAAAGAATGTGCTCGTTTATGTGAAAAGAAAATGCCACGGTTTTTCAGTTTCAGTCAAAAAACGCAAAAAAGTGCCACCCTTCGTGAAAATTTGCCTAGCTTTTAAAGATATGCTCGGTTTTTTGTGACCGCTTTGTTTTCAAAGCGGTCATTTGAGCTGTGAAACATGAATTAATGCAACAAGGCCTATTTTCACAAATATGGCACATTCTAACAAATCGTGGCACTTTTTTCCCAAAACCTAGCCCATCTCTATATAGTATTTGGGTCGGGTGGGTGGGTCACACTTTTTATGAATTATCAAAAAATATGGTCATAAAAGGCTCGAAAATTTCTGTTGCAGGATTTTTTAGATTCGCCTTGATGTCAGCTTTCGTTTAAAAAAAAGAGCGGCGAGAAATTCGCATTTTTGAGAGGGGCGTTGACAAAAGTATGCAGGCCATTGTCGAGTTTTCCAATAAAAGTTATGTTTTTGCCATTTGCAGGCCATTTTTTAAGAAATAATTTTGTTTGAGATTTTTTACCTTTTTTCGCAAGCCCGTGTAATCTATTAGACTGTGCAATGATTTTTTAGTTTCGCGCATGTTCTGCGATCAGTTATCAATTATTAATAGGCACAAACACTATGGAGGCGCCGATAGGCGTCTTTTACCCCTTGTTTTCATATAAAGGTGGCACTTTTTTGCCAGAACGTGGCATTTACGTTTTAAATTGGAGCTTCTGTATATGCTTTTTTGCTCAATAACTTTATTTATTTTTTCACTACATCGATTTTTTTTTAAATTAAGGACATTTTTATTTCATAAAAAGTGTATGTCATTCTCCAAAATAATGACGATAATTTTTTTTTGCTGACTGCTGTGCTTCATACAGTAGAAAAACATCTTTATTGGCTGATCAACAATCGCTCGGCTCTATTAAAAATTGGATAACACATTTTTGCGTTAGCCTCCCTATTTTTGTGCTTAGGCTCTGGTCATGCACCAGACTGGACTGGATTTTGTCGCACGCTGATCAACCGTGCGCTAAAGAAAAAAAACCAAAAACAGCGAGCAGCAAAGCAAAAAATCGGTACCCATTGTTGAATACAGGGTGTCCCAAAAGTATTGGGTATTTCTTAATTGGTTTGAATTAACGCATTTTTCTATTTACGAACTTTTTCTAAATTTTTATTATAGTGCGGGAGCGTATATTTCCTTTCTCTTTTCTACAGTAAAATCTCAGCTTCGTAAGCAGAAATCGACACGAACAATTTCCGAAGACGGATTAGCGTCAAATCAAAAGATGGAAAGAACAGTCACTAAATTTCGTATTGTTTTCTTTTTCATGTAATATTCTGACTTATAATTTTTTTGTTGTGAAATGTGATAATCCTTGTAAATAAACATTTATTCATATTGTTGGCTGAAACCCCGAGAATTTTTTTGGAGTTTCATGGTGCGCGGAAGCAGTCGACAAATTTTTCAAAAAATACCCAATACTTTTGAGACTCCAGCAGAGCCCATTGTCCTTTCATTTGTCGCAGCAATACATTTGTTTATTATATAAGGCAGATTACAGAGGATGCATAGAAATTAAGCACATGGAAAAAACACACTCAATCAGCAAAAAAGTCATTCAGAATAAGTAGCACAAATAGCCCACGATTGGACTGGAATTTTTATAGAATAACTTAACAAACCAACAATTTATATTACTTGGTTCTATTCTAGAATCGGGTGCCAAAAAGCAGCTTGGTTCCCTGTTGGTTTTTTGCGAAAGAAAAAAGCATCCTTCCAGGACAAAAATGAAAAAACTTTAAAACTTTTTAAAAATATTAAAAGGCAACAGGGGGACCAAGCTGTTTTTTGGCACCCGATTCTAGAATAGAACCGTATTACTTTGTTTGGGATATATAACTACAACTTGGATGGTAGTCATCTGTTGTATTTCATGTAATGCCCTGCTCACAGGTCTTCCTTGCTTTGCCGTTTGCCAGACACTGCTTTTTTGAGGTCGTCCACCAGTTCCTCCCGACTCCTTAGTTCAGTGGTGGTCTCAACTGTGCGAAGATCCCCCACAATTTGTTTGGCCTTGCCGAAGTAGACGTCGTTGAGGGTGGAGCGCATTTTGCTCTCCAGTTCCTGAACCAAGAATAAATTCAAGAAAGTAGTATGAAGTAGTATGAAAGTAGGAAAGAAAGCAGCTCAAGAGCTACAAAACCCATTTTACAGAATAATTTTTAAAAATCTGAGTGTTGAGATATGGCCTTTTCAAGAAAATCAATTTCTTTAAAAAATGACTAAAATCCGAAAAATTTGAAAAACTTGGATTTTGGTGATTTTTTGAAGAAATTGATTTTGTTCAAAAGGCGATATGCCAACCCTCAGATTAAAAAAAAATATTATGCAAAATGGGTTTTGTAGCTGGCTTATATCGATTTGGTTTGCGAAAAGGCTGAAATATGCCACGAAGAAGACTATTTATGCTACGAAAAAAAAGTTAGCCTTTTCATGGCAGAACTTTTTTTCGTCGCAAAAATAATCTTATTCATGGCATATTTCAGCTTCTTTGTGAACCAAATCATACAGGATGGCACACTTAAAACTCCGGAGTTAATTTTCGCCATAATTTTTTGAAATCGCGGTTTTTCGGAGAGATTTTTTTTCCTTTTTTTAAACGAAAGAGGAGACGATGGAGAATCGAATCACACGAAGCATTCAATATAACATTTTATTTGGAACGAGAAACAACTGCAACAAAACAAATAACAACATTTTCATAGAATTTGTACATTTAATCGGCATATTTTTGCTCAGTGCTTCTTCCGTTGACGGCTAGCAGTACTTCAGTCGACTTTGATAGGCTTTTATTGCTCTGTTGATCATCTCCTAAGGCAGCTCTTCAAAGGCTTGTTCAATTCGTTCCCTCAGCACGGCCATCGATGCGGTCGGAGTTGTGTAGATTTTACTCTTGACCCAATCCCACTGACTACAAACTGATCACTTGTTAAAAGCCAAAATTCTCAAAAATGAAAAGAAGACAATACATTTGATATGATTCGATTTGCCATCGTCTCCTCTTTCGTTTAAAAAAAAGGTCTCTCCGAAAAACCGCGAATTCAAAAAGTTATGGCGAAAATTATTTCCGGAGTTTTAAATGGGCCGCCCTGTATTATGCCTTTGGAGCTCCTTAACTAGAGATGGAGGCGGGACGGGACGGGACATTCCCGTCCCGACCGGTGGAGTTTCATGCGATTGTCCCGTCCCGGTATCCCGACCGAAAAAATTTGACCCTTGTCCTGTCCGGTGTCCCGTCCCGGAATTTCTCGTGTCATTTCATTAACTGGTATGTCAAATTCGAGCTTTTGCGTCCCGACCGGAAGGTCAGTTTCCCGTCCCGGAACAGTTTTGTAGGTTGTCCCGTCCCGGTGTCCCGTCCCGAAAAATTTTGCTAAAAATTTTGTCCCGTCCCGTCCCGGAATAGGCCATCCTCCATCTCTATCCTTAACTGCGCTACAACATAATGTTAAGATGTTAATGTAACGCTCAAAATTTAATTGAACTTTCAATCACTTAAAGGGATGAAAATGATTGCCAACTTCTCAAAATGGTATCACAAGTATTTTTAGCCAAATGCTGACTTTTCTCTGGTGATCATGCTAAGTTTTATATATTATTTCAAAGAAAGGATTCAGTGCTACAAGATGGTTCTAAAAAGTTAGAAATAAACTAATATAAATCCTAATATATAGGGCTTTGAAAATCCGCAAAGAACTTTTGGACCACCCGTTAAAAATCCTCAAAAGACACCAACCTCGACCATCTTGCCAATATTGACCAGATGTGGGTTTTGATCGTTGACCGCACAGTCCTGCTCCACTTGACGAGTTAGTGAACCCCCTAGGTTCATGGTCTGTGTGGAGTCGGCGTTCTCGGTCTGCAGCCAGAGCATAACAGTGCTCACCAACTTGTACTTGGCGTGTTTGGATGCCTTTATGAAGAGAAAATATTATGTAATGTTCAAATTAATCTGCATCTACTACCTTCAAGCTCTTCTCGTTAACCTCAAGCACATGGATGGAGTCCCAGCAACCTTTTACAGCTTTGGCTCCACTTTCTGTCTCCTTTTTAATGAGCACAACCCCGGCAAAACCGCTGTCAATGTCCCAGAAGTAAACACTCGAGACTCCACCTTCAAAGTACCTGCAACATATTTGCTGTTAAAATCAGGATTGTGAAAATAGTTAAAATTGTGCGATTTTGACAACCCTAGTAAAAATATCAAAAAGGATTAAAGGCCCCGAAAAGGATTAAAAATAAACGTCCCTCCCTATACTCTTCTTATTTAATATTCTTAGAGGAGCCCAGCATAAAAATTTATATAGGCCAAGATAAAGCGTTCCGCGAGGCAAAGATACGATACAGAGGTCAAACTCAAGGTTATTGACAATGAATAGATCTGTCCACACACAGCCATACAGCATTAATTGGAAGAAAATTAGTAAATGGATAGGGCACGAGAAAAAGTAAGTGTGCGAACTTTTTGGTCAAATTTTTTTTCTAATTTCGGAGAAGTAAATTTAGTCAGCTATACCTATGACTGACATGACAATACTCGAATAGAAGTAAAAAGTCCCCCGTGCCATAATTGTTTTTCCTTTTTCGGACCCATCAAATAATACCCGAAGGGGGAGTAATTACACAGATTATAGCACAAAAGTCAGACAAAAGAACAGGATTTGTTTCACATATGGCTAAAAAACAACAACAGTCAAGTCACAATAGGTCCCGTTTTTGCCTTGGTTTAGCCTGTCGTTTTTTTTAAATGATGATAGGACAGGACTAGTTCCGGAGCCCTGTTCCTCTAGGTCCGAATTTCGGCCAATGTCCCGTCCTGGAGCCTCGCCTGGTGTTTGATCATATTTTTATTTTTTGGGGATAAATCTTAAAAATTGTCCGCTTCTGGCTGAAAGTGACACTTTTTTAGCGAAAGCGGACACTTTTCTGCAACAGCGGACAATTTTCAGCCAAAAGCAGATACTTGTCAACAAAAGCGGACATATTTAATTTTCTTCGTTTTTTGGCGCAAGTATATCTTCGTCAAGTATATCTCAAGTATATCGGCAAACATATTTTAAGATACATTCAAACATGTACTTTGAAAAAGTAACAGAAACATATTTGACTCTGTTTTTACGTATACTAAAGCAGCCATGGTAAAACCAAATTCTTACCCAAGAAGTGGTAAAAGAACCTGACATTTTATAAAACCGTCTCCTGGGACCGACAGCATCCAAACACAAGTCCCGTTTATCAAAACCTACTTACATATCCCGATAGGACTCAAAAGCAGCATTGACTTCCACCTCCAGCTTGCGCAACCGGTCAGATGGCACTACACCATCTTCAAGTGGAGGATCATACAGATTGGTCCAGGGGGACCTGCAAACACACCAACCATTACACACTTCTACTGGCCACCCCACCTATAACTGTCACAGTCTCTGTTGTAGTCGCATAGCAGGTATTCGCGGCCAGTAGCCTTGTCTTTGGCCACCTTCAAAGGCTGGTCAACCGCACTCAGCAGGTTTTCACACAAGTCTGGGGCGATTTCAATCAAGTCAGTCAGGTGTTTTTCACAGTTCTGAGGAGGCAGGCGGCGCATCAAATCCAAACTGCAGTCCATTCGCATCTCACTCTGCAAACAATTGCTCAAATAAACCACCTACAGTCGCTCCTCGATCAGACGGCACCCCCTCAAGTTCATTCCCGCCTAGGGTCTGTCACTTCTTAACCTCGATTTTGGTGACTTTTGCAGAACCTGATTGGCATCCTGGTATCGATAATCACAAAGATTTCGATTTACCAGTCATTTTTGAAAATCGCAACAATTTTGGCGTGAAGACAAGCGCGTCTATATATAACATTGCCATATTTTCAAAAAAGGGTTATACTTTTTTGTCCCAAATTTTTCTTTTATCTTGTTATTTTTAACTTCCTGATCTTTTTTACAAAGTGATAATACCATCGCGTGGTACGCATACCTGCACGGGCGCCGGTTCCGGGCCCCGGCGCCAGGCAAAATTTTACCACCTTCGGGTGCTATTTTAAAGCAGGCGCCGGCGCCCCTTTTTTACCGGCGCCGGCGGCCGGTCCTATATATCCGCAAGCACTGGTTTTGTAAAATATTTTTGACATTTTAAAGTTTTATCAGTATGTTTTTTGGTATTTTTTGGCATCTAACTCAGATCCTCGGAACAAAAAACAAAAATTTTAACGTGAAACACATATCATACACCCCGGCCCCGATTTTTTCGAGCGTGCAGGTATGGTAGTGCGATTCTAGTTTCTTACGAGGTAATATTTCATGCAAGATTTCTATAAAATGTGGAGCAAAAGATTAAAAGAATGAACTTAATTATTTTTGGACTCGGTGCAATTTTTCGGACTGGGCCAGCCAATGACAACTGGCAAAAAACTTCAAAAATTGAGGTAAAAAAGTGTCTAGGCGGAAACAAACTTGAGAGAGTGGTGTCATATCGAAAATCCACTATACCAAAAACCACCAAAACTAACCATTTTGAGTTGAAATCCACGTCGTCTGAAGAAAATTTTACTGCCAAGTTATTGTCAGAAACAACCTGCAAAAAAATTCTGCTTTCAAAAAATGGGTACAAAATTGTAACAAAAAGCTAAACCTTATTGGTGAATATTAAGCGGCTCTTTTGAATGGAATGAATAAACTAAAATACAAAGGGTTTAGATTGCCTAAAAACGAAAAAGAGAGCAACAAAATCGATGAGTAACAGCCATACACACACCAGTGGGACAGTAGAGCACCAGGGCGTTTAGCAGCAGTATAATCCACAAAACACACAGACAATTCGTGTTGAGACAATGGATTGTGTAAATATAGACATAGGCATCCCTGCTAAGAATATTTGGAAAGTGTATACAAAGAGTAAATACCGTATTTCCTCTAATTACCGCCCCCTCTAATAAGCGCCCCTCGACTTTGATGGTCTGTATCTCAGAGCAGGAATTTTTTTTCGAGCAAGTTTTTTTGCGTTTTCTTAGTTCCCGCGAGCTCTGCCGATTCTGCCTTTTTGATTTTGGATTTCCACCCGAAAATTTTAAAATGACTCTAATAAGCGCCCCCTCTAGAGGTCGATCGAAAAATAAGCGCCCCGGGGCGGTAATTAGAGGAAATACGGTATTAGGGTTGCTGAATGGAAACATTTCCGGGAATATTTCCGAAAATATTCCCGGAAATATTTTGGGAATGTTTTAAAATCTTAGAATTGGGACCAAAGAATTGGGACCTTCGGAGCCAAAGAAAGCCCACGATATTCCAAGCAACAGAGCCAGCTATTGATCAACGATTTGACTGATTTTGCTGATTTCTATTCTAATTTGCCCTTTTCGATTTCCGAGTCTTCTTATCTTCGCCGTTTGATCAAGCACAACTATGGACAAGCAATTGTAGTTTTTCCACCCGTTTTATTTTCCACCCGCCGAAAAAAGTTTTTAATTTCGAATCGAGCGCTCGAAAAATTTTGAGATTTGAGTCGAGCGCTCGACTCGAAAATTTCGAATTTCGAATGTCGAATCGAGCATTCGACTCGAAAATTTCGAGCGCTCGACAACCCTAATCATTAAATAAAAAACTACTCGCCGAATTTTGAATTCCTCGCGTGAAAACAAAAATTTTAATTCAAATTCATTTCAAATTCTCCGAATTTTTCGATTCTGACCACCTCCATGGAAACATGGAGATCCCCATGTTCCGGTCCTCATATCGACCCGATCTTTTTTTTATTCGACGCGCGAGGAGCAGGCGCACAAAAGATCTTAAGCGAACACGAACTTTTTCTGCCGCCAAAAATTTTTTGACCAAAAAAAAATTTTTCGCCGCACCAACCCCAAATTTTTATTTGCTCAATCGCGAGCCTTCACCCGGTTTCCTAATCAAGGACACCAACTTCGAAAATTAATGATTGCAAAAAGTGACCTAAAAGGTAGTGTTTCCGACAATCGAAAGCAGCGTCATAGTATAAGTTGAGATTTCTTCCAAACACGTGTTCATATTTACTAGGGTTGCGGAAATTCCCGGAAATATTTAATTGTGGAAATATTTCCGGGAAGATTTAAATCTTCCCGGAACATTTGGGAAAATTTAGAAGACACTTCTACGGTCAAAGAATATTGCTAGGAACGCCACTTAAGCCTCAACACTCGTCAAATTCACGCTTTATTATAAACATTCATACCATAAACTAATCACCCTCAAGCAAAATATCATCCTCGAACAAAACATCATCGAATACAGTCAAACCTCGATATAACGTACCCCTTGATATAACGTACCCCTTGAGACCAGTCTTGGCAAAATGAATCGCGAGATTCAAATTCATAAGGTTCAAAAAAACTGCGATTCACGTGAATCGCAGTCATTTGAATTTGAATCGCATTTTGAATCACGGTTTTTGAATCTCAGCAATTTGAATCGTGATCAAAATGCGATTCAGTTTTCGTGATTCAAAATATATTTACGCGATTGTTTTCTGTGATTGATTGGTTGATCGTCACGGTCTTTTGAACCAAATTCATTCAATCTATGTCAAACGAAGAAGCAAACAAAGTCAAACATTTGTCGTACAACCCTCTGTGTATTCAAATACTTTTGGTGTCTTCTTCAAATGGTTTTTGCCATCGAGGGTCTCAAACTGTTCAGATACAGATGATGCTGGTTCGTTTGAATCAAAGGAACTCATCAATTTTGAGTAATTTTCTGTTCCAGCGTGGGCAAAACTTAGCCAAGAACAGTTTTCTTTAAGTTCGAAATGCAGTTATGACAGGATTAGAAGTAAGAATGAAAGGATGGGAATATGACAGGTATTTCTTATTCGTTGTCAGTGTTCTGGGCATGAGATGCGTTTTAGGAATTTAATTTTGGCTACAATGTTGGATCCTCGTTTTCAGATGCGGTTTCAAACATCGTATTTTAGAATACCGTAAGTGGCTTGAAGAAGAGGCTGAAGCACATTCTTTGCCCAGCATTGATGTGGATCCCCTGAAAACAGCTTTAAAGAAAGTGAGTATGCTTTAATGATGTCGGAGTTTTTGCAATCTGAACAAGAACCAGAAAAAATAATAAAAATACCCCCGATGCTTTTCCGAAAAATTTGTCTCTGTATTCACAAAAACTGTTTTTTGAATTCGCGCTTTTTTTGCCGCGATCTTAGGCTATTCATTTAGTTTTGCGTTTTGTCTGTATTTTGCAGCTTGCTTGTCTCTTTTGATTTCATTTTTTATGTTTCAGGCTAACAGCAATAGAACGATTCGAAATGCACATGCCGGCGGTGGATCAGACGATGAAGAAATGGGCAAGTCAAGGAAGCGAAAAATATTTTGAATTTTTTATAAATATTTTTTATGATCTGCCAGCCGTGGAAAAAGTGGACTCGGATGAAGAAAACGGATACCTCAGTGATGAATCTGTTGTTAATTTTATTTGTTGAAAAAAAATTGTTGAGGAAATTATTCGTCTTTAGAAAATGTTTATAAAAATTTCTTCTGGGTCTGAAAAAACAAAACGGCCCCCTCTAATGTAGCGGCCACCTCTAATAAACCGGTCCCCTGGAGGTTGAATGAAATAAATAACGGCCGGCCGTTATATTAGAAGAAAATACGGTATCTGACTTTTTTCGACATCTCATATCTGATTCTGAATTTTTTTTGAAAAAAGTCGGCTGCAACCCTGGTGCATACCAATTAACTCTAACTTTAACTTCAAAGTTTAACTTTACAAATGGTGTATTAGAAAATCTAACTTCAAACTTTAACTCTATGATTAATGCATACAATTAACTTTAACATTATCTTTAGCTCTAACTTTAACCGTATGCACCAACTTGAACAATAACTTTAACTTTGAACTTTATAATGGTGCATTCCAGCACATGTTTGATAATTAGAACTGTTCTTTTTATTTTTAGTTTGTTTTATTTTATTGTAGTCAAAAAGTAACTTACTCAAAAATAACCATGTTTTTGTATGTTTTAGGGTCAGAAATGTGTAGAAAAGACGAAAAAAGGCTGAAAAAGACGTTTTCCTTGATTAAAAAAATTTGACCCAAATTTGACTTTTTGCCTCGGGGGATCAAGGTAAATCATCCTAAAAGAGTATATTCATACCCCTAAACATGAAATTTGAAGATTGTTTTATTAACTGCGGCATACCGCAAAAAGAAATTCTGGTATGCATACATTTTTTATTCATCCAGAGTTATTTTTGAGTGATTTGTGTCGAACACCTATGAATTTCCGCAGAATAAGAATTTAAATTGAAAAATAAGCAGCCTTTTTGAAACTTCGTGTAGGTATGACAAATAGCTAAATTGTCCCATTTTTCTCCTCTTTCAAATGGTATATAAAATTTTTCTCGATTTAGTAGTTTGTCCATGACATTTTTTGACAAGAGCTAAAAATCGAACACTTTCTTTATGTAGGTCTCAGAATCTTCTTATTATGCTTTATGTAAGTTTTTTTGATACGGTTTGCAAGCCCTGTTTCTTAGCTGTAATTTAGTAGGTCTAACTTTTATTTTAGAATATTCTATGAAAAGTTGTGGCTATAAACGTAAAAGTGTCGTTCGATAGTCAAATCTAAGGAAAATGGTGGGTTGACCGCATAAATACAAGGTTTTCTTAAAATTCTTGATATCCACATTCGCTATGTAGTGCATTTTTTAAAAGCTTAATAATTTCTCTATGAAATGACATGTCGATCGTTGTCTTAAGATGACCTAACACTGAAATACAGATGGGTTGAACTTAAAAGACCTGAAAAAAACCCTTTTTACCTTATTTTAGTTATTTATCCAACTTTTTCAAATTTTTCGGATTTTAGTCATTTTTTAAGGAAATCGATTTTTTTCAAAAGGCCATATCTCAACACTCAGATTTTTAAAAATTATTCTGTAAAATGAGTTATGTAGCTCTTGAGCTACGCTACAACATAGTGCTAAGATGTTTTTGCAACGCTAAACACTCAATTAAGCTTTTGACCAGTTAATGCTTGTTAATTAATTAATGATTATTAATTAATGCTTGTCAACTTCTCAAATGACCTTACAAGTGTTTGGAGCCAAATGCTGACTTTTCTATAATTATCCTTCTAAGTTTTTTCAACCATTTGAAAGAGGAAAAACTGGGCATAAACACTGGATAAATGACACTTTTTGACCCTTTATTTTACTTTAATTCAAAAATTTTAAACAAGAGCCTGGTTTTATTGCTTTATAAAGCATTAAAGTATTATTAAATTTAATAACTAATCAGAACTGGATTTTCCTGATTTTTTCCTTATATTTGACGTAAAGTATTCCTGGACGACCTACCCAATTTTTTGATAAAAAATGTGAGGCAGACAATGTGAATCAAACAAGAACCCTTTTTATTTTACGTCAAACCTATATTTGGAATTTTGAAAAAAGTAAAAATATTATAAAAAAATACACTTGAGAGACGTGATTTATGGATAGACATGATGTCGGTCTTCATTTTAGCCGTCCATACCGTCCTATCGGATCATTATATCCGGGGTAAGTTTGGCTACCGTATTCTCCATAATAGACGGATACACTCTATTTGAAAGGCACTCTCTAATAGACGCGAACCTTTTAGGGCCAGAACTAGGGGGTAAACTGTGTTTTATTGCATTTTTAATATGAAGTCGAATAAAAATTTCATGCCCGTCTATTAGTAAGAATACGGTATTTAGTCTACCTTCAATATAACGATATAGAGGGTGGCGTTATACCAAAAGTAGATTGCATTTTGTTTGGGTCAATCGAATCAGTTTCAGAGCGTCATTAAGAGCGAAGTGGAGGTTATAAGTGTCGACGTTTTTTAACTAGGTTGTACATTGGATGCATTCTTTTTCTGCACATTTTTTCTATTATTATTACTCCTTCTAAAAGTCAACTACATTTAGCTTGTTATATTAATGTATATACATATATGCAAAAAATCAGACGCGCCCCAATAGCTTTCCCCTGCTGTGCTATACTTTTCTTTTGGCTGTTTTTGCTCGTATGATCTATCTATCGTCCATTAGTACTGCTTACAATCACTAACATAATTTTTGATTAAGCTTCAAAAGCCAAATAATCGCATGCTTCTTTGCCTGTTTAAAGTATCTAGAGCATGGCCAGACTAACTATGTCCCCTGTTTGGCAGGTATTCCGGGGAGGTCAATCCAAGTGGATCTTCACCAAATACTCAATATGGCTTCTACTCCAATCTTTTGTGAATTTATGCATTATTGTGTATGTGTTCTATGTGCTTCGCCATGTCACTCCTCCTATAGGCAACCACTTTGTCTACTATGGCACAGTAGACTATTCCATGGACAAAGGACGTAAAACACTTACCACTGAAAACCGGTTGAATGAGCTCCGACTGGAGAGAGCTAGAAAAATGCTGCAGGAGGGGGACCTCTCACGTTTTAAGGTGAAATTTGATTATACTATGATTGTTGGTTGAAACGAACACAATTTATGGAATGATATTTTTGACCGGATTTTGGGGAACAATCTTGAAATTATCGGTAAAAATTCAGATATTCAGATAATTACGAGAAAGAGAAGCACTGCTGGTCCTCTCATATTTTTGTGAATCACATTGGGGCTCTATATGTGTTCATGCCGAAAAAAATATGCCTTGGTCCCATTTTTTAAAATTTTCTCATCTAATTGTCCGTGAAATTTAATTGAAGGCATTTTAGTTCTTGTGTTTGAATTAAATAGTTTTTTCTATTAACTTATAATATACTGATCCTTTTCAATGGAAAATGCTGTTTTTGGTCGTGCTCCTGCCAATATTAGCAATTTGCTCGTAAATTTATATTTCTAACACGCGCATTTTTATTTTTAATCAAAAATTAATAATTTTTGAAAAATCAGCTTAAAGGCAAAACTGATTTTTGCAAAAAATTAACAGGGGACTGGCATATTTTCCGCGCATGAACACATATAGAGCCACATTGGTACCCTCCAAATAAGTTTTCGCAAGCAAATTTTGACTGGCTAACAATTGCTGTAATTTTGAGAAGCCCCACTTTTGAATGGCATTTCTGTCATTTATGATTCCTAGTGAAATCGAAGGCGATATTAGCACAAAAAGTGGTTTCAAATTTATGGAATGATACGGGTATCATGTTTTGCAACTTTTATTGTTATTATTGTCGCTGAAGTCGCCGAAAAACTTTTTTGTCGTCGAATAAAGTTGTCTGGATCGCCTCTTTATCAAAAACATCATGGTTGTCAACTAGTTAAAATAAAATTTCGCATTTATTTTTGAATTTTAACGGTTCAGTAAAAAGTTAAAATATCAGTTAAAATTTTTAACTGATATTATAACCAACAGTTATACAGCAAATTACTAGAGATGATGGCTTGACCTTTCGGCACGCTCGAATTCAAATTTAAAAATTTCGGGACAGAATTAAATTTAAAAATTTCGACGCAAGCGGTCCAATTTGATTCCGACGGAAAATTCTCTAAAATTAACGTGAATTCCTCCGTCATCATCTCTAGTTCTGTAATTACGTTGAAAGTGTTGTTGAAAATTGAATTTTGACAACAACGAACAGGTGCCAAAAAATTTCTGGCACAACGATTCTCTAAAATTAACGACCGCATCGTCATTCCACAAATTAGAATTCGCAGTGTCTTTGTGCTCAGCTGACTCTTGTCAACTCATTTTCATTTTCGAATACATCAGCGTGTCAAGAGCTAATCGCAAAGCTCCTCGATTTTTGGGATGCAAACTCAAAAAGATTGAACAATTTCGATATTTTTCAAATGTTTAGTTAGAAATCTAAATCTATCCAATTACGAAAAGCAAGATCAAAAACACGATTTGGCAAAAAATTGAAGAGATGAACAAGTCTGTTTTTGGACGTTACGTTTCTTGTTGAATGGCAGCAGCAAGTCCTCCTTGACGACTTGGCAAAGTTTGATCCGAATGATGTATTCAATGCTGACGAAACTGGGCTTTTCTGGCAACTGCTTCCAAACAAGACGATGGCTTTTAAAGGTAATTTATTTTCTTTTTATGTTTAAAAATATTTTTAGGCGACAAGTGTGCTGCGGAAAGAAGAGCTTGAGCGCATAACCGAGGTCGGAGCAACATGTCGGGGACAGAAAAATTGCCACTTTTGGTCATTGGAAAGTCGACAAAACCGAGATGCTTTAAGAAGGCGCGAATACCGGTGGAATACAAAGCGAATAAGAAGGCTTGGATGACCGGTAAATGAATTTGCGTGATTTTACCTTACGTTTGTTTAGGGGATCTGTTTGAAACGTGGCTGAAGGACTTGGACAAACAAATGAAGAAAGAAGATCGTCATATTCTGCTCTACTTGGATAATTGCTCGTCTCACAATGCCAAGGCTGTTCTGTCGAATGTCACAGTAAAGTTTCTGCCTCCGAATACAACTTCAAAGTCGCAGGTTATAGTTTATAAACTTATCATCAATTTTAAACACATGTTTAAAGCCTATAGACCAGAGAATTATCAAGAACCTTAAAGTCCACTACCGTCAATTCTCGCTGCGTGAACGAGTCAAAGAGATTGAAGAAGCTCAAGATTACAAGATCAATTTGCTCAGCGCGTTACATCATCTTCAAAGAGCTTGGACAGAAGTTACGTTAAAAACTGTAAAGAACTGCTTCAGGCATTCTTATGCGCATTCTTATGTAGAAATTTATTGATTTTTTTGTACATAACTATTGCAAATTTCATTCCACACTTTTTTTATTCAGTTTTTTTTTCCATTTCACTGTTAGCACTTATAAAGATGACTAAATGATTGTTTTGAAAAATGTTTTTTTTCCACACTCAGATCTGTTAAACCATTACTCTTTGTTTCGAAATTTTTCCTGCCACTAAAATGATTACGTTTTTTTGTCATTTCTACTATTTCTCTTGAATTTGTGCTAAGAACTTCGGCATTGGAAGATGAATTTCCTGAACACCTTCTTAACAATTTGAGCCCTGTTTCGCGACACTTTTTGTGAGATATCAGCCAATGCACAACGAAGATAGGCGGGAAAAATATAGGGTTACTTTTCATTGAAGAATTAGAGGTTTGTTTTTTACACCAAAGAAAAATATAATTTGACAAAAATCCTCCGAATTTTCAAGCCTCAACTTTTAGCTGTTAGTGAAAGAAGAATCAAATGAGCGGTGTGTCTGCCCAAAATGCCCAGAATGTTTTCTTTTTTTTTATTTTGCAATTGGATTTGCATTTGCTATTGTATCTGTCATTATGCTTTTTTTAATTTATAGGTTTGGCCCGTTTAATGAGAAACTTTTAGATTTCTCGTTCACTAGCTTTTCAAGCAATTGTGGACAGTCAGGAGCTACTAGTTCGTAGATTGATTTGTGAACTTTCATATAAATGGGCTTCACATATGTGGCCAGCTTTTAAAATTTCAGATTCTTGGTCGTCGATAAAAAGCCATTTACCTCGCACTAAGATTAAATCAGCTATACTTTTTGAACCATAAGAAGAAATTGGGGATTGTAAAGCCAAACTTGATAGACTAAAAACTTAATTCATAAAACCAATAATAACAAATACAGACAAAATACTAACGTAACAAGTTTTCCATGACAATTCCTTGTGATTCTTGATACTTCTGGTCTCTGGAAAATTTTCATCAAGCGGGTGCGCAAACATGCAACTATAGGCGATTTCTGTTGTTTGTCGATCATTTTTATCTTCTACAGCAGGATTAACAGGTCTTCCACTGTTTAATGAATTTAAAAAAAAGAAAATAAAATATAATAATCTGACAAAACATCTTTTTAATTTAAAAATTGATTTTTTGAAAACAAAAGTATAAAAGAGCAAAACAACAGTTAGTTTCATTAGGCTATTTCAAACCTCTTATTACCACCTTGTTATTTATAAAAACCGAACAATTAATTGTTTTAGTAAAAACTCTGATTTTAGTTTGAAAAACACAGAAAATGCGCAAAATGTGGCGAAAATTGTCTTAAATTTCTTTGCAATCACTTAACTTCATTCAGCCACCAAGCCTGGGATGGATCTTTTTTTTTCAAATTTTTTTTCACTATCCTGAGTTAAATTAAATTAAATGCGCTTTCTGTTAAAAAAGTATTTTTGTCACCGCCGTTCATTCTCTTTGTAGAGATCTTTTTAAAGCGAAAAAATTATTTACAAAAAAAAATTTGGGGTTTAGGCAAGGTGACCAACTCAACCTTTGAAAATAACGGCAACATGTTCCAAAATAACGGCATTCCAAATAGAAGAATCCAAAAATAACGGCATTTTTTAATTTAATAATCCAAAACTAGACAAAATGTCATTATTTTCAAAAAAAAAATAACGGCAAAATTGTGCGAAATAACGGCAATGCCACTAAATAACGGCAAGTTGGTCATCCTGGGTTTAGGGGCATTGATATGCAAATTTTCACTGTCCACAGAATCTTTTTCTGTAAAATGAAAGAGCTGTCAATTCTACGTCGAATAAAATATAACTTGTAAGTACAGAGTAAAAAAGGATTTAGAAGCACTCAAAACTAGAAAATAGTCATTTTTGGAATTTTAAATAAAAGATTTTTTAAAAGCGCGCCAAATCGAAATTTTTTACTCTAAAAGTCGGTCGACCAAAATTAAAGTTGCTCAGAATGAGTCAGCAAACACAATGAACCAAAAAAAATTTGCCAAAAAATTACGGTAACAAGTCTCCCTATTGACTTCTGCAAAATCACCGAAAACGTCTTTCAAATGCCAGAACATTATTTACAAACAATTCGTTCTAGGACCAATTTTTCTTATCTAAATTTTTTCTCAAATGACTTTTTTCCTAATTGATTTTTTCCCAAATATTTTATATTCTTTTCGGGGTGTGCCGATAATTTTTCCGAATTTAAAAAGTAGATATAGTTCATAATATCAAATTTACAATATAAAAGAATACTGCAGTCAGAATATTGATTCAACAATAGAATCTCCCCTTTAAGATAGCCACATCTTCTCACCGCCTGACCATCGGCATATTGGCATCTAGAAGGCACAATCATGAGCTTACTCAACTAATTGGGCATTTATCCAGCTTCCTAACAGACAACTATAGGCTGGTTATATGCAATGTGGAGTATAATAGTTCCAGGCCACAAGAAATCACCCACTTTGAGCAATTCCTTGAAGTAATTAACATAAACAGTAGACCAACAGCCAGCAAGGGATTTAAAGTGTACAACAATCGCATTGCAAAGGAGGCACAGGACTACTGGAAGTGTTTAAACCAGACTTCCAAATGGGGCTCAGACTATGTTTTATTGCTGGAGGATGATGCCCTTCCAGTACCCGAGTTCAACACAGCTATTAATTCAGTAATGCTGCAATTGGACAAGATTAAGCAAGTTGACTACGTCAAATTATTTCATCCCTGGCGTTTGAGAGGCATTCCTTCTTTGTTCCAGGTTTTATTTCTACATTTATATGGTTTTTTCAAGGACTAAATTTAGAGTTGGCTTTTAATTTATTTTTAAAAAGAGGGTAGTGGAGAGAAATCAATAAATTACAGGTTAAAGTCGAAAATGTAGTTGAGTGTTGACGCCAAGACACTTTACGTACCATAATTAGCTGGGAATATGGGCTACATTTTGTTGTTTGGGGCTAAATAGGCTAAAAATCCTGACGGGGGGAGGTAGTTGGAGGCTATAGCTCAGCTAGGAACCCCCTGGGTACGTCTATGGGGGTAACTTAGTTTTCAGAAAGACGCCTAGCACTAAAATCTCTTTATTAATCCGTTAAGGTCCTGAAAATTTCAGGGAGCTAAAATATTCTTTAAATTAGGGAAGTGGTCCGAATTTTCTGTTTGGTCTACTCAAAACACCAATATCTCGGCTCTCTGAAATTTTTAGGACCTGATCTCAACGGATTCAAAAAAATTTTTGGTATTGGGGGTAACTTTGGGGAAACTTTCACCGTCGCAATTGTCGATTTTCAATCAAATGTTTGAAAACTTCGGTCAGAAAGTGTCGCGAGTTGATATTTTACCTTTCAGACTGCAGTTGTTGTGGCTTTCCATGCTTATTTCCTGCAGCTACTACTTTGGAGGGACAGAAATCTGTTTGTCATATTACTGGTGTCTATTTCAGGCCATATTGTGATAAGAATGCATTTTCGAGAGGTAGTTTGCTAATGCATTGAGTTTGTGCAAATAAATAAACTTTCAGATATTTGCTGATGTTCAATTCTTCATTACTCAGTCAGCCCAACTGTCAAAAGCGGAGTCATGCTGCACTCAAGCAGTTATTTTTCGAGGTTCTAAAATAAATGAGATGGTGACTGAGCTAGGCAGTGAAAAGGCCGCGTTGAAGCATGCCAAAGACCACATTTTGGAGGAGTCAAGATTTGAAGGTCGGGCTACTGATGCCAATTTTGTTGTGCATATTGGCTATTATAGCTATTTGAGGCAAAAGAAAGTTAGGACGGGTAATTAGAAAATGATGAAAATGTGATATATTCTTATTTGTTAACATTTTTACTTATTAATATTCGTTATACTTTAACATTTAGGCAATTCGTAGACGCCGAGGACCTGTGGGGGAACACACGCTCCAAAAATGATGCATGCTACCGCCAGGATTTGAGCCTGTGACCATGCCTTGGCCCAGGGTGGCCATATCATTACCTTAGATTGCCTTGGTCCCCCAAGGCAATCTAAATTGCCATTTAAATTGCAATTTCGGGTGCATCATTGAGATTCTCCGGCTCTGCCACTGTTCGTTGTGTTTTGAAAATCATAACAGCAATTTGCGTGGTTCGGGGTTTACTTTGAAGGTTCGGGAGTATCCACTTAGTTCGGATACCCGCTGGTGGTTCGGGAGCATTCACTTGGTTCGGATACTCGCTGGTGGTTTGGGAGTATCCACGTGGTTCGGTTACCCGCTGGTGGTTCAGAGGGATCCACGTGGTTCGTGTACCCACCAGTGGTTCGGAAGGATCCACGTGGTTCGGGTACTTGCTTGTGGTTCGGGAGTATTCACGTTGTTCGGATACCCGGTGATGGTTCCGGAATATCCATGTGGTTCGGATACCCGCTGGTGATTCCGGAGTATCCACGTGGTTCGGATACCCGACGGTGGTTCGTGAGTATCCACGTGGTTCGGGTACACGGTGGTGGTTCGGGAGTGTCTACGTTGTTCGGGTCCCATCTTGGTAGTTAGGGCCCGATCCTGGTTGTATTGGGGCTACCCTCTTGGCTCGGGCCCCATCCTTGTGGTTCGGGCACGATCCTGGTGGTTGGGGTGTATCCACGTGGCTCGGGACCCATCCTGCCCATCCTTTTTCGACATTTCGACTTGTTTTTCGTCTCCTACCCAGTTTTTTCAAAAGTCAAGGTCAAGGTAAAACTTGACTTTAAAACATCAAGGTCGTTTTTCTCGATTTTTTATAAGGAAAACGGGTCTGAATTTTTCACCCCTAAGTCAAGATTTTGCGCTGAACAAAACGTACTTTTCACAATCGATATCATTTTGTACGATGAGATATAGCCTAAAGTCAAGGTAAAATCACCTTGATTTTACCTTGATCAAGGTGATTTTACCTTGACTTTAGGCTATATCTCATCGTACAAAAATGATATCGTTATTGTGAAAAGTACGTTTTGTTCAGCGCAAAATCTTGACTTTAGGGGGTGGGGGAAAAATTCAGACCCGTTTTCCTTACAAAAAATCAAGAAAAACGACCTTGATGTTTTAAAGTCAAGTTTTACCTTGACCTTGACCTTGACTTTTGTAAACACTGCTCCTATCCACCTCGAAGGTAGTTACCCACCTCGAGAGCCCGAAAATTTTGAATTGTAAGAAAAATTAAATCAAACCATTGTGTACTACTCAAAATCGTGCGCTGAACATGGCTTGATAATACCAAAATAGCGAATTCACTATCCAAAATTTCATTATCAGGGTAGCTCCGCACTTTGAGTGAGTACATATTTTCATATCTCCCACCTGGTGGCCCCTCTCCTGGGTACACAATCCTGAGTACTCCCCACTTTGGTACCCCGCTTCTGGGTACAGTTGAGTCTCGGGGTGGGGGGAGCCACCTACCTACCTTAACTGACCACCTACCTACCCTACCAGGTCATCTACCTACCCCACATTACACTAACTAATCCTTTCGAGACAAAATAGTAATACCGTATTTCCTCTAATAGAAGCCCCCTCTCCAATATAAGCACCCCCTTAAAATAAAAAAGATTTCATTTGGATTCGCGCCTTTTTTGTTGACAATTTTTTTGTGATTCATTACATACATAGAGCGTTTGGAGACTTTCTTTATAAAAACGTCAGAAAAAACGTTTCACGTGAAATTTTGCGACGGCGAATTTTGTCAACGGCGAAAACCGTGACGGCAAATCAACCCCGTCCCATATATAAGCCCCCTCTCCAATAGAAGCCCCCCCCTTGAGGCTGAGTGAAAAATATAAGCGCCGGGGCTTCTATTAGAGGAAATACGGTGCATGTTACCACCAAAATTTGAACCTACAACCATGCCTTGGTCCCCCAAGGCAATCTAAAAATCACCCCAAATTGCCTTGGTCCCCCCTGTAGTTTTTGGGAACTTTCAAGTGGCCATAACTTTTTTTTGAGACAGTCGAGTTCTACTTTTCATAATTTTTTCAGACAGTAAATCGACCACGCTGAGTCGAATTGTGTAATCAGATTTTCGATCTGATTGACGGAACACCCCTAATCTTTTTTTGTGACATACAGACACACAGACAGACTGACAGACAGAATCCAGCGCTATAGTAAAGGGGGAGAATGATTGTCGTAATATTCTCATCAGCCCTCAAAAAAAATCCAAGCCAGATTTCAGGAATCGCCAGGACAGTGTTCACTCTATGCCTTTTTTAAATTCGAGTCCTCATATGATTTACATACATGCACGGACAGCCACCAAGCACTAAGCACATAATGGCCTCAAAAGTGAAGAAGTGACCTGCAATGAGCACAGAACGACTTTCCTACGAAAAGTCGTGTATAAACAGACACAGTTAATAAATTTCATAAAAGTCTCTTTATTATCAAACAAGCTTATAATCGGTGAATTTACATCGATTTTTATCCGAGCATTTCACTATTTCAATTTTGTTACATTATCTTAAAAGAGTTAAAAGATTTAGCTGGTTGCAAAGCTTCCGGAAACGGTGCTTGTCCTCCTCACTTCTGACGAATCCGAAAAATCCTTAATTACCATTTTTATAAATATTCATAGAAATTGTTAAAGAGAGGCTTAAGCACCTGTAAACACGAGAGGATGGTCTGGTAAGCAGAGTATACGCAGCTGTTCAACCAAGACATGGTAATTACTGTCAATCGTGTATTTCCTGATAGCATTCCAAAGTTGTCTTCGCTTCACTTTGTCCAACGTACACATCTGGAAAAAGTTAGCATAAAAAATGACAAAGTATATCGGTAACAAACCAGGTCTTTATACTCAATCATTCCGAGGTTAGGCGGCTCAAGCAATTGATCATCTGAAGTATTTGGCTTTGATGCAGGAATAATGTTTTTGGGTTTCAGGATTAGCGAAGAAGAAGAACATGGAGTATTTTCATCCTCCATACCGATGCTCACCGTTTTCACCTTGAATTGACATTTTAAAACTCATTTTTTTCATTACACCACCCCAAAACATACAGATATCACTTCCGGCAATGACATTGCGGAAGAAGAGGGAGTAGCATTTGGTGTTTCAAGACATTTTCTTTTTGCTAATGGTCCAGCTAACATTTTTTTCGGAGCAAGCTCATCTGTAGGCCATTTCTCGGCCGTACACTACAAAAGACCAGTTTTTATTGGTAAATTCTTAACATTACTTCTATCGCTTACGGTTTTTCCAACAACCACTTCCATTGAGCTTTTTCCCACCATTCCTGGTGCAGCTTTCATAGAGGTTGTTGCTGCATTACTTTGGATGGAGAGATATTTTTCGATTCCACTATTATTCTTGACAGCCTCAATTAACTTTGGATTTGGCTTAAAAAGAAACATTTGACATAAAGAAGAATACCTAAACGCAAACCTTCAATTTGATCTTTTTATTATTGGACTTCACAGGCTGAATACCCAGATCACGACGAGTCGATAAAGAAACAGCTTCTGCGGCGCGCCCACGAGCATCTACAGGAAATTCCAACTTTTTAGGATATACCTTTTGCTCATCAGGCAGCGTATTCTAAACTTCAAAAGCCATTAATGAACATATCTCGGTACAATCTGTAAACCTATATTTATAAATACCGTAAAACCTCTATTAATCCGCCATGGCGGATTATTTTTCAACCCTTTTCATGAGGTGGCGGATTATTAGAGGACAGCGGACTATTAAAAGGGGCAGATTGTTTTTCAACCTGTTGCGCGACTTGTTTTGCTGATTTCCCAACTTTTTTTCATTAACTTATGAATGTTCAATTACTAGATTCTAGCGATCAATTTGAGTATAAGATATATGCAACCGAAAATAAAAAAATAGTTTTTGCAGAACCCTATGCAAGTTTGTTGCGCGACTCGTGTTGCGCGGGAGTCTGATTAGAGCCTAAGAAAATTTTCGAAAAAAAATAGATCAAAACTTATTTGGAAACCATTTTGAATTACATCATTTTGATTAAAATAATCTAATTTTCCTGTTAATTTCGATTTTCGTTAAAAACAGTTGCGTTTCATCTCAATATTTTGCTGTTGTACATGACGGGGATGGTTAATTATGTTTTTCACTTTAGCTATAAATTCTTCTAACAAGGGGACCGTTCGAACTGTCCCCTGCATACCCACCATTTTAAAAGGCGCACTTGACATTTTTTCATGTTTTCCGATGCGCTAAAGACGAAATACAGACGTACCGTATTTCCTCTAATAGAGCCCCCGAGGGCTTTATTTTTTGGATGCCCGAAAATCGGAAAATTTGGAATTCGATCTCGAGATTTTTGGGTGCTCAATTAAAATCTGAAAAGTGCAATCGGTAGAGCTTGTGGGAGTTAAGAAAACGCGTAAAACAGCTTTGCAAAAAATTGACTCTGGGCTAAGATATAGGTCCTCAAAGTTAGGGGGCTCTATTAGAGGAAATATGGTATGTTCAACCCTTTTAACCCTTTCAACCCGTTTAACCACGAAAATTACATTTTTCGGATGCCTTGGTCTCCAAAGCTGATTTTTTAACGATTCGGAATATCATAAAAATCGGCTTGGGGGACCAAGGCATTCTAAAAAATTGTGGTTGAACCCAGGGGTCGCCTGTTTTTTTGTCTTTAGCGCATTAAAATCACGGAAAAATGTCAAGAGCGACTTTAAAAATGAAGAGTTTGCAGGAGAAAGTTCGAATGGTTCCCTTGTAAGACTCCTTTCAACTCTTGTAACCATGTTTTAAAAAAAGTGATACACTTTGAAGCTTTTTTACCACTTTTAAACCAGCGTGTTAGAGCGAACAAGTTCACGGTATATTCCGTATTTATTCCAATAAGATGATATGGCTTTTTAATTTAACAACCTCATATCAATTATGACACAATTGGTAAAAACATTAATTTTGACCGCTAAAATTCCGGAATGGTTAGGCTATTTTTAGAGACTCTTATCAGATGGAATACGGTATGACTTTTACTCCGTCTAAGTTAGACATCGATACAGCCCAATGACTACGAAAAATGTTTACTAACCATTATGTCCACAAACTTGTTAAGTTCTCTAGCATCGGAGCTTGCTGTTTTGATCAAGCTGACATCACCGTCATCATCTTCTTCTGTTAGAGTGATTGGATTCTGACTGCTCAAACCGTACATCTAAAAAGTGATATTAGACAAGCCAAAATCCAAGATGCCTGCCTCCACTATACTGTTGAACTCTGCTACACTTTTATTGAGGCGATCTTCTCCATCATCTCCACAATGGATTGCGGGACCACGGCGTTTTCGAGTGACCAAAGCAGATTTGTGGTTAAATTCGTCTTGCAAACGGCTAAACTTCTCTGTACTACTGTAAGGCAATAATTAAAAACATTGTATATGCCTGTATGAAAGCTCAACTAAGGCCCCTCTTTCGATGAAGAAACGCTCTATTTCCACGAACATATTTTTCGGACCTTCATGCACTTTGACTGCGGAGCGAATCCATGAGGGAAACATTGTTCTGTCCATTGAAGCATACCTTAAAAGGTCGTTTAATTGTCTTTACCGAAGTCAAATTGTGTCACTTAAAACTAATGCACAAATAACAAAAGAAAAAGTTAAAAAAAGATCACCTCCCGTCAGCGAGAATAACAGCCCCAAAGTCGTCTTTGTGGCGAATGATCCCTAGAAAGAACATCATTTAGCGAGATTATTTTCAAATATAGGGCGTACTCCCTAATGCTTGATTGACTGCTCGGACACCTTCGATCTTGTACCAATCTTCGGGGTTCATCGCCTGAAAAAATATGACATTCACAGAACAGCAATGGTTATTTCTAAACGTTACATTAGGATTATCTTTACGCAATTCTCCGAGGTAGGACTTTTTGAGAACAATCCTTGGGTCAAATAGTGGCGGAAATGGAATTCCTAAAGTTATTTAAAAAAAAACATATAAGGATTCCATTTTCAGATTGAGCAAATTTGAGCTTCAAGGGTACCATAGTGCACGTTAGGTTACCACTGAACACTCAAACAAATACTAAAAATAATATAAGAACGAAAACATAGACCGGCTCGGGACCGGCCTTGGGGTGTCACTATAGCGAGGTGTCACTACAGCGAGGGTGCCGCTTTAGTTATTTTCTTTTAGCTGAAACAAAACTAGCCGACACCAAGGTGTCACTACAGCGGGGGTGTCACTAGAGCGAGGTGTCACTATAGCTGGGGTTGACTGTACAAAAAAATGTCGCTTTGAGTACAACTAGTTCAAACAGTTTGATACTATCATACCAATTATAACGACGCTTCTGCAGTGACTGTCCGCAAAGTCGATGCCTTCACTCAGCTGAAATGGCGTAATTGAAAAGTTTTCGGAAGAAAAAAATACGATAAACCTACTTTTCCTCGACAGACAGCTAAAAATAAGGCCCCTCCTCCATTCACATGCTCTTCACGAATGGCTGCATCAAACGCAATAAATGTTTCTTTCACCGCTGTCTTGTCCTTCGGCTCAATGAATATTTTCTTATGCTTTTCCAATGCTGGCCATAGGACAAATCCATCACTTCGAGGCACCCAAATCAAAAGAAGTCAATATAGCAAGAAAAAAAAATAGACGCACCTTCCAAGCTTCGACGAAAATATTGAGCTGTGAATAAGAAGGGAAGAATGCCAAGACACCCTGTGGAGTAATTTTCACCGTTTGCAGAAGAACATCACCTACTGACGCCTTGTAAGTTGGGTCATTCCTCAAAGAGATAACGTTTGATTTTAGTAAACACAAAGCTAAATGCAGGTAAATTACCGTCTTTGATAAGTCCCAACAATATCAGAGTTGGCTGGACCTCTCCGCAATGCACCTACAATCTAAAAACTAGCGTGAAGCAGAAAAGATCCTAGTCCAAATAAATTACCAATTGGTCTGGTTTAGCTGCGTGTCCATTCTCCAAAACCGATCCGAAAGGACTGAAATAACAAAAATATTTTTTTAATGCAAGCCTATTCTTACATGGCCATAGTGGATATAAACGTTGACATTGGTGACAGAGTTCCCGAGGCTAGTATAATTGAGTGCACACCACGAGCTAAAGGCTTTTAAAATAGTAACAATAAGGGGTCACAAATCGAGTTACACTGCAAAAACCGCATAGCTACTCCAGCCTGAAAAACCGATGTAAACGAGTAGGAAAAACAAAAATGCGGAAATTTATCACCGAAAAACACCAGTAATGGAACTTAGTGGCACCCGAATCCTCTTTCAGCACATATAGTTGGAAAAGACGAGAAAGAGACGGTTTTTGCTGAGGCTGTTGCGGTGGCTGAAATAGCAATTAATAAAAAGCGAATAGCTATTCCTAGGTATACTTACTTTACTAATCCATCCTTGCTGAGGAATCGGTGTAATACCCTCAAACGTGTCCACCAGAACCTTTGCAATAAAATTGGAGAAATCAGCCAAATTCGTGCCTTTCTCAGCCCATATCCCAGAATTCCTGTCGGCTACAAGTAACCAAAAATTGTTAAGACGGGTGAATCAAGATAGTTAAAAACCACCATTCGTTGCCAAGAAAACACCGATTTGATCAATCACTTTGCATATAGGTTCCCGATGCATTTTGCTAATACCAGCACTTTCTAAAAGAGATATCATCTGCTGCCCCACAAATACTTTCCCCGGCAACGATTTCACGCTTATCCCTTCTTTGGTTAGATCCAATGCATCAATTTTTTCTTCGAAGGTTTGCAAAAATACTGAATTATGCAAATAGGTAGTCTTTAAAAATCAACAATTGGCCAAAGACTCACATAGCAAAGTGGCAACATCTTCTTTTTTCAGCTTCTTCTCCTGGTCTTTTTTTGAAACCCTTGGCTCTTTAGACTTCATCAATGTTGCGAAACTAACGGTTGAATTGTCCTGCAATACGATAATGTATAAGTTCTAGACAAAACTTACTAACTCCATCAGTACGTATGGCTTCCTCCTCTTCTATCATTATTTCGAGCACTTTCTTGCATTCGCGAATACACAGGCTTAAGGCTTTTGTGGTAAACTCCATGGACATTGATTCTTCCGCTATGGATTCCTCAAAAGTCAGCACTATTAAACACTATTATCAATGATCCTAAAATCAAAAACCAAGTTGTGAGCTTCATCAAAAATGAGTATGTTTCCTCTGAGTTTGATCTGGTACGCATCCCTGGTTTTGGGGTCCAGTATGTAGTTGTATGGGAGGAGGATCAAGTCTGCAGCTGAATACATTTGACGAGATCGGTAAAATGGGCAATGCCTAAAAATTTGAGTTATGCAGAAAAGGCATGAGAAATAGATCCACACAAAATGCAACCTCAGCTTTTTAGCCGTTGCAATCAGGTCTTCGATATCCATGGCTTGCCCTCCACATTCGTTATTGTAGATCTCCTCAACTAATTCCGTATCTTCTGCAAAATTTAGTACAAATATAATTTAGTACAAATTCATATGTTATGAAATTCAAAAATCACTGACTTTCTAGCACATTGTAGTAATGACATCCCCGCTTATTCACCAAGCTCCTACACATGTGGCCTTTCTTTTCTGAGTTTTGCTCCTTCATAATCTGCATACAAGCGGTTAAAATTGTAATTAAGTTTAAAGGTTCCATATTGAACACCTTTTCGTTAATACATAGCTGATCCCTACCAGCTAGTGTAGCAACTTTGATGACTCTGAAAATTGCAGATGTCAACAGCGCAGTCACAAAAATTAGTTGAAAGCATTACGCTCGATATTTTGTCTTATTCAACTCTCGCACAATTTGCTGAAGCTGACTGTGGGTTCTTGACGCGTAGAATATTCTTGGGTAGAGCGGATTTGCTGCGCTGGCATCTAGACGAAAGCCAGTGAAATTAATGAAAAGACAAAGAACGAAAACACACCCGTAATATTTTTCGTTGATGAGGTATCAATGCGCAACATCTTGTTTTCCACATTTGACTGCATAGGAGCTTTCAATTTATCCTTTTCCCGTTGTACCCAAGCGATTGAAGCGCACAATAGAGATAAAGTTTTGCCGGTCCCTGTTGGAGATTCCAAAGCTGCATTAGTGTTCTGTTGATACAAAAGTCTTCTTGGTTAAGGAAAATATAAACAATCTCCTTACAAAGTTTAGAGCCTCTACAACTTTCTCCATGAACGATTTTTGACAGTCATAAGGCACATACGGAAATTCGATACGCAATCCACCGATAGAAACAGGCTCTGCATTTTGCTCTAGCTTTTGCATTCTCCTGATTAGTTTCGAGGTAAGCGAAGAAATAATATGATCTGAAATTTTGATTATTTTTTGTTTGAATTTATTACTTCCCGCTTGTGGTTTGTATACAATATTTTGTCATTTCTCTAGTTATATGTTATACAGAGTGATTGCACCGTAATATCATGAACCTTCGGTTTTCATAATGCACACTGTTTACAATGATCAGAACGTGTCATAGACATTCTGTAAATTCATTATTTATCGTGACCAAAAAGAACAAAATATTCAACTCCCCAAATGCCAAGGCAAATGGCGCGAAAATTTGCATACAAAACCGAAATTGGTTTGCCTCGAGTCGAAAAGCTCGACCTTATGCCAACCATTGTTCTTTCTGTTTTATGGTACGGCCCTAGTGGATATAGGAAGTTGGATGTCGAACTAAGAAGTTGCTAGTCGGTGGTCCGATTTTAAATTTTTATTTTTCCTGTCTAACCAATGGAAAGATTTTTCTCCTCTTCATATAACAACCCCCCACCTTATAACGAATCCCTCTATGTGAAGAGTCGGTGCAAAAGATCTAATTGGTCAGAAATTAGTCATAATGACCCTTAACAGAACGACTAACGACCCGCTTTGGCAGGTTCATTTAGGGTCGTTTTATGGAAGGGCACTGTAAAAACTATTGAGTAATCGCATGTCTACGACACCTAAACACTTGGAAATCCGACTTCCGATTTCCATTTAGCCCCTGCATGCGATAGTCGGTAACGATGTTGTAAATTATGACTCGTAATGATGCTACTCAAATATTTTTCTAATAACTTCTGCTTTCTTTCAAGCTCTAACTTCTGAAGACTCTTCGCAATGCAATCAAGGAAAGATACCGGCGCCAACCAGATCGGCAGAATTGTAAATATTTTCTTTCTTATTGAAGTTCACTACCAAAATTGTTACAAAAATTTTAGACACGTGGATTGAAGAAGTCAGCTATTATGGACGAGAATGAAGCGCAGGTGCAACGTCGTCCAGCTATTAAAAATGCCGCGATTACGGGGAAAGAACCGTTGCCATTCAAGAGATCGACAAACAACTCTAGGGGATTGGCTGAGCGGAGTATCAATGTGACACGATCTCTTGCTGAAATCAATGGAAAGGTTGGAAAGTCTTCTTTGCTACTCTTATCGTGGTTCTAATCATAGATAAATAAACTTTATTTTCATGACCTTTCAGGAAACGTCGAATGAATTGGAAAAAGGGAAAGCTGCTTCTAGGATTGCGAAGACCATGATGCGTTTTGGAGGTGGAAATATGATGGTGAGAATGTTGTATAATGGTGAGAACCAAAAATTGACCACAAAATTTTTTTAGGTGTCGGTCGACTGTGCCGATGATATCGATAGATATATGCGTTTCATGGAAGAGGAGACATCTCTCAAAAACAACTTTTTGGCTGGCTCAGCTGAACGGGGTGGTGTTGATGGCCGTATGCGTCAAATTCTCGTGGATTGGCTTATTCACGTTCAGGTAGATCCAATATTTATTTGTATCCTTAGAAAAAAATTTTAGCGTCGCTTTTCCTTGCTCAATGAAACCTTATCCCTGGCTGTATTCATTCTCGATCGTGCTCTCCTTCAAATGGAAGCGACAGTGGATAAGAACAATCTTCAATGTCTTGGTGTATCCTGCATCTTTGTGGCTGCTAAGTTTGAAGAGATTATGGTGCCAAATATAATAGATTTCGTATGAGTTTAGCAAAGCTAATCAAAATTATGTTTTGTTTTAATTTTGTTTAAATGTAGGTGTATGTTGCTGCAAATGTGTTCGACAAAAAGGAAGTTCTTCGGATGGAACAGTCGGTGAGATACAGTTTGAGACTAAAATTATTGCGCATCACTCGTTACTACCTGTGCTTTTTGAGGTTTTGAAGGCTATCGGATTCCGCTGTTCTGTTTCCCATTCCATCCAGGTATTATTATTAACTTTTACTTCTAGGTATTCTTTGAAATCCTTGATGTTAAGCATCTTTTATTCAGTTTTTGCGTCGGTATCGCTTTTATCTTTCTGCTCCAAAGCAAGTGCATAATCTAGCTAAGTTCATTAGGTAAGTCATGTTTGAAAACACTTTGGTAGTTAATGCAAATGAATTATTGCAGTGAAGTAGCGCTTGTCGTATATTCTCTAGCGCATTATAAGCCAAGCACTGTAGCTGCTGTAAGTTAATCTTTTACAGAAAAACACTTATGATTGCGGAAATACCATTCTAGGCAGCAATTTATCTGTCTTCGTATGTGTACAAGTTCCAAATTCCTGCTAATGCATACAATGAAGTGATGCACATGGATGAGGCTGAGATCGCTTTGGTTGCTCAGAAATTTGTTCCTTATGTTCTTCAGCTGGCTGAACCAAACGCCAAATTATATGCTCTTCGGGATAAGTTTAAGAAAGAGGTCTCCTTGCCATTCACTGCGGATCAGGTTAAGAGAATACAACTATTTGCATCGAGTATTCAGCTACAGTAAAACTTTCTTCACCATTGTTTTATTCGTACCTTTTGTGTCAAGGTTCTTTCGAAATAAAGTTCGTCATTTAAATCTCCCAACAATTTAATTTGGTACAGTTGTCGGTTTTAAGGCAGATTTAGACTGGCTTTTTAATGTTTAAGCGTAATTAGTGGGTACGCGACGTTTGACCCTAAAGCCGTTTGACCCTAAGCCGTTTGACCCTAAGCCGTTTGACCCTAAGCCGTTTGACCTAAAGCCGTTTGACCTAAAGCCGTTTGACCCTAAAGCCGTTTGACCCTAAAGCCGTTTGACCCTAAAGCCGTTTGAACCTAAAAATTTGGAATTTTTGCATTTTGAATCCGTGCTTTGTCTACTCTTTTTCTTGACTTCAACGTTACTTCATTTTACTTCTCCTTACTTCATTCAAACACCAAATTTATTGACATAACACATCTTTATTGACATCATAAGAACAAAAAACTCAATCCTCCATCTCAAAATTGTTAGCGATGCCCTTCAAAAACTCTTCTGTACTGCGGTTCTCGTAATCCTGGACGATCGTGAGGATTCGACGATCTGCTTCCACATATTTGGTACGCTTTCCCTTCGGACGCTTCCCGGCCTGCCACTGGATGAACTTCTGATCTCTGCCTGATCACCTGTCTATGGATTTGCTCGGCCTGCTCTGCGACTACCTGATTGGCTTGATCGTTAGCTTGCTCCGCCATCAGCTGATTAGCTTGCTCCCTGGCTTGTTCCACGTCTTCATCACTCTAGTCGCTTGCAAATGAAGTATTCGTTCGAGTTCATCAAAATCGATATTAAGCGCCATCTAAATATCAACATTGCAATCAAAAAGCATCATTACACAGCAGAGCAAGTATCTCAAAGCAAGGATTCTATGACCAAAAATTATTCAACGATCATTAGAAATTTGTGGTCAATAAAATGACAACGATATATGTGAGCGAAAAACCTTGAATTCAAGAAATAGAGCAGAGAAAGCGCGGATTCAAAATGCGAAAATTGCAAATTTTTAGGGTCAAACGGCTTTAGGGTCAAACGGCTTAGGGTCAAACGGCTTAGGGTCAAACGGCTTAGGGTCAAACGGCTTAGGGTCAAAGGGCTTTAGGGTCAAACGGCTTTAGGGTCAAACGTCCGTGGCCCGTAATTAGTGCGTCGTAATTAATGCGTCAGTAAATAGTGCGTCAGTAAGGGTCTGTCTTCATTACGCTAAAAAGCTGGGTGAAGACTATATAAACGCAGGTCTTTCGCCGCCTGGTCATTTCGCAAGCATTCAGCAAAAATTATTCTTCCTTTACTACTAGGTGCCATGCTGAACGGTTATTTCGCTTGAGAATCGGAAAATTTTCGATTTCACGATAAGAAATTCTAAATTATTGTATCCTATCCAGAATCTTGCACTGAACATGGTTTAACAATACCAACATTTTGAATTCATCAACAGGGAGGTAAGTATCTCACCCAAGCTGGTTTTACCCAAATATCCAGATATTGCAACCCATCTATTCATGTGGTGATATCCACAGAAATGAAAAAGGCCTTCAAGGTTTATTGTAACAACAGTGCAGACAACAAAAAAGGTAGATTAACAATTTCATAAACATTTTTACTGGAGATTTACGTTGACGGGATCTCCATCTAGAGTCATTTCCTCCTCATCTTCTTCACCAAATTCGTCCTCCTCTTCGATTGCTTGCTTTCCATCACCAGCGTCGTAAAATTTAGCTAAATTCTCTGTAGATGGTTGAGGTATTGTAGACAATGACGAAGATGATGCTCCTGATCTATGTAGTCCTGTAGAAGCTTCTTTATTTGTTTTTCAGAATTGATCACTTTTGCCAGAATTCTTGAATTTCTGAGCGGATCAGCTGGATTCGCGGCATGTCTGTAACCAATTAATCACAACATTTATGACAAAAAAGTATTATTACCTCACTGCTAATGCCAAGTATTACTTGACGAAATCGCTCGCCCTTTGCATCCATAGTTCTTCAGCTGGCATCTCCAACACTGACGATCTCCATCTTTGCTTTTTCGTTCTTGCATCATCATAAACCCATCACATAGAGCCATCGGCTCGCCTCGAATACTTTTGATGTCCATTTCTCTAAACTTTGGGTACTTTATGTTGTACTTATCATATTATATTAGCACACTTATTACGGCGCACTAATTACTGACGCACTAATTACTCATAACCTTTTTAACATGGCTTATTCCAGTATAATCAATGTTGGTCTTGGCCCCTGAGATCTTAACTTTAGATAGTGTAGCATTTGCTTTTCAGATTAATCAAGAATGTTTTTTGATGAAGCTAGAGAAGAAATAGAATTAGTCTATTCCTGGAAAAAATTGTTGCATTATGATTTAAAGTGAGATAAACTAAGTTCAGTAGCCGACGGAAGCGAAAAAGTCACAATTTTCGGCTCCCGTTGGCTCCTAAGTTTGGTCCATATCACTTTTAACACGAGAAAGGCCGTTTTTTACAAATATAGCGTTTTGTTCAGAATTAAATGCTGATCATTTCTACACCGATTCAGTTCCTTTTTTGTGTAAAATTTTCGTATTTTAGGTTTGATGTACCTCAGTTATAACTTGGTATGGGTTTTTGACAACAGTCGACGCCCTGGGCGACGCCCATGACTCAAGTTTATTTTTTCTATGTGTGATAGCTCAAATGAAAGCTTAGATTCTTGGCTACATTTTAGTATATAAAACGTGTGACTTATATAAAAAAGCCAAAAAATTTCAATGAAACCAGTCAAGAAAAACCCGCAAACGATCAAAAGAAGATCAAGACAGTGGTGTGGCTGTTCGATACTATCGATAAGAGTTTAATGAGCCAAGTGAAGAAGAGACAGCTCCGCAATAGAATCTAGAACTGCTACAGTCATTTATGAATATAGTCATTCAGACAATCGTGTATCATAAGATAAAGACTTCGGCGCAGAATCGCCGTTAATAACTGTTGTTTTTTTATCGGTATCTCCGCGCCGTGTATATTTTATTGGGTATATCATTCGTTCACCGTCATACGTTTGTCAATATGGCGCACGCCGATTACGTTGAATTTCAGTTTTCTCGAAGTGCAAAAAATGCAAAAAACTCGATCCCAAGGCGGTAGAACATGGAGTAAAAGGCTTGCAGGAAGGTGTTTCAACTGCTTGGAAGATGGTCACTACATCAGTCAGTGTCAATTGGGGTGCGTGATTTGCCGACGTCATGTGCCAGGTATCTGCAGGTGCTCAATCAACGCTTCAAGATTGCAGGTTTTAATGTTCAGGATGTTCGAATGAAGCAGCGGAAAAAGAGCATCAAAGAAAATTGTTATATTCAGCTGGTAAGAAGATCAATCGAAAAATAGCTAAAAAGGATAAACAAAAAGACATATTTAACATGGCTCGAAGAAATATTAGTGATGAAAACGAAGTAGAATTTTTCGATATTGGCGACCTTTCAGCAGTATGTAAAGATTGTGATGCGTTGTATATCGAATGTGAACATGTTGTAGGAAACAAAAAGGGAACATTTAACAAAAGTTTCAACTTTGGAAAAATAAAAATAGAGTGGCCATTTAATGACTATCCACAAGAGCTATACGAAATGTTCACGGGTATAAATCGTGCATTGGCAAAACCCTTTCAAGAATGTGTCAGAAATTATAATTCAGCATTTGCTTTTGGCTCAATGGTGGCAGAAGAACAAGACAAGTCTACAATGCCATTTTGTTATAGAGTGCAAGGGCAAATTTATCATACAGTTAATCTGGCAATTCATCCTGATCAAAATGAAAAACCATCATATGCGCAACTTTATTTTGCAGACTCGAAAGGAGCAACTAATATAAGAATGGAGCATCCTGCTAATAATCATTGGAATGAAACATTTATGAAAAGTATAGATATGATTTTGTGTGAAGTTAACCCTTATATAAACATTTTCAAGACTATGAAAGAAGTTGAAATTGAAGAAAATGAGAAAGCTCAAATTGCAGGTCGAAAGCCAGCAAGGCTAAAGTTAGTGTTTGATGCAGATGCGAATGTTGATAAAAGACGATACAATATTCCAAAGAACCAATGAAATTGCGGCGGTTTTCGCCATGAGTGATGATGGTTCAGTGCCACCCAACAAGGGTATTATAGTGCACCAATATGGAAAACAGTACAGAAAGTTAACGAAATTCGATAAAAGAACTGAGTCTATGATTTATCCACTTTATTTTCCAACTGGCAAAGGTGGTTGTTATGCCAATATGAATGATCTTAACGGAAAAAAATGACGTTCTATCAGTACTACAGATATTTAACAGCAATACGGCATTGAAGAAACACAGCCTTTCAAAATTTGAATCTTAGTGTATTAGGGAAATTGGCGCCAAACAAGAAGTTATCAAAAATGGTCTATTTGAGACACCTTTTTTGTTTCATGCCTCTGACCTGATTTTTTCACTTTCGGCTTCTGCATGCTTTTAGCCAAAATGTTCCTCACATTTAGGCCTTTCGAATGAGCCATCACTTGTCCATAAAACAGTTGAAATTTCAAAACCACAATAAATTTCTGTGAAAATGTTCAGAAAAAAAATCTACGCCTCATTGACATGGTTGAGATCCTGCCGAGTTTTTGTGTCTAATTTTTCTCAAACAAAACCGGAGACTAGATGGAGGAGTAAATTTGCTGCATTTTGGTACCAAGGACGTATACAAAAAATACAAATTTTGGGTGTTTTATACAAAAGTTAGATGGGAAATGCAAAAACCCCTATTTTTACTCGAGAAAATGCCTGTTCTTTGCTTTAACTGGTCTCTAGTTTTTAAAATAACATCTTCACGAAATTCGGCTCAACTTTTCAACTAGTTGAATGTGTGAGCTACGTTTTGGTATATAGAAAAGCTCTAAAAATGCAAATTTGAAGCATCTCATGCAAAAATAAACTCTTCGTTTTTTAGAGCTAACGATGGTCTCCACCAGAAGAATGTACTCCGAGCAAGATGGTTCGTCTTTATCTGAAATTGAGAACTGTGGAAGCAACAATGGCTGCTGTGGAATCAAAAAGAGCAAGAAAAATCTCAAAAGAAATAGCAAGTAACCGAGCAAGGGAAGCAACGAGAATCCGTCTTTGTAAGTTCTTTCACTTTGTTTTATCTACTGTTTTGACGGTTTTTTTGTTTCAGTGAAACGAGCTGATGAAAAACGGCTGGAAGCTGAACCAAGAGCAGAACTCTCGGCTAAGAGGCAGAATGCAGTTAAAAGAAGGTGGAACAAGCTAAGTGCTAAGCTAAGCTAAGTTGGCTGAGTTCGAAAAGGCTGTGAGTGACTGTGATGCCTGTTTGGAAAAGGACAACCAAAATGGTGACTTACTTATTTTGCTCTCTCCTTACTATTTTTCATGTGAATTGTTTTAGTCAAAGCCTACATCCGCAAAGGATCTGCGCTGCAAGGCTTGCACAAGTATCCCCAAGCTATGAAGGCCTACAGAAGTGCGTTGAATGTTGATGGGAACAACCAGGAAGCCATGGAAGGAATCCGTGCCTGCATTTCCAAAAATGAAGATGCTCCTGCCAAGCAGGCTTTGGAAGATCCTGAAGTGCAGAAAGTTCTCAGTGATCCAGTCATCAAGGTTGTGCTCGAACAAATGCAGCAAAATCCTAAGGCAGCTCAGGAACATTTGAAGAATCCCGACATTTGTGAGAAGTTTATGAAGTTGGTCGATGCCGGTATCGTTAGACTTGGTTGAAGTATCCATTATGTTCCGCTTCTTTTGTTGACTTTTTCTCGTTGTGTTGTTTCTGGAGAAATAAAGGTCGGTATTGTGCACTCGCTCAATATTGGAAGGTGAATCTGAATAAATTTACTTTTGTAACTCTGTGTATTGCTAATTTTCAATGGAAATCTGTTGGATCTTGAGATAGTTACGTGATATTCGAGTGATAAAAGAGACAACAATTTAAAAAAAGCGCGTAAAACATGCTATCGAATTCTTGGCGTTTTGATTAAGTTGAACTACAAGGAAATTCAAATTTTGAAAGGCTGTGGAAAAAAGGTGGTCAAAATGACAATTGAAAATGTTATTTCTTAATTTGAATGGGACGAAAATCCTGATTTAAGTGATTTTAACCTTATAACATTGGGTAAACAGTTGTATCAGCAGTATAATGTGGACGCTTATATTAAAAGTGAGCAAGATAGACTTGATCATTTAAGGTTTAATCAGAAAGAAATAAAAGTAGAGAATTACAAAGTATTGAAAGATTACTTACAAGAAACAGCTGATAAAGACGGTGAAAAAGTGGGTAAAACTATTATTTTGCCGTCCAGTTTTAAAGCTCAAGGATACCAAGATAGCATGGCAATGGTTAGAAGATTTGGAAAGCCCTCACTTTTTGTAACTTTTAGTTGTAATCCAAATTGTCCTGAAATACAGAGAAATCTGTTGCCAGGACAAACTGCTCTTAACGAAGCTGATTTAGTGTGTAGAGTATTCCGTCAAAAACTTCAGTGTTTGATCAATGACATAAAAAATGGTTGCTTTGGAAATGTTTTAGCCCACACATATGTTGTTGAATTTCAGAAAAGGGGGTCTTCCACACGCGCATATTTTAGTCATATTAGCAGATGAAAGTAGAATAAGAGATGGAGAGGACATTGATAAAATTATGTGTGCAGAAATTCCAGATCCAATTAAATTTCCAAGATTGCATAAAATTGTAACAAGTCATATGATTCACGGGCCCTGTGGGGCTCATAATAAAAGTGTGTTTGTATGGAAGAAGATAAGAATGGGAAACCAGTGTGTTCAAAAGACTATCCAAAAGAATTTAGAGAGGAAACAGCAGTGGGCAATGATAGTTACGCTTATTACCGTAGGCGAAATAATGGTGTAACTTTTGTGAATAAAAAAAAGGAGTTGTCATCGATAACAGGTGGGTTGTTCCCTATAGTCCAGCTTTAAGTTTGTAGTATGATGCTCACACGAATGTGGTTTGTGCTTCCGTGAAAAGTGTTAAATATCTATACAAGTACTGCTATAAATGTCATGATTGTGCAAGAATGGTTATTAAAAAAGATGGTGAAGATGTTGTTGAGCACGACGAGATTAAAAAGTATATTGATATGAAGTATGTTACTAATACTAATACTACTAATACTAATATTGCTAGAGAACTGTTAGATAAGAGAGATGAATGGGTCAAATATTTCAAGAAAGCAGTAAGTTTCAATGTTCCAAACATGTTAAGGCAGTTATTTGTCATTATGATCAACTACGGAGAAAACGTAGATGTGAAAAAAATTTGGGAGCTCTTTAAATCTGACATGTACGAAGATTTTTTAAATCAAGGGCTCGATGAAAAAGAATCTGAAAATTTAGCTAAATTTGATATTCAAAAACAATTAGAAATTAATGGTACATCTTTGGCAAACTACGACATTAGCTTGCCAACTGATTTGAATAATCAAAAGAACCTGAAGTGGACTGAAAAAGAAGAACGAGAGCGGGGTGAATTAATGAGACAGAAAATGAATAGTGAACAAAAAATGTCCTCAAACATGTGTTTGAGAAAATTGAAGAAATGAAGTTCGGAAAACTTAAAAATGGTTGTGTCTTCATTGATGGACCTGGAGGGTCTGGAAAAACATACACATATCAAACAATGTGTCATTTGTTTCGCTCAAATGATATAAAGTTCAGGACTTCGAGTTGGATGGGAATAGCGGCGGCGAATTTGTTACTAGATGGAAGAACGATGCATAAATGTGGTCGGAAACAATGGTCAGCAAAACGAGTTAGATGAATACATGGAAGATGACCATGTTGTCTATCATGATCATTAATATCAGATGATAATGTTTACCAGCTTATGTCATATTTTTTTATTTTTAGAGGCTGTTGACGAAAATATGCGAATAAAAGAGTGACCAGGTGCTTTTGAACATGATCTGTTGGAGGAAGAGGTCAGAATTTTCTGTTAGAATAAGTATCATTTCAATATGTAGGATGTAAACGAAGTACTGCCTGAAGAAGTTGTGCCTATCATTATCAAATCAGTGAAAGGAAAGAACAAAGCCAATTACCAAGGATTTCTATTTGTAGCGGATAAACAAAGCAAGCCTGATGGTAAAAAACAATTTTGGGGGTGCGACAAGTTTAGCACAAAGGATGGGAAATTTCCAGCGCGTCTGCACACCCTCGTTCGTAGCAATGTCTTTGTAAAGCTATGCAAATTTCACAATCATGCGGTCAACCCAGTGGCTTCTTCCGTGGCTGTGTTCAAAAGCAATCTTAAGAGAAGAGCGACAGAGATTCATGAAGTATGAAAAAATTACTTTAGTTTTCTGACCCACGAGTTGCAGTCTGTGACAAGTATGGTTGCATTTCAACTCAGCAAAAGTGCAGTGCGCAAGCAAGTTCGTCGGGTGTGCGTCGATCTGCAGATTCCTGTGACTAAAGACAATATGGTAGCAGATGTATTCATTCCAAACGAGTTCAAATTTTACAATACTAATGATAGCCCGGAGTTGTTTCTGCCGGCGGATTCCGGTGAACACACCAGAGATCCTGAAAGGTTTTACATTTTGTTTTGACTGTTTTAACAGAACATTTAGAATGCTTATATTTGGAAGGCAAAGTCATTGTAAATGGGCTTCTGAAATGGAGCATGTCTACATTGACAGAACTTTCAACATTACGCCTTCTCCCTTTGCTCAAGTAAAATTCCTGTTTCAAGTAGTTAGTTGAGATCTAATTTAGGTGTACGTGATTCACAGACACAAGAATTGATGGGTTTCTTTTCCACTTGATGCGCACCAACAATTATGTGGAAGCTGCCCGTCGACGTCTGCATACTATCTTGTACGTGGATCATCCCTCGATTGGTCGTTTTCTTACTGAACTGATGGAAAAATGCAGAAGCTCTCCAACTTCAATAACGAAAGGCATGTGGGTGGAGTTCCTCCAGTTGGCAAGAGAAGAGCATATCCGCAAGCAGACGCGAGAATTCCAGAATTGGTTGAGACGTTTGGCCAGAAGAGCTTCATAGAATATCTGTGAGGGTTAGCTCACAATTTTGTCATGGACCAATAAAATCGGTGTTTTGGTTGATTACTTCCGTCAATTGTTTCATCTCGTGTAGTATAGGCACTTATAAAACTTACAAGGGAAGGACCCTGACTGTGACCTGGGAGAACTTCGATGAAAATTTTGTTTCTGTGTATTCTTGTAGAGCGTGCCCAAGTTCTTGACAAATCTGGTTCCCCAGCTCTGAAGGTCCACAAAAAGCGGTACAAGGGTCACTCAAAGTTCCAAAAACATTTCGATAACCCTATCATAGTTTTTCATAACTGACCCGTGGACCATGAGTCATTCTTAAAATTTTCGTTAGCTTTCAGAGGAGGGGAGCAAAATTCACAAGGGATTTCGACACGCTCTACAAGAATACGCGAATAAACAATAATAATCAAAAAAATCTCGCTAAAAAATCCGCGTCAAAATAACGGTCCGGCGGAATTGCGTAGAATCCTTGCTTTGAGATACTTGCTCTGCTGTGTAATGATGCTTTTTGATTGCAATGTTGATATTTAGATTTGCTTAATATCGATTTTGATGAACTCGAACGAATCTTGGCTCCATTTGCAAGTGACTACAGTGATGAAGACGTGGAACAAGCCAGGGAGCAAGCTAATCAGCTGATGGCGGAGCAAACTAACGATCAAGCCGATCAGATAGTCGCAGAGCAGGCCGAGCAAATCCATAGACAGGTGATCAATTATTTGAATGCATTAATGTATTTCACATGTAACTTAACGTTTCAGGATGCAGTGATTTCGAAGAAAAACGAAGAGATTATAACACATAGCGGCTATCAGTTTTGGAAGCAAGATGAGTACAAGGAGAAGGTTTACTGGCAATGTTGGAAGATGAAAGTTGATGGTTGCGTGCTCGTTTACATACGAACAAAACATCCGGGGAAGTGATCAAGGTGGTTGGAACTCACAGCTGCACCAGATCATCAACTGCCATTCCTTTTCGTCAAATCATTTTCGTCAAAAGCCAACGGGTCAAGGAGGCAGCAACCGCCAATAATGAGGTAGGATATTGTAGATTGTACTATTGGTTAAACGTATCTTAGTTTTTCTAAATTCTACTTCAGCATCCTTCGAGTACCTTTAATAGCGTTCTCAATGACGTGCCGGAAGCTGTCCAAGCCAAGATGGACAAATCAGCTGTCAGGAAGGTGGTGCAGAGGAAGCGCAAGGGAATTAATGGCGAGCCGGAAACCCCAAATGTAATCAACTTTGCAATCTCCGGAGCTCACCATAAATACAGATTCGGGTTGAACGATGAGGAGCCATTTTTTTCTGGGGGACTCGGTAGATGCTGATGGCAACAGGTGTGACTAAATATGCTTTGGTGAATTTGTCTATAATTTATTGGTTTTCTTCAAAAATCCGTGTTCGGCCGTGAAAGCAATAAGAATTGGAGTGCACAAATGAAGGTGGTCTTTATGGACGGGAGTCCCGTCACGGGACCTTTAAAAATCACGCCATCTCCGTTCTACCAAGTATTTTCATGGCTTATCTTTGAAATGCATGTTGATTTTATTATGATAGTTAGTCAGGTGTATGTCATTCTTGCTGAGCGTGGAGGCTACGTGTTCCCGGTATTGTATGCCTTGCTGCTAAATAAGACACAAGCAACCTACGAGCGCCTTTTTGAGATGATCAAGGAAATATGGCCGGAATTCTCTCCTACAAGCATTTCCGTGGACTTTGAAATGGCGGTGATCAACGCAATTGAAGTGTGCTTTCTTGATTCCGAGGTGTGGGGCTGTCTATTCCATTTGGTGCAGAATCTAGAAAAGAAGGTGGGCAAGAAGGGACTGAAGGGGCGATATGATACCGATCCAGACTTTGCTGTTCTCTGCAGTA
Source organism: Ditylenchus weischeri (assembly GCA_029231635.1). Classification (NCBI taxonomy): domain Eukaryota; kingdom Metazoa; phylum Nematoda; class Chromadorea; order Rhabditida; family Anguinidae; genus Ditylenchus; species Ditylenchus weischeri. The sequence goes on from JAMRYI010000422.1 coordinate 95,004, forward strand.
AGAATTTATTCCCTGTTTTATGTCACAGTTAAGTGTTAGTGCGTTGTTTTCTAGGGATGATTACTGCCATGGCTTTTGTTCCCCCCTGACGATGTGATGCCGGTGTTTGAAGAACTGTGGGATATGTTGCCTCTTGAGCTTGAGCCGATTTTGCTGTGGATGCAAAAGAACTACATTGGTAATTTATTTATTTTTTTAGTTTTCATACTTTCATCTCCCAAATTTACTGGCTTAGGATCTGTGACGAGAAGGGATGTGTTTATTGCGCCGCGCTTATCCCATTCGCTTTGGAATGTCTACGAGCGGACTCTCAACGGAAGCCACCGAACAAATAATTTCGCTGAGGCCGCCAATCACCGACTACAAGTAGAGCTCGACGTCTGTCATCCGGGTTTGTGGAAATTCATCAATTCTCTTCGAACCGTTCAGCAGGGCAGAGATCAGAAGTTCATCCAGTGGCAGGCCGGGAAGCGTCCGAAGGGAAGCGTACCAAATGTGTGGAAGCAGATCGAATCATCACGATCGTCCAGGATTACGAGAACCGTAGTACGGAAGAGTCTTTGAAGGGCATCGCTAACAATTTTGAGATGGAGGATTGAGTTTTTTTGTTCTTTCACTTTGTTCGTTTGTTATGATATCAATAAAGATGTGTTATGTCAATAAATTTGGTGTTTAAATTAAGTAAGATGATGTAACGTTGAAGTCAAGAAAAAGAGTAGACAAAGCACGGATTCAAAATGCAAAAATTGCAAATTTTTAGGTTTAAGCGGCTTTAGAGTCAAACGGCATTAGGGTCAAACGGCATTAGGGTCAAACGGCTTAGGGTCAAACGGCTTTAGGGTCAAACGTCGCGTACCCATGCCGAAGGCATCACTTTTTGCCAAAAAAAAAGGGGGGAGGGGGGCGAAAACCTCCAAGGAGGCAGGAGGCGGAGGTCGGATGCTAACTTTTTTCGAGTCGGAGGCAGTTTCCGGAGGCAGAAAAATTTTGAACATAACTCTGGTCAAGACCATACCTAATCAAGAAAAAATCGCATGCGGCAAAAGAACAGGTGCGACGAAATTGTGACACGTAAAGCGGAAACTAGGGCCCTATAAAATTTCTCTTGTTAGATATTATGGCCAATTTATTCATTTATCTTTATTAAAAAAAATAACAAACAACAACCGCTACAACAACAAGACAAGCTAAGGTTTTTATCAATGTAACGAAACAAATCAACAACATTTGCCAAGAACAACAAGCCAGCAACAACGAGATGTAACGAAAAATATCTGATGATGAAGCTGACATATCTTATGACTCCGATTTCTTTTTCTTGCCTCCGCCAACACGATACTGCGCCACCACAATCGCATGATCTCGCTCATAAGGTTCAAGAGTGACTTGCTCGATAGGTTTGAACTGCTTTTCACGTAACTTGTTGACTTCGGCGGCAAAAACGGCCTCTGGTTCAGCTGTACTGTCAATGCAATTAGCCTGAAATTAAAAAAAATGAATAAATCCTAATAGTTCAATAATTATATCCCACCTTGATGGATATAACAGCGTGTCCACCATTTTTTAGGAACTTCTCGGCGTTCTGAGCAACAATTTCGGCTTGGTTCGGTTGAGCAACCTGTGAAAGCACACAATAACTTATAAAAGTAGGAGAATACACTCACATCCGCAAAAATAGTATCCACAATACCACAAATCATGGAATACTTGTGTGGATGACGAGCGTCTTCGACGATTGGCACAACATTGATACGTTTCTTAGAGACATTCAGCAAGTCACGACCGGAGCGATGTGAGAATTCAACAGCGTAGACAATCCCTTCCTCAAAATATAGATCTCCACACCACATTTTATAAATTACCGTAATTATTTTAATAGGCCCCCCCCCTATTTTTTGACTAAGGTTTCAGAGTTGGGGTTAATTTTGATTAACAATTCTAAGATTTTTAGATTATTGGAAAATAAAACCCCGGGGTTTATAATTTTACTATTAGAATAATTACGGTATGGAAACTTACAGAGCCAACAATGTCCGAAACATGAGAGACTGTAGTTCCAGAGGCAGCACCCAAGTAAAGAACTTTCGATCCGGGCTTAATATGGATATTCTCAACTCCAGCCATGATTCCAGCAGCCAACCTGAAAAATGAATGATATTGCTTAATACCAACTTGGGTTTAACTGACTTTGAGCGGAAAGGATTCCACACACGATATTCAACTGCTGAGGCGGCCACGCCAGGATCCGCTTGGACAGAAACACGTTTTTCTCCTAAAAATCAACATCGGTAAGCACACATAAATTTGTTCATCTAAAACTTACCATAGACAGATTCTCCATTGACCATGTTGCGAGTGGCGAGTGCATCTTCCTTACCCTTGACAATGTATACACCTAGACATTCGCGTTTCTTAAAACGATCCATTGATGACAATTAACAATACCTTCAAACCGATGAGGCTCAACAATGACTGTTTTCCCACCACGCATTCCACCCGCAGCACCACCTCCACGTCCGCCAGCACCCCGTCCACCTGAATAATTTAGTCATTCTAAGTAATCAAACGAAAGTAATGCTACCTCCACGGCCGCCACCACGTCCACGAGGAGCACCTCTTCCACCGGAATTGCCAAAACCGCCACGACCACCTACAAAAAGTCAGTAATTAAAATCATCAAAGAGAACTGCACTACCGCCTGAGCCACCTCGGAATCCGCCTCCACCACGTGGTGTCGATCCACCTCTGCCTCCGGAACCACCGAAACTTCCTCGACCGCCGCTTGAACCTCCACGAAAACCTAAAAAGCTTCCTTTAAAAAAGTTTAAACTGAATACATACCTCCACCGCCTCCGCGGCCTCCTCTGCCAGCACTTCCTCCAGGAGTATGTTGTGGGCGACCCATGCTTTAATTCTTTTGATTTCTTGAATTTAACGAGCTTCTGAAAAAGTTTTGCAATATAGACAAATTCCGAATTATTTAAGACTCCGTAAGACCGGGTGTAATACCGTCCGGGTGGGTGTTCGTTATATACAGTCAAACCTCGTTTATACGGCACCCCCAAAAGTTGGTTTCCGCCTTGGGTCCGACACTTTTTTCAGCTCAATTTTCGAAGTCTTTTGCTAAATGTGATTCGCCAGTCTAGTCCGAAATATCGCAAGGATTCTGTTTTTGCCGGTCGTTTTTCCAAAATTTTTAAATTTCGGTTATCCGGCACCCTTTTTTGAAAATCAGGTACCGGATAACCGAGGTCCGCGGGTCTTTATGGCGAAATTTAAAAATTTTGAAAAAACGAATGGCAAAATCAGAATCTTTGCAATATTTCGGACTAGACTGGCGAATCACACTTAGCAAAAGACTTCGAAAATTGAGCTGAAAAAGTGTCGGACCCAAGGCGGAAACCAACTTTTGGGAGTGCCGTATAAACGAGGTTTGACTGTATAGTGCAATTTTTCACTAAAAATAATTGACCAAAAGGGCATGCAGAAAAGTTAGTCAAAAGGCCATTAAATCGGGACTCGGCTGTAAAATGCGTTACAGAAGTTCAATGATCAGTAAAAATTTTGAATTGGCGGGGACAAAATTTGAACAGGTAAGCATGCCCCCAACGCAAATATTAAATCTGCGGTTAACAGATCATGCAAACATAAGAGCAGTGGCAATTTCAAATTAATCTGCTTTATTTACATCATTCAAAATTAAAGCAGGAACGCGGGAGTTAATACAAGTATTTACAGACATTTTAAATGTCAAAGACAACAGCTACAATCAAAGTCGAATAAAATTTTTATTGATGACAAAATAAATATCTCAGTCAACACTGATCACTTTCGAGCATCTTTTTTAGAAGTTTCCAAGCGAACAGGAGGAGCTTTGAAGTTGGCCCCACGATAAGATTCCAGTTTTCTCTCTTTCTTCTTCACAAAATCCCTCCAGGACCCCCTTCTCTCGTCACGAGTCTCTTCATAATTCTTTTTGTACTCTGCTTCAAGTTTACGCTTTTCAGCCGCAGTCTGAGCCTCGTCTGCCATCCGACGTTTTTCTTCGTTGGCGCGCTCTTCGAGTGTCTTCCTCTTCTTTTCACGGTCAGCAAACACCTACAATTTCCAACATTAGCTGAAAATTTAAGGAAAGTAGACTGATATCGTAAACTTTTTAATGTACTAAACTGACCTTAGTGACAGTAACCCACAGAGCCTTCGCATAACCAGCTGGAGAGTCTTCGTCAATCCTGTCGTTCTTGCCGTCTTTTCTCAGCTTGCGCTTCTTTTCACTCATCACGATGGCTAATCTTGCCTTGGCCTCCACATAAACATCGCGACATCTCGACAGCTCATCTGGATCTTCCACTGTGGCTATGGCTTTTTTGAGGATGTCAAATGCTCGGTCTGCTCGCTCACGATCGTCCGGATTCTTGTCAGGATGGATGAGTAGCGAAAGTTTCTTGTACCTAAAAGGGAATTGTTAAAGCAAATGTAAAGCCTCTTAAAAATATCTATTGTAAAAACCAACTTTTTCCTGGCTTCACTGACATCGGATTCTGGATCCAACTGCAAAACTTCAAAAGGATTCAAATTCAAGTAGGTGGAGCCGGGTCGTAGAAGACGTTCTATTTGCTGTGTTGGCGTCAATGACGCATCTTGCTGCTCTGTATTTTTCAGACCTGTGTAGAACTGCTCAAAATTGTCACCCATCTAGAAACTCAGGTTATTAAGACGAATTATGACCACCAGGGCAATTTTCAGGCAGGCACAAATCTTTTAAACGATATGTTTAGACACCTATTTGCGCAAGACAAGGAGGAAGTCGAGTCGAAAATTCAAATAAATTTAGCGCGCTCATTCAAATGTGCATTTGCCTTATGAGTAAAAACTTATCCTTCCATCATTATTCCTGTTCAATACTATGTTACGAGGAATGTGTTATTTGCGATTAATGTTTCATTGAGATTGTCGCTCAGTTGGTGTTATGGTCTCTCAATCGAAATTTTTTGTCTTGGTTAAATTTGGTCAGATGAATTTGATTAGAAAAAAGCTGACCTCTCTAAAATGGCAGCCCCTAGAGCGACGGTTCAAAAGATATGCTTCCCACCGCGTTTTTAGTTAAAATTCGGTTTATGCTATACCGTAATTACTCTAATAGAAACCCCGGGGTTACTATTTTACGATTCCCTAAAAATCTTGAAATTGTCAAAAGTGCACTGAACTCCAAAATCTCAGTCAAAAAAAATAAAAGGGGGGGGGGACGGTAGGTGGTTACTATTAGAGAAGGGGTTTCTATTAGAATAATTACGGTAATTTTATTAAATTTTTTTGATCTAGAAACTTATTTGTGAAGACGAAGTTTAAGTTTTTTTCAAAATACTAGTAACCTTGTGAGGGTAATTCTATTATGCAAATTACAAAGCACTTTTCGATCCACTTTATTTTCACAAAACAAGGTGTAAACAATGGAAAAAGAGACCATGAGCAACAGGCTAGATCCACAGAAGTCACACACTAAAAGAATAAAAATAAACAAACAAAGACAACTCAGACTCCAGGACTCTGAAAGGGGCAAACCTTTTTCTTGATGTTAAAATACTTTTTTGCTGCAGAAATTTTTGCCGCAGAAATACTTTTTCTGCCGCAACGCATATTTTTATTTTGCCGTAATAATTCATTTTACAGAAAGAAAAAATTTGCGGAAAAAAAAGAGTTTTTACGACAAGAAAAAGGTCTGCCCCTCTAAAAGTGGGTAATAAAAAGCCGTTACAAAAGCAATTTATTGAATCAACGTACAAATGAAAACAAACGGCTAAATATGCAGACAAAGTGGAAATGTTAAAAAAAAGTAGTGCGAAAAGTCCAGGAAGTCCGTTATCTTCAGATTCTGAGTTCAATACGGACGATGACGGTCTCCCCCACCCGGTGGGCCACGCATTGCTCCACCGCCGTTGCCCCCACCGTTGCCTGGATATCCGCTGGGCGGGCCGCCAGTATAAGCTCCAAGAGGAGTGGGAGTAGGACCTCCTCCCACTCCACCATTACCAACTGACTTGGGAGCGTGGCACGAGTTGCATTCTTTGCGGAAGGCGAAGTTGTTGTTGCCTTAAATGGATACTTTGGTCTAAGGTATATATTTTCAAGCGCTTCAAGCTCAAGATGCTGTCTGTAAAAAATTCATTTACCGCATTCGCAGATCCAATCATTTGGACGGATTTCCATGTTGCCTCCGGCATCGCTGCCACCTCTGCCTCCGCCTCGGCCGCCACCTCCTCGATCGCCTAAAGAAAAAATTTGTTATGGCAATCGGATATTCGTCACTAATAGTGTGAAAAAAGGAGAAAATTCGGAAAAATTGGCTGAAAATTTTGCGGAAAATTGACAAATTTACCTCTGAAGCCACCACCACCTCGTCCACCTCCTCTTGAACCACCTGTAAAGTAAAGTTTTGTAAAATAATTGCGAAAAAAAATATATGTGAAAAAAATTACCTCGATCGAAACCACCCCGACCTCCTCTGTCGCCCCTCGGAATCCACCTCCACCTCCTCTTCCACCTCCGCCACCACCACCATAGCCACCTCCTCCGTAGCCACCGCCTGGAGGGCCTCTGTCACCACCATAGCCACCTCCACGTCCACCTCCTATAAATGCAGATTATTTTAGTTGAAAGTATATATTTTTCGATTATGGCTTTTCAACTCCGTGCTGGAGAATAAAACAAGATTATGAGCATTCCATGTGATCATACCGTATTTCATACGCTAGTGTAACATACGCTAGTGAAATACAAATAAATTAAGGCAAAAAGCTCACCTCGGTCTCCTCCACCCCCATAGCCGCCACCTCCACGTCCACCACCTCCATAGCCACCGCTGCCACCATCATATCCTCCTCTGCCTCCACCGCCGCCACCATAGCCTGAAAAATAATCGAGTATTGAAGAAAATTTGCAAATAGTTGTAAAGGGAACCGACCTCCGCCACCTCCTCGTCCACCTCCATAGCCACCACCGCCACCTCCACGGTCTCCACCACCTCCGCGATAGCCACCTCCACCGCCTCGGGGTGGGCCTGAGCCACGAAATCCACCTCCACCCCCTCCACGACCACCACCGCCACCTCCGCCTCCGAACTTGGCAAAGCTAATATCCATAAATGACTCTGTGCCTGGGAAACACTGACCTAAATAAGCATTATTTGTTTGGCTGTTAAGGTTTTGAAATTTTTCGCGCTTCAACAAAAAAAGGTATAGATAATATACACGCCAGATTTTAAGGGTGAGGAAATGGGAAAAGGGTGTGCCAACACGGCTTGGAGTTTTTGATCAATCAAAAAACCCGAAGTTGTTTTTACATATCAGATGACTTTAAAATAATTCCATTACCATCTGCTCAAAATCAGAGTGGCTAAAAAACTTCACTACCAAAACTAATACCAAAATAAGGATATTTTGCCGACAGTCTTTGGGTGTTTCTCATGGCAGTTATTTTGTCTTTTTACACCCAAATCTATGTTCGTGCACACGAATGCATGCAAAGGCCATCAGACTAACTTTGAAGCCCAAAAATAAGAAAAGTAAGTTTCATCATCAAAAATTTACATGGTTTCTGAATAAATAAAGTATGCTAAAATTCCAAAAAAAGACTGTTTAGGATAGACGTAGCTGGGTGGACACAATAATAAAAATTAATAATTTAAGAGCAGCAAAGTAACCAAATATTTCAGGGTTTCCACTGGTTCATTTTTAAGTCCAAGAATGCGAAAAAATTATTAAAAGTTTTCAAACAACACTGTGCCTATCAGCGTGTTACAAAAATAGTTATATTGAATCTTTGTCTACAGGGTGATTCAAGAAGTCTGCCGGCTTTTTTTGACCATAAGTTTTTTATTTAGCCAAATTCTGTAATTCTGTAAACACAAATCGACTTAGAATCAAAAAGCAATTTTTTTGCTACATAATGTCAAAAACATCATTTCTACTTGGTCCCCCCTGTAGTTTGGGTCCTGGTTTCTGGATGTACCCTGGATGGACAAGGCCCAAACCACAGGGGGAGGACCAAGCAAAAATAGTGTTTTTGACATTTTGTACCAAAAAAAATTCTTTTTGATTCTAAGTCTATTGGTGTTTACAGAATTTCACAATTTGGCTAAATAAAAAAGTTGTGGTCAAAATAAAACTGGTATAATTCTTGAGATAATCTAGAAAGCTAAATAAATGAAAATCACTGTTTTGCAAAACACCTAATTTAGTGCAATTTGTAAAAAGTAGGACCAAAAATTAAAAAAAACCAAAAGAAACAAATTGCCACTTTTGGCGAAAAACCAAAAAACGTCAAATACCAAAATCAAAAATGACCAAACTAGTGCTATGTATAGCAAAACCGTTCCCATTGGAATATCTAATCAAAGCTCCTTCAAAACCAGTATCTTCCCAACCGTTTGCTGATAACTGCATTGACCTGAGTGGCACTTTCCTTTTTCAAAAATCTAAACAAAGGTTAGCGATCCTGGCTCAGGAGTCCTGAGCTACAGGTATTTTTTGTAATAATACAGCTTTTATAATTAGAGCTTGTAAACATTTTATTTCTTCACACCCACTGGTTTTCGAAACTCGTAACTACTTAATTTTCTGGAAATTGCGGTATGGGAATCCCTGCTTTATTTAAATCTTAGTTTTACTCTTTTCACCACCAAAAATTTTCGCATAAAATAGAGGAAACCCACAGATCCATGTGCATTCCACTCTTTGACCTTATTTTATAATTTTTGTCTATTTTAAGACAAATCCAACCTAATCCCATTAAAAATCATCCAAATAGTGCAAAGGCCCCACATTTTCTACCTAATTCAAAGATACCCAAATTTTCTTTTTTTCATCATAAAAAAACAAACCGTTGTAAACTTCGATGACTCGGCTGGCGGTGGTCTCATCGTTGAATTGGATGGTACATTCGCCTTTGGAGATTCCATGATCCTGATAGATCTTGATTCTCGGCTTGCCATTATTCTCGTTGACAGCTATGTCGCCCTGGGTGGAGAACACGTCGTTGATGAATTGCTCGTTGGCACTACAAACATCAAAAAGTTAGTGTTTAAGATGTAAATAAACAGTAGGAGCCAACCTCTGGGGCAGACCAGACACAAAGACGGTGGTCTTGCTCGTCACTTCTCCTCCTCCACCACCATAAGGAGATGGTTGAGCCATTGGGGCTGGTGCACCATTGCCATTGCCTGAGCTGTATCCACCTCCACTGCTTCCTGAAATTGTGACTGTCATACGAAAAAAAGTAACAAAAGTTTGTTGCTCTAATATTTCCCACAAACAGAATTCTAACCCAATAGTACACGATAGAAAAGACTAGATTTTTTTTGCACTGGGCAAAGCATAAATAATTGGTAAAATTGACCTTTAGAAGGTAGAAATTAATACCTTGAAAATTGTAACCGTTATTTAGCTGCTTTACTTTTTTGGATCGTCTTAATTAGGATAGGATCCGCTCGGTCATTGGTTTTTTTGGTCAACAAACCGTAACCGAAAACCGGTTACAACAAAATTCTGGTTAATTTAAGGCAAAAAATGAACTGAAAAGCAAGATCAGACCGGTTAATGACCGAATAAAAACTAAAAACCGGTTAATCCTACCGAATACTACCTTAGTCACAATCGAGCGTAAGTGCTTTTTGGAAAAATATAAATAAGAACAGCTGAATAAAAATCCTCCCTTTTTCTTGTTTCGATAGTTCTTGTTTTTATCAAAAAAAACATCCCATTGCGTATGTCGTATTTTCTTGTAAAAGACCATAAAAATGACACAAAAATGTTGACGAAACGTTCATAAAATGTTGACGAAACGTCGAAACTTATCTTACACACATTAGAAATTTTGTAGTCTTCACAAAATTTGTACAAATTTTTTTAATGCACGTAAGTAATAAGTAATTTGTGCGTATCAAGTTTATACCTGCTTTTGCTATAAACAGGCGTCGTCTGTATTGTTGCAGACACTCTAGCAATAAATTTTGCACAAAACTTGTCGAACTCAATAATTTGACTTAATTAACTCAAAAGTCTTAAAATGCGCGCATCATATAATTTCAGACTGATAGAAATGAAAAAAGGCCCTGATATAAATAAAAGAGAAATGACACAAGTTAATTGAAAATTCTATCCAATGGTAGTAGTAAATACCTCTGCTGTATCCATGACCTCCCGCGCTATCTTGGCTACCGGGTCTGAAACAAAACCATTCGAGTTATAACAACTATAGATGAATGACACCACCCAACGCTACTTTCCTTTAATCAACCTGAAGAGAACAAATAATAGTATTTTACAAAATTAGTTTTTGCAGACCACATTACCTTCAACACAACCTGTATGCCGGGACCATTAACCCAACCTTGATGATGCAAAAAACGTATGCTACTGCAGTAGCTAATTTTTCGGTCTTTTTAAAATTATGAAAGTTGTTATAAGGTTTTGCAAAACAGTGGACTTTTGTGACTTTTACTTGTATCAAATTTTATATTTTTCATAACTCTACCATCTAAATCATTCGTTTGTGACACTAAAATAAAGGATTTAGTGCAGATTCTTGCGCTACATCCTCAATTTGGAAATCATTTCCCAGAATTTAAACCCTTTCCCACACGTAGGTAATCCTACATAATTTTTTTTTCGTTTTCGTCGTGGGTAAGTCATATATAGTGGTAAAATAGTTTGGTTCATTATAAAAATGCAGTCAAAAATGATACATGATCAGTCAGATCTCGAGATTTCAGCCTTTTTAATTTCTTTCTCTTACAGAGTGCTTCTTTAAAAAATTCAAATTATTTCAGTCAGCCAAATTGTTTTTTCTAAAAGACACAAAATATTTAAAGAATAACTGGTCTTCAAAAACCTGCTAGTTATTATTCTAGAGTTGTAAAACCTCGATCAGATTCTTTGCCGTTTGTCATAACTGATGAACCGAGGTAAAGTTATAGACAGGCTAAAACCTTATTTATTTCCCAAGCATTGACTTGCTTTTCTGAAAGTGCCTTCAACCCCTCTTAGTAAAATTGAACGACAAAAATTGCCAAATTCAGCAGGTGAAACGCAAAACCATATCGATCTTTTTCAAACATGTGTCGCTTCCCTTAAAACCATCCTAACCAGTTTTGACCAACCTGTCTCTAATTAAAACTTTTCAAATAGTTAAAGTAACTGACCCTCTGGACCGATCGTCGCCTCCTCCAGCATCATTACTACTCCATCGACTGCTTCCTCCATTGCGACTGCTGCTGTAGGGCTCGCGAGTGTCGGCACCGCTCCCGCCACCGTAAGCAGGTCGAGCAGCACTACTGCTGTTACTATAACCACCACCAGAAGAAGCGCCATAAGCATCAGCAGGGGCACTACCAGAGTAAGAGTTGGAACCAGCAGAATAGGCAGATGCAGTGGTGGAAGGAGGAGTAGGTTTAGCACCACCTTGCTCAAAATATGCATTGTAGGCTCCACCTACTTGACTGGGATCAGCCTAAAATAGTTTTTGAAAATTCATGATGGTGAGAAATCAGTCCAAAATATTACCTGCTGCCCACCCTGATGGTATTGTTGCCAAGCATCAAGTGTAGCCTGTGGATCAGTTTGAGCTTGATACCCATAACCTGAAAACAAAATCATACAATAAACTATTGATCCAAATTGCAAGATAGGACTGACCTGGGGGAGGAGGGGGTTGAGCCATCTTTGTTCACTTCAAGAATTGGAAATTGGTTTGATGGGCAAAATATTTTATAGGACAACACGTCTTTCTCTTTTGAATGAAAAGGTATAAATATTTGCGTCACCTAAAATGTGAGATCTTATCAATGCCAGATAAAAATGCCTAGTTAGATTGCAAAACATGAAGAATTGTGTATGCGAAAGCCAGACAACTAATCTTTAAATTTATTGAGTTGCTTTTGTTGAAAAGTACTATAACACGCCAATTCAAAACATAGTTTTGGCCAAAGTGCTTTATTGAGCGATTTACACAAAAAAACATCCAACTTTTTGGAATAATTGGATAAAAAAACCGGAGCAGTGAGTGGACTATCCAACACTTCACATTGTCAACGGCAATCTTTGACCGAAAAAATCGTTGTGAGCTGAATGCGCAATTTCGAGGCTATGATGGTACCGTACTTGCAGCCAAATAATGCGGCAATACAGTAAACAACCGCTATTTTGAAAGGCAATTTAGGATTCTTTCGAAATACAGTCTACTCTCGGTTATCCGACACCCCTAAGGGCCGGCCTTTAGGTGTCGGATAACCGAGAGAAGGAATCCATAACAAGGCCAACCTGTCGGTTAACCGAGAGTTTCCTTTCATTCATCAAACAAAATGAAGAATTTATATTACAACCAAACAATTTATAACAAAATGTTCATAACATTCAAATATCAAACGAGAAGTAATAAGTTGGTTTCTTTTGAGTTGTATTGTTGGCTCGGAGCTGGTAGAACGCTTCGTCCAGAGTATCATATACTGCATTTGAGAATGGACAGATCTGCAAAATTCTTTTCTGTGTAGCGGCGAACAATTTCTACGGCTTTGAGGGCTTCGATGCTGGTGATTGGCGGCTCGACTGGATCGACGTCTTCTACGTCCACATCCATGGTTTCACTGTCGGCCAGCTGGTTGTTGTTTGCTGCTCTTTCCTCCACAATATCCTCCAGAGTTTGGGCGCCGTCTAAAACCACAAGAATATATATACCAAACCATGGATGGATCCCAAAGATAAAAACAAACCTGTGACCACTTCGTCATCAATGTGCAAGTAGTCTTCCATCTCTCCCCCTTCGAAGTCGCCAAGGTCTTGAAGTTGCGCCCATGCCAGCAGCAGTTTATCCACAGCGTCGTCATCTTCTTCAGCTAGAGGCACGTCATCGATTTTGAAGGCAGCGTGTCGGAAGCAGTTGGCAATGGTTGACGACTTGACTTCTCCCCAAGACTTTCGGAGGCAGTGAAGCGCATTGAGCAGATTGAAGAGGAAGTCCTGTTTGGAGTCGATGGCCTTGATGCGATCCCTGAGCAAGAACCGACGATAGTGGGCTTTAAGATTCTGGATGATACCCTGATCCATTGGCTGGAAAAAGAGATTGGTAAAAAAAGTTATTTAAACAAGAAAAAACAATAAACCTGAGAAAGAGCAGTTGTGTTGGGCAGAAAGAACCGGATCGTGATGTTGGAGAAGGTGAGCCTGAGCGGATGAGCGGAGCAGTTATCGACATAGAGTATTCATTCTCCTTATTTTTTCACTAAGGAGACAGCAGCAAATTCTATTTTCCTCTCTAGAATAATATTGCCTTTGTGACTCATGGCTGCTTACAAAAAAAATTTGAAAATTCCTCTACTCGAACTAGAAACAATAGCCTCAAAGATGCTGTTCATCCAGCTATCACCTCAGGTTCGTCAAATGCTAACCCAGATGAACTGGCTAAACTCTTGTCTGATCTTCCCGCAGATAATCCCTTCACTCCATTTATGAAATTTCTTGCTGTATTGATTACTCAGCAGCAAAAAACTATTGACCAATTGCTATCAAACAAACAGGAGAGCCAAGATAATCCATCCATCCTATCTCCTGGAGATATTGAGCGTCGACGCTCTGCAGTCATTGCTGGGGTACCTGAGCATAAAGATGAAAGTCATTATGCAAAATGGGAAGCTGACAACGGATTGTCCAGGATATGCTCAATGTAATTGGCATTGAATCAGGTGCTCGATGCTACCGGCTAGGAAAGCCGGATGTCAACAAAACCAGACTCATCAATAAGGTTGGCAGCCTCACCCAAAATTTTCGTACCCGAACCGAAGAACCGAACCGGATCCGAAATTTTCGGTTACGAACCGAACCGATACTGAAACCCGAAATTTTCGGGTATCCGAACCGAACTGATGCCCGAAACCCGAAATTTTCGGGTACCCGAACCGAACCGATACCCGAAACAAAATTTTCGGGTATCGAACCGAACCGATACCCGAAACCCGAAATTTTCGGGTATCCGAACTGAACCGATACCCGAAACCTGAAATTTTCGGGTATCGAACCGACACTCGAAAAACCAGGAAGGAAGCTAAAAAAGAAAAACCATAAAAAATTAACGTATAAAAAGTAAAAATTAAATACCTTTGCTTGACCATATTCGTTCTTGATCAGACGACGTAGGAAAGGAGACTCGGCAATTGAGAAAGGCAAATTGCTGTCAACGATGAAGTCGGTTACCTCACTTGTCAACTCCTGGCTCTGTTGTTTTTAATATCCTGGACTGAACAGAGTAAAAATTGATTCCATCTTGGGCTTCTTCGGAGCGCTTGAACCCACATCTTTCATCTCAATCGCTGACTTGTGCCTTGCAGAACTGAGATGCTTGGAGAGCGTTGACGTTCAACCGTCTTTGGGTAATTTGAGTTCATCGCCGCAATCGCAAACTGCCCTGTCGCCGACTTTTTTGAATAGCTTCCACACTTGACTAGGCATGTCTTAAAAGAGAACACAATTTTCGGGTACTCGAACCGATGAGTCATCAAAGTTATTTTCCCAGCCTCATTCTTCCAACATCAATTTTTGCGTGGCCAAAAACACCTAAAGCAGATGGCGGAATACAGAGACATCTACATTCGTCCATCACTAACAGCTGAACAGAGAAAAGCTGAGTTTGAACTTCGCCAACAGTGTCGCCTTCAAAACAAAGATGGACCTAAAGTGCGTGTCTACAATGGAAAAATTGTCCCCATTCGTGCCACCAATGTCAACAACACGGAAAACTAAAATGGGAAGCCACACCAGGTTTATCAGTTATATCTTTTAATTGTCGTTCTGTCGTAAATAAGCTAAATCAATTTCACCTGCTTTTAGACTCTTATAATTATCACATTATATGCTTGACTGAGACCTGGCTAAATTCAAAAAATTTAAATTCTATAGTCTGCCCAAATCCAAATTATTTTCTTTCCGGGCTGATCGTAGCCGCAAGGGGGTGGTTCTGCCATTCTTGTCTCATCTGCTTTTTTATGTAATCAGATTTTAACACCTGCTATACCTAATGTTGATCTATTGTGTGTGGATATCTTTGACTCAAATTTGACAAATTCTATTAGATTAATTAAAATCTATATTCCTCCGAGCACAGCGACCCAAACTATTGAAAAGACAATTGAAGTCTTGTCTGGCTTAATGGCTACTCATTCTCCTAAAATAATTAATGGTGATTTCAATTTTCCAAAATTGTGGTCCGATTCTACTGAAGTTACACTTAGTTTACAAGAAAAATTGTTTTTTGAATTTGTTCAATTTTCTAACATAACCCAACTTATAACTGAAAGCACACGCAAAAAGAAAATCCTAAACTTGGTGTTTTCTGATCAACCAAACCTTATTTCTGATATAAAAGTTCTTTGCCCTTTTGCCTCTTCCGATCATAACAAAATTTCTTACTTTATTTCCTTTCAACACACACCAGTGAATAATCGAACGATTCTCTCTTTCCATAAAAGTGATTCAGTGGCAATGAATATGTCTTTACTAAATACACAATGGAACATCATTTTTTTCTCTCTCGGCTAACATTAATGATCTCTATTACTCATTCATGGAAATTTCTCAAAAAAAGATTGATCATTTTGTTCCGAAAATAAAAATTCAAACAGAATTTCTCCCACCTCATATTAAACGACTAATTGCATACAGAGAAAAATTGTGGAAAAATATTAGATATGACTCGGTGTTGATAAAATTTAAGAAGGCTACGCACGACTTTCAGGAGCAATCACTAAAATATTACAAAAATAAAGAAAAACGACTTTTGAATAATAAAACTTCTAAGCAAATCTTCAACTACGTAACTTCGCAATTAAACCCAAAAAGTTTATCAATTCCAGCATTAAAGTATGATAGCAAAACATTATACTCGCCGAATGAAAAAGCTGAGGCGTTTGCTTATTATTTTTCATCAGTTTTTCGCAAGCTTTCATTAACTCTTTTCTTGATTGGTGCCAGAAAAAATGATCTAAATATAGCCATCTCTAAATGCTCTATTCTGTATTTGGGCCGAGGTAACCACCAGACTAAATATTTTCTTAATAATGAATTAATACCCATGGCAAATGAAAATGTAAGAGATCTTGGGTTACTTATTACACCTGACCTTAAGTGGAAATCACATATAGATCACTGCTACAAATCAGCCTTATCTAAACTGTTCACACTTTTCAAAGCTGTTAGATCAACTAATACAAAATTTCTAGTCAAAATGTATGTAGCGTATGTAAGACCCTCTCTCGAATCTTCTTCAGTATTATTTAATCCAACATAAAAGAAAGATATTATGAAAATTTAGAAGATACAAAAGATTGCGAGCAATATCATTTACTTTAAATCACTCCAGAACAAATATCCCGTAAAGCCATCCTATGAACAATTGCTTTCAATACTAGGGCTAAAATCTTTGGAATATAGGAGACTGTGCTCGGACCTCATTTTCTTTCACAAGATTATCCTTCAAAATGTTCAATTGATTTAAATACTAGATTTACTTTCATCCCATCAAAAACCAGAGGACAACAACTTAAACTTTATATACCAAATTGTAAAACTAATATTAGATTTAATTTTTTTCTTGTTCGTGTTTCTAAATTGTATTACAAACTCCCAAATGATTTGATATCATCAGGAACTATACATCTTTTTAAAAATATTTTAAGGAAAACAGATTTAAATTATCTTTTAGACTTATAATTGTATTTGATAAAGTGTCATATCATTGAATGTCTATTGTAAAGTTTATAGTTGCGTTTTTAACGTAAATAAATAAATAAATAAAGTAGAGCATGACCTTTCTTCCCTCTTTCTTCAGCTTCTTGTTCCACTCTTGCAGCCAAGTCTCGAATGCGGCACCAGTCATCCAGGCCTTTTGGTTGGCAATGTATTCGACCGGCACATTGGCTTTCTTGAAGCATCGAGGATTGAGAGACTTGCCAATGACCAGAAGAGGCAGCTTTTCGGTTCCAGACATGTTGGCTCCCACGAGAACTGTGTTCCTCTCCTTTGAGTTATTCCCATTGGTACACTTTTCACCTGAAAATAAATAAAATAAAATAAATTTAATAAAAAACAAATTAAATAACAAATAAATAAAACCAACCCTTGAATGCCATCGTCTTGTTCGGGAGCAACTGCCAGAAGAGTGCTGTTTCATCCACATTGAAGACGTCGTCGGCAGAGAACTTGGCCAATTCAACGCGCAAGACGGTTTGCTGCCATTCTTTGAGAGAGCCCACATCGATCGCACCAGCTTCACCTTGATTGGATCGGAAAGTGATGGAGTGACGGTGCTTGAAGTTGGTGAGCCAGCCTTCGCTTCCTTGGAACTCATCGATTCTGAGCAGCGCCGCAATTTCCTTTGCTTTCTCCTGGAAACATGCAATGATTTAAGAAAGAATAATAGAAACAATAATAAATAATAAAATAAATAAATTTACCTTCATGAGCTCACCGGTGACTGGAATGTTCTGGCTCCTGACTTGCTTGATCCATACCACCAGGGCTTCTTCCATCTCCGTGTGCTGACCAGTTTGCATTCTTTGTCGCTTTGCACTGCCACCATCATCAATTGCGTGCTGAATCGCCACCTTGTCATTGAGAATTCCGATCATTGTCCCCCTCGGAATGCTGAATTGCTTGGCCAATTGCGACTGGTTGTTGTTGGCCACTGCATCGATGATCGCCTTCTTCATTTCAAGAGAAACGGCCTTGTGCTTTCTGGTGCTCATCTGAAACAAAAATAAAAATTGGAGAAAGAAAAACAAGCACGAAAAATGACAAACATCAATTTCGAAAGATTTTTGTCAGCGTAAAAAAAATATTTTTGGGTGTCGGATAACCGAGAGACAGTTTCTCTGTGCGGAATGTCCTAGGGGTGTCGGATAATTGAGAGTGTCGGATAACCGAGGTGTCGGATAACCAAAGGTAAAGTTTGTTGATTTTCTTTGTTAGCCAACCAAATCGGGCTCAAGGTGTCGGATAACCGAGAGTGTCGGATAACCGAGAGTAGACTGTAGTGTCAAAGTCATGCGTTATTTTCGTCTCTTCTACTCTTTATGTTCTTGCACTTCTTCCAGCGAAAAATTTGATTGACCTTACTTGTGCATTGCTTGTAAACTTTACTTCTTGAATGAGGAATCCTCATTACTGGATGTTTTGAAAAATTAGATCGTCTTAATATAACGTCCCTTGAAACAAAAGTTTTTACAATAGAGTATGATCGATGGGTAAATGGCATATTTTGCCTGCAGCATATTAGCTATGGAAATTTGTCCTGTGTGTTTCGACTGTGGGATTTCGGTTTTGGAGCAAAATTACACAGCTAAAATACCCGGAAAAAAATTTCACAGCTAATATGCCCTACGCAAACGGTACCACGGTACCATCTCTATACTAAAAGCTTTTATTGCGTCGCATTTTGTAAAAATTACCTAAAAAATCCTTTTAATAATTTTTATAGTTATTGGTGCTCTCAATCATTTGGTGATTTCTGAAAATAGCAAAGCAAAATGGTTTGTTTTGTTTGAATAATTATGCCATCGACTTTATCCAAACTCTAATTTTGCAGGATCGTCTGAATATTGTTGGTAAGGGACCAAGAGGGCGTGCGCCCTACAAACCTCGTGATGTCAAAGCTAGAACAATGAGGAATTTCACAGTCTATGATGAAGATGTTGCCTCTCGATATGAAGACTACGAGGATGAAGAAGTGAGTGTATAACTGTTCAGTGCTTCAATGATCCAATTTCAGCCTTTTCCGTTGCGATCAGTTGGTGGCCCAAGCAGTTCCAAAGGAGGTCCTGCTGCAATTGCCATGCGAGCCATTGCAGGTCGAAGTCAGCAAAATGCTCGTCGTGATCAACATGCTCAGCGTGTAGTTGGTGGCTCCTCTCGAAGAGAAATAATTAGTCTAGTAACGGTATACTTTTTTTGATATACCGCTTTTAATTACTAACTTTAAAGACTTATATCTCGAAGCTGTTTGATGCATTAACTACGAGCTCTAGATTCGATCTTTCTCTAGATCGAATTTGTTTCGATTTTCAGGTGATTGCAATTGCGGTTCTTTAAGGTTCGAGGTGCTGCTCGTTCTGGCAAAGAAATTGTCTTGAAGTTGTTGGCCGATTCCATCTTAAATTTCCATCCAACATCGCCGAAAATTAATGGTGGAAATATTGAATTTTATCTCAAGAATACAGAGGTTATTTACATTCATTGGAGGACGTCCTAAACTTTGTATGCTATTTTTCAGGATGCCGAGGCAGCAAAGTCTATGTCTCGAAGATTGGCAGATAGGAAGAATCCAGTGTAAAATTCAATATCACTGCGACTAGATGTGCTGCTCCGTGGGAGCCACTGCTCCAGCCAATGAAGCAATTGATAGAGGTTTGCCACAACTTTATCTTCGAATGCCAAACTTTATTTTCAGGAAGTTGTGCTGAAGCGCTACAGCCCTGCCTCAAATTCTCTGGATTTAAGCGATTTTGCTAATGAGAGGAGTACGTTTTATTTTATAAGAGGAATACTACCCACTAACATCCGCGCCTTTCAGAGTTTACTGATGCCAATGTCCATTGCCCTCTCTTCAACAATGCAATCATGGTGCATGTCGCCGATGTTATCTCTAGTCATTTTGGATCCATTCAAGGACTGAGCATCAAAGGAAATCGTTTGTGTTCTTTAGACTTTGTGGCAACTCTGGGTATCCTAATTTTGTTTGCGATGGTCTAACTTCCCAGGTTTCAGTCTATGTCGCTCCAAAAGTGGACTTGTCTAGTAATGCACTCACCAGAATTGAAGAGCTGGATAGGATATGGCACATCGAAAACTCAGAAAACAACGAGCTGGTCTCAGATTCAATGATGGAGCTCCTATTCAAGGTTTCATTATTCAGTTTACTCTGGCACTACAGAGTACCAAGAGTAAACTAAAAATAGAGCATGAAGACCAGCCTTGAATGGCTTCCATAGTGCAGACCAGCGATTGCCACCCGCGTATCCTATCCAGCTCTTCAATTCTGGTGAGTGCATTACTAGACAAGTCCAATTCTGATCCAGCGTAGAGGTCAAGCATAGAAAACACGTAGCCCATCAAAATTATCTTATATAAAATAATTGTTAAGTCGAGTGCATTTCGAGCTTTATTTCTGGTTAAGTCCTCCTATATTTAGCTGATTTTCTCGAAATCTATATAAACTATGCAATTTCACGCTGAAAGCGGTCAGAAATTAGACTGAAAAAATCAACTTACAGGAAAAAGTAAATGTGTCCAATGAGAAATTTGACAACTTTAGTGAACGATTCAGATTGCATCATTTCCTTTATCACAATAAGCTAAGAAACAGAGTGCAACCATGATTTAGGTTGCTTCAAAAATCACATTCTCTGAAAATATGTGTTTTACTACAGGGTGGGCCATCCTTCCTGCCCCTTTTGTTTCGGCCTAACTTTTTTATTTTTGGTTTGTTGGTTGAGATCTTTGTTGCATTAGAAAGAGGAAGCTTTAGGCTTTTGTTTGGTACCAAATTTATTTCAAGTTCATTGAAAAAAACCTTGGCATTGTTTTTTTCTTTTTGTTCACACTGCCAGTCTCGAAGATCTTCTGCCACCATCGCTTGATTGATCTCTTGCATTCCTCCCGAACTTCTTGCGGTATTTGACTTGAACCTTCTTCGGCGAGCCATGCTTTCCAAACCAAATGACAGTCCACACTTTTTGAGAGATCGAAAATTCCACCATTTGGAGCCTGAAATAAACCAAATGTTTAACAGTCAAAGCGCAACATTTTTTTCAATGAACTTGAAATAAATTTGGTACCAAACAAAAGCCTGAAGCTTCCTCTTTCTAGAAAGGCGGCATCCTTCATTCGGCAAAAACTTGGTCCCAGTACTACTTTAACACCCTCCTATACATATGGGCTTATTTTTGAAAGTGCCCCATAGGTATGAAGCAGAAAGGCGGCATCCTTCATTCGGCAAAAACTTGGTCCCAGTACTACTTTAACACCCTCCTATACCTATGGGCTTATTTTTGAAAGTTCCCCGAAGGATGCCGCCTTGCAACAAAGATCTCAACCAACAAACCGAAAATAAAAAAGTTACGGCCGAAACAAAAGGGGCAGGAAGGATGGTCCACCCTGTAGAATTGTGTTGTCTGGCAGATCTTTTTATACTCATTAGACACCGGCCGAACTATTTTTTTCCAAAAATTGTCATTCAAATAATACCTCGAAAACAATTTATTTGAAAAGGGATTTTAGCTTCTTATATGCATTATCGGGACTACCTGGTTTTAATGTCATTTTTGCTAAAGACATTTCCGAGCTCTATCCTCCAAATTTGCCTTTCAGTATCGTTCGTTAAAAATGCTTGTGAATAAAGGACGATAACCATAAGATAATTAAAATTAATATGTTTTCAATATCGTGGGACGTATAAATGACAGTAAAACCAGGTAGTCCCGATAATGCATAAGAACCGGATTTTATTAACAGGAATTAGTTTTGAGTTCACAAAAACGGCTCAAAATTCTCGTTTTTCCGCAACTTTGATTGAAACCGCTTGCAGAGCTTTGGCTGTAAACTTTTAAAATATCATTTTTGAAATTCTATCAGTCATGTACTCAGGATAATAAAATTACATGAACCACTACAGAGTTTGATACTAATAGCCCTGATTCGAAACCATAATTTTTTACGTTATAGCTAAATATCTCGTCTATATTTAACTGTTTAGCTATCATAATCGCTAAATATCAGTACAAGGAAATCGGAGAGGCATATTTAATCAACTGGTATGATATTTTCATAGCAATGCCAATGATTCACATTAAAATATTCGTTGAAGAGTAAAAATTGTTATGAAAATGGCAGCGCAACAATACCAGTGTCAATAAACAATCAAAAAATCAGAGCACTGGGAAAATTTCACACAACATACTATTTTTGAATTAGTTCCTAAAAAAATGTTTGACGAACTTACTTTCAATATGTGTTCTTTTCTTTAGCCACATTTTGTGTATTAAGATTGGTATATTTCAGAATATGCACAAACATTACCGAAGTATGTAGGTTACTGTTAGGTGAGTAGCTTTATTACAATAGTAAACTTTATCAAATCCTAAAGATCGTCAGACAAGTTAAATTTATGGTGGATTCAAAGGCAAAAAGTGGCACCAAATGTCTTTTTATTTAATTTAAATGAGATTATTGTTTATCAAAATAGTTTTGAACTAGAAACTTATTTGTTTAAATTTTTTTCAAAATACTAGTAACCTTGTGAGAGTAATTCTACAGTCGAGTCCCGATATAACGGCACCCCTGGGGACCGGCCAGAGGTGCCGTTATATCGTGTGTGCCGTTATATTGGGGGTGCCGTTATATCGGGATTTTTCAGCGAAAAATCACTGGAGGTGCCGGTATATTGGGATATGGCTTTATTTTGCATCAAATGTCAACACCTAGACATTTCAGGACAACACACGTGCATGTAAAGATTTATTCCACAGGGGCTTAAAATTCAAAAACATAATCACTTTAAAAACAACAAAACGCCAAGATATTTCAAAGAAGAATTTCACGAAAATGCTTTATATATTTTTATTTGCACCAGAGAAAATCTGAGCAGATTGAAAAGCAGAATTCCTCAAATTTATTCCTCAAACAGCTACATGAAAAATTTATTCCTCAAACAGCTACATGACAAATTTACTCAACAACACACTCAAGATCAAACAAAACGTTTCGGAGATATGATTCAGTCAAAAATTTTCTTAGCTGTTCTTCTCGATTGCGCACACTTGAGAATCTTCTTTCGTCTTTATTCACTTTTCGATGCAGGGCTTCTATTGACTGCTCTGATAGGACTCCCCAAAAACGATGAGATCTCATAAACTGAACGACGTGTTTGCACAAGATGTGACATTTCGGTGTAATTGGCTTATCCGGCAATTCTTTCTAAATTTAATAGGCATTCATAAATTTGTCATTTAAAGTCTAAGAAAAACCAAGATCACTAGGGTTGTCGACCGGTCGAAATTTTCGACTCGACAGGTCGAGTCGAGGTCGAAGGTCGAAAGTTTCGACCGGTCGAGTCGAGCCGAAGGTCGAAAGTCGAAAGTTTCGACCGGTCGAGTCGAAGGTCGAAAGTCGAAATTTTCTACCGGTCGGGTCGAAAGTCGAAGCTTTTGGCCGGTCGAGTCGAAACAGTAATAGTCAGAAATAATAGCCGAAAAAGATAATAGAAGTTGCTATAAGCGATTTATAAACATAACATAACAAAATATGAGTTCTCTTTGTACAATCAAGGCAAAAGTCGAAATTTTCGACCGGTCGAGTCGAGTCGAAGGTCGAAAGTCGAAAGTTTCGACCGGTCGAGTCGAGTCGAGTCGAAGGTCGAAAGTCGAAAGTTTCGACCGGTCGGGTCGAGTCGAAGGTCGAAAGTCGAAAAAAGTCGACCTTTCGACCTCAAAGGTCGAAATCGACCGGTCGGGTCGACAACCCTAAAGATCACCTTCATACAGCGAAAGCAATGCATCTGCTGAATTGGGCCTGTCCACATTTCCGATAGAGATTGCCAGCTTGGTATTCTTGCCACCCTTGTCACCGACTATGCAGAGATAGAGTCTTTCATCAAATTCTCCACTAAAGTCGAGCTTACCATTTTCCTGCAATCGATTTAGTCGATCAGAGAGAACTTCAGGAACGTTGTTCAACCAAACAGTAGGAACTTACTCTTCTACGGAAGACTGAACTTGAAGAATAGAAGAAAATTTCTTTCTGAGAGCACACACTTTGTCCGTTGGTGCTAAGAAATCCTTCTTGATCTATAAAACAGGCTACATCAAAGTATTGGAAAAGGCGAAACAAATTACCTTCTGTAACTCAGATTTGAGGTTCCGCCTTTCTTTTCCATTAAACTGACCAGCGTAGATTTGGAAATCCTCAAGAGGAGTGAGCTTTGGCATAGTTATATGAGCTAGGTAAATTCAGTTAAACGATTTTTTCTATTAAAAAGGTACCTTCTTTAACGGGAGAAATAATTCCTAGCCGGCGGCGAACTTTTCTGGAAGCTTCTTCATATTCATCGAATGAAAGCACTCTGTTCTTTTTTCCGCAAAATGCACTGGCGATTCCATCAATTCTGGAAAGTGAAGCTGTTATTCCTATTTGATTCAGTGGTTTCCTCGGTGTCTAGAAATTGGCATGTAAAAGTTTCACATTAGAGCATTTCAAAAGGGGTAAAACAAACCGACAGACGTTTTTTGGGCTCAGTTAGACGACTAAGAAGCATATTCTTTTCTTTCTGAGCTTGCCAATCACAACACTAAAAACAACCACTACAACCACTAAAAAATTTGCTTACATAGACGAGCTCTACGCATCATGTTTGCTTGTTCGGCAACTTGCATTTTGGCTTCATCTAGCTTCTGCTTCTTCAGCCCTTCCTTTTCCCACCTTATCTTGGCTGCGGCTGCACGAATTTTGGCCAGAGACAGTCCATTTGGCTTAGTGCACATTCTTCTGGTGGAAACCATCTTCAGCTATAAAATTATACCAAATTTCATTTGCATTGAAAACCTCAAATTTTGCATTTTTGAGCATTTTTTTATACCAAAAGAAAGCTAACATTATATTCTATCTTTTTGCCAAAATAGAATTTTAAAAACCAAGAGTTTTACAATCGAGAGACCATCAAAAGCAAACAACTGGCATTTTCTCGAGTGAAAATAGATTTTTGCGTTTTCCATCTAATTTTTGTATAAGACACCCTAAATTTGTATTTTTTACGTACCTCTTTGATACCAAATTGCAGCAAATTTAATCCTCTATTGAGCCTCCGGTTTAGTTTTTGGGTGATATGAGAAAATATAGTCGTGGCACACCCTTTCGCATTTGACAACTCAAAATTTGTTTGAATGCTTTGTTCGTAGAATCTATTGTGGTCACCAATTTTCTTATGTTTTACAGACGAGTGATGGCTTGTTGGAAAGCTACACTCAAGGCGAATCTAAGCCAATAACATTTACCAGTACAACAAATAATATTTATCGAGCATCGGTGGAAAACATGAATCAATAGAAAATCAATCCAATTTTAAAAATTTTGATTTGGCGCAAATATTTGAAAGTGATTATGTTTTTGAATTTTAAGCCCCTGTGATTCCAAACACATACAATTCAATCAACACAATTCAATTAACATTCGGAGAGAAATTGGTAAGTTTTGTTTGTTTTTCGTTCTTCTGGCGCTGCTTGTAGAAGAAATCATCTAACTTGTCGCTACTGCCGAGAATGACGGGATCAGCTCTGTTCTTCCACGAATCGGCGGGCGAGATTAAAGGCGGCGAGCTTCCTGTCTGGTGATCATCGGCTGTTCCGCTTCCACCTCCTCGATGTCCACGGCTTCGCTGTCGCCAACTTCATCGTCATCCGCTTCCACCGCTGAGACTTCTGCCACGATTTCTGCGAGTGTGAGGTCGCCACCTGCAATAGAGAGCATAAAGATAGAACAGACGATAAAAACCAACCTGTCACCACATCCGAATCCACTGCCAAGTAGTCCTGCATCTCGGCGTCGTTGTTGATTCCACCAGCTATCTGCAAGTCGGCCCAAGCATCAAGAAATTCATCGAGTTCGTTGTCCGGCTGTTCCACCTCCTCGGCAACGTCTTCTTGCACCTAAACGTTTGAAGTTTAAAATTCAAGCCTTATAAAGCTGATATCTACCTCATCACTGATGATCACGAACTAAGCATGACGGAAACAGTTGGCGATGGTTGCTGGCTTCACTTCAGTTCACGCTCTTCGAAGCAGATGTAGAGCGCCCAGCAGATTGATGTTCAGAATTTCACGCGTCTCATCGATGGCCTTGATCCTCTCGCGCAGCAGCAAACGTCTGTAGTGAACTTTGAGATTCTGGATAATTCCTTGATCGCAGGGCTAAAGAGAGTTGTTTCAATGTGAATCAAAAAGGAAACCACAAACCTGACTCATAGAAGTCGTGTTTGGTGGGAAGAATTTGAGAGTTATGCATTCTAAGACCAGATTCGGCGGATGTGCTGAGCAGTTATCAATATAGAGGAGAACCTTCCTTCCGTCTTTCTTCAGTTTATCCCACTTCTTCAGCCAATCTTCGAAAATGGTACCTAAAGAAGCAATGAAAGATGAGCAATTCAACTTCAAAACATACCCGTCATCAAGCCTTGGTGTTTGCAGTGTATTCGAGCGGAACAGTAGCACTCTTGAAGCAATGAGGATTCTTGGACTTGCCGATTACAAGGAGAGGAAGTTTCTCAGATCCCGTCATGTTAGCGCCCACGAGAACCGTTATGCGATCTTTGCTCAGCTTTCCATTGGTGCATTTCTCGCCTGAAATACAATTGAAATGTACAATTGAAATCCTTCCAAATTTATCGAAAAACCAACCTTTGAAAGCCAACGTTTTGTTTGGAAGCAACTTCCAAAAAAAAGCCTAGTCTCGTCGAAGTTGAAGATGTCTTCCGGTTCAAACTTGTCCAATTCCTCACGAAGAACTTTCTGTTGCCACTTACGAAGAGATCCCACGTCGATTGCTCCGGCCTCGCCCTGATTCAATTTAAAGAGGATTCGATGCCGATGCTTGAAGTTATCCAGCCAGTGTTGACTTCCTTCGAACCCATCGATGTTGAGCAGCGCTGCGATATCCTTGGCCTTTGTCTAAAATCCACTCGTTAGGACTTAACCAAAGTAAAGCCCAATTAAGCCACTCACCTTCACTTCGTCACCACCGATGGGAAGGTTCTTGCTTCTTACTTGTTTGATCCAGAGCACAAGCGCTTCTTCCATCTGTTCATGCATTCCAGTCTTGAGTCGCGACCGCTTTGCACTGCCACCGTCTTCGATTGCTTTCAGAATTGCATCCTTTTCTTTCAGAATTCCCTGCAGCGTACCCCTTGGAATCTTGAATTGTTCGGCCACCTTCGTCTGATTGTTGTTCTTGGCTGCCGCTTCAATAATCGCTTTCTTCACTTGCAGCGTGACAGCAGTGCGCTTCTTTGGAGTTGTCATCGAAAACTAAACAAAGAACAGTGAAAGAGAAATGAGAGAGCAAACAAAACGTGAGCGTAAAATGCAAACTGCTCAAAATAAGAAATGAGTGAAATGCAATTTACAGCACTACACTGTAACTTAATTCAAATTTTCGTGCCAGGATTTCCGCAAAAGTTTGATTTTAAAATTCAATTTCTAGCAAAAATTTGCATCAAAATCCAAAGTGCCGTTATATCGGGGGTTACTTTTATTAGTCGGGACCGAGCCCAAGGTGCCGTTATAGCGGGGGTGCCGTTATATTGGGGGTCAACTTTGCCTTATTTCTTTGAAACCCAACCAAATCAGCCTTAAGGTGCCGTTATAGTGGGGGTGCCGTTATAGTTGGGGTGCCGTTATATTGGGGTGCCGTTATATCGGGACTCGACTGTATTATGCAAATTACAAAGCACTTTTCGATCCACTTTATTTTCACAAAACAAGGAGTAAACAATGGAAACAGAGACCAGGGGCCTATGTCACTAATTGAAGATTGGAAAGTGGAAAATGGAAAGTGGAAAATGGAAAGTGGAAAGTGGAAAATGGAAAGTGGAAAATGGAAAGTCATTTTCTGTGTCACTAACATTTTGGAAAGTGGAAAATTTCCATGGAAAATTTCCATTTATGTGTCACTATTTGAAAATTGGAAAATGGAAAGTGGAAAATTGGAAAATTTTCCATGGAAAATTGATGACTACAAATTTTTGGAAAGTTTCCGTATTGCAATTTCTTTTGTATCTAAACTGTTTTTCGAGCCGCTTGTAACGATTTTTGTGTCTTAGTCGTTGGATAATATGACGGATGTTATGTGCTGCGTATATTTTGACTTGTGGTTGACTAAATCTACAAGTGTGATGACAGGAAAATGTCTACAAGTGATGACAGCTTCGAAGAAGAGAGAGTTCAAGGACCGCGCCAACGAATTTAGGTATTGTTTAGTTTAGTTAGTGTTTAAGTAGTTAACTATTGTGATGTAGGTCCTTCCAAGAAATCGGTGGATCGATCGGTGGACGTCAGTAATCAGCGCTAAGCTTTTGGATCGTATCAAGTGGCCAGCGGATGAAGGTGTGTGCAGAAGGATTGCTTCTAACTTCTTACGACTCGCAAATCCAGGTACAATACAGGCTTTCTTGTTAAAGACAGTATTTATTCCTCTATTTAAGGAATGCCTACTGTGTGTGGAGCTGTGGATGGGACGCTCATCAAGCTAGCATATTGTCCTAGTGAACATGAGGTAGGATTAATCATCATTTAGTGGTTGTATATTTTATTGTTTTGTTTAGTCTCAGTTCGTCGACCGCCATCAACAGCACTCGATCAATGCAATGGCTGTGGCAGGGCCTGACTACCGCTTTTACTTCTTGTCAGCAAAATGGCCAGGATTGCTGAACGATGCTCGGGTTTTGAGGAATAGCTCCATGGCGATTCGGTTCAATGCTGGCTGGAGGCCTTTAGGAGCAAGAATATTCCTTTAACGGACAGTGTTCCTTTAACGGATAGATGTATGCTGTTGATGTTATGCGACCGAGAGTTGTTAATGTCGTGCGCACACCGTTGTTGATGTTTTGATTGAATAAAGGATTTTTTTGAGTGTGCGTCAGCGTTATTTTCCAGTTTTTCGGAAAGTGGATAATTTACCACTTTCCATGGAAAATTGGAAAGTGGGAAATGGAAAGTGGAAAATTTCTTAGTGACACAGAAAAGTGGAAATTTTCCAATTTCCATTTTCATTCCATTTTCATTCCATTTTCCATGGAAACTTTCCCAATCTTCAATTAGTGACATAGGCCCCAGGCTAAATCCACAGAAGTCATACACTAAAAGAATAAAAATAAACAAACAAAGACAACTCAGACTCCAGGACTCTGAAAGGGGCAAACCTTTTTCTTGCCGCAGAAATACTTTTTTTCTGCCGCAACGCATATTTTTCTTTTGCCGTAATAATTCATTTTACAGAAAGAAAAAATTTGCGGAAAAAAAAGAGTTTTTACGGCAAGAAAAAGGTCTGCCCCTCTAAAAGTGGGTGGTGAAAGCCGTTACAAAAGCAATTTATTGAATCAACGTACAAATGAAAACAAACGGCTAAATATGCAGACAAAGTGGAAATGTTAAAAAAAAGTAGTGCGAAAAGTACAGGAAGTCCTTTATCTTCAGATTCTGAGTTCAATACGGACGATGACGGTCTCCCCCACCCGGTGGGCCACGCATTGCTCCACCGCCGTTGCCCCCACCGTTGCCTGGATATCCGCTGGGCGGGCCGCCAGTATAAGCTCCAAGAGGAGTGGGAGTAGGACCTCCTCCCACTCCACCATTACCAACTGACTTGGGAGCGTGGCACGAGTTGCATTCTTTGCGGAAGGCGAAGTTGTTGTTGCCTTAAATGGATGCTTTGGTCTAAGGTATATATTTTCAAGCGCTTCAAGCTCAAGATGCTGTCTGTAAAAAATTCATTTACCGCATTCGCAGATCCAATCATTTGGACGGATTTCCATGTTGCCTCCGGCATCGCTGCCACCTCTGCCTCCGCCTCGGCCGCCACCTCCTCGATCGCCTAAAGAAAAAATTGTGTGAACTAATAGTGTGAAAAAAGGAGAAAATTTGGAAAAATTGGCTGAAAATTTTGCGGAAAATTGACAAATTTACCTCTGAAGCCACCACCACCTCGTCCACCTCCTCTTGAACCACCTGTAAAGTAAAGTTTTGTAAAATAATTGCGAAAAAAAATATATGTGAAAAAAATTACCTCGATCGAAACCACCCCGACCTCCTCTGTCGCCCCCTCGGAATCCACCTCCACCTCCTCTTCCACCTCCGCCACCACCACCATAGCCACCTCCTCCGTAGCCACCGCCTGGAGGGCCTCTGTCACCACCATAGCCACCTCCACGTCCACCTCCTATAAATGCAGATTATTTTAGTTGAAAGTATATATTTTTCGATTATGGCTTTTCAACTCCGTGCTGGAGAATAAAACAAGATTATGAGCATTCCATGTGATCATACCGTATTTCCGGCGCTAGTGTAACATACGCTAGTGAAATACAAATAAATTAAGGCAAAAAAGCTCACCTCGGTCTCCTCCACCCCCATAGCCGCCACCTCCACGTCCACCACCTCCATAGCCACCGCTGCCACCATCATATCCTCCTCTGCCTCCACCGCCGCCACCATAGCCTGAAAAAATAATCGAGTATTGAAGAAAATTTGCAAATAGTTGTAAAGGGAACCGACCTCCGCCACCTCCTCGTCCACCTCCATAGCCACCACCGCCACCTCCACGGTCTCCACCACCTCCGCGATAGCCACCTCCACCGCCTCGGGGTGGGCCTGAGCCACGAAATCCACCTCCACCCCCTCCACGACCACCACCGCCACCTCCGCCTCCGAACTTGGCAAAGCTAATATCCATAAATGACTCTGTGCCTGGGAAACACTGACCTAAATAAGCATTATTTGTTTGGCTGTTAAGGTTTTGAAATTTTTCGCGCTTCAACAAAAAAGGTATAGATAATATACACGCCAGATTTTAAGGGTGAGGAAATGGGAAAAGGGTGTGCCAACACGGCTTGGAGTTTTTGATCAATCAAAAAAAACCCGAAGTTGTTTTTACATATCAGATGACTTTGAAATAATTCCATTACCATCTGCTCAAAATCAGAGTGGCTAAAAAACTTAAAAAAACTTCACTACCAAAACTAATACCAAAATAAGGATATTTTGCCGACAGTCTTTGGGTGTTTCTCATGGCAGTTATTTTGTCTTTTTTACACCCAAATCTATGTTCGGGCACACGAATGCAAAGTCCATCAGACTAACTTTGAAGCCCAAAAATAAGAAAAGTAAGTTTCATCATCAAAAATTGACATGGTTTCTGAATAAATAAAGTATGCTAAAATTCCAAAAAAGACTGTTTAGGATAGACGTAGCTGGGTGGACACAATAATAAAAATTAATAATTTAAGAGCAGCAAAGTAACCAAATATTTCAGGGTTTCCACTGGTTCATTTTTAAGTCCAAGAATGCGAAAAAATTATTAAAAGTTTTCAAACAACACTGTGCCTATCAGCGTGTTACAAAAATAGTTATATTGAATCTTTGTCTACAGGGTGATTCAAGAAGTCTGCCGGCTTTTTTTGACCATAAGTCTTTTATTTAGCCAAATTCTGAAATTCTGTAAACACAAATCGACTTAGAATCAAAAAGCAATTTTTTTGCTACATAATGTCAAAAACATCATTTCTACTTGGTCCCCCCTGTAGTTTGGGTCCTGGTTTCTGGATGTACCCTGGATGGACAAGGCCCAAACCACAGGGGGAGGACCAAGCAAAAATAGTGTTTTTGACATTTTGTACCAAAAAAAATTCTTTTTGATTCTAAGTCTATTGGTGTTTACAGAATTTCACAATTTGGCTAAATAAAAAAGTTGTGGTCAAAATAAAACCGGTAGAATTCTCTAATCACCCTGTAGGTAGCAAAAAAGGTTTTGGGATAATTGAGATAATCTAGAAAGCTAAATAAATGAAAATCACTGTTTTGCAAAACACCTAATTTAGTGCAATTTGTAAAAAGTAGGACCAAAAATTAAAAAAAACCAAAAGAAACAAATTGCCACTTTTGGCGAAAAACCAAAAAACGTCAAATACCAAAATCAAAAATGACCAAACTAGTGCTATGTATAGCAAAACCGTTCCCATTGGAATATCTAATCAAAGCTCCTTCAAAACCAGTATCTTCCCAACCGTTTGCTGATAACTGCATTGACCTGAGTGGCACTTTCCTTTTTCAAAAATCTAAACAAAGGTTAGCGATCCTGGCTCAGGAGTCCTGAGCTACAGGTATTTTTTGTAATAATACAGCTTTTATAATTAGAGCTTGTAAACATTTTATTTCTTCACACCCACTGGTTTTCGAAACTCGTAACTACTTAATTTTCTGGAAATTGCGGTATGGGAATCCCTGCTTTATTTAAATCTTAGTTTTACTCTTTTCACCACCAAAAATTTTCGCATAAAATAGAGGAAACCCACAGATCCATGTGCATTCCACTCTTTGACCTTATTTTATAATTTTTGTCTATTTTAAGACAAATCCAACCTAATCCCATTAAAAATCATCCAAATAGTGCAAAGGCCCCACATTTTCTACCTAATTCAAAGATCCCCAAATTTTCGTTTTCTTTTTCATCATATAAAAAAACAAACCGTTGTAAACTTCGATGACTCGGCTGGCGGTGGTCTCATCGTTGAATTGATGGTACATTCGCCTTTGGAGATTCCATGATCCTGATAGATCTTGATTCTCGGCTTGCCATTATTCTCGTTGACAGCTATGTCGCCCTGGGTGGAGAACACGTCGTTGATGAATTGCTCGTTGGCACTACAAACATCAAAAAGTTAGTGTTTAAGATGTAAATAAACAGTAGGAGCCAACCTCTGGGGCAGACCAGACACAAAGACGGTGGTCTTGCTCGTCACTTCTCCTCCTCCACCACCATAAGGAGATGGTTGAGCCATTGGGGCTGGTGCACCATTGCCATTGCCTGAGCTGTATCCACCTCCACTGCTTCCTGAAACTGTGACTGTCATACGAAAAAAAAGTAACAAAAGTTTGTTGCTCTAATATTTCCCACAAACAGAATTCTAACCCAATAGTACACGATAGAAAAGACTAGATTTTTTTTGCATTGGGCAAAGCATAAATAATTGGTTCGTTATTCAGCTGCTTTACTTTTTTGGATCGTCTTAATTAGGATAGGATCCGCTCGGTCATTGGTTTTTTTGGTCAACAAACCGTAACCGAAAACCGGTTACAACAAAATTCTGGTTAATTTAAGGCAAAAAATGAACTGAAAAGCAAGATCAGACCGGTTAATTGACCAAATAAAAACTAAAAACCGGTTAATCCTACCGAATACTACCCTAGTCGCAATGACCGAGCGTAAGTGCTTTTTGGAAAAATATAAATAAGAACAGCTGAATAAAAATCCTCCCTTTTTCTTGTTTCGGTAGTTCTTGTTTTTATCAAAAAAAACATCCCATTGCGTATGTCGTATTTTCTTGTAAAAGACCATAAAAATGACACAAAAATGTTGACGAAACGTTCATAAAATGTTGACGAAACGTCAAAACTTATCTTACACACATTAGAAATTTTGTAGTCTTCACAAAATTTGTGCAAATTTTTTTAATGCACGTAGGTAAAACGTAATTTGTGCGTATCAAGTTTATACCTGCTTTTGCTATAAACAGGCGTCGTCTGTATTGTTGCAGACACTCTAGCAATAAATTTTGCACAAAACTTGTCGAACTCAATAATTTGACTTAATTAACTCAAAAGTCTTAAAATGCGCGCATCATATAATTTCAGACTCATTGAAAATAGAAATGAAAAAAGGCCCTGATATAAATAAAAGAGAAATGACACAAGTTAATTGAAAATTCTATCCAATTGTAGTAGTAAATACCTCTGCTGTATCCATGACCTCCCGCGCTATCTTGGCTACCGGGTCTGAAACAAAACCATTCGAGTTATAACAACTATAGATGAATGACACCACCCAACGCTACTTTCCTTTAATCAACCTGAAGAGAACAAATAATAGTATTTTACAAAATTAGTTTTTGCAGACCACATTACCTTCAACACAACCTGTATGCCGGGACCATTAACCCAACCTTGATGATGCAAAAAACGTATGCTACTGCAGTAGCTAATTTTTCGGTCTTTTTAAAATTATGAAAGTTGTTATAAGGTTTTGCAAAACAGTGGACTTTTGTGACTTTTACTTGTATCAAATTTTATATTTTTCATAACTCTACCATCTAAATCATTCGTTTGTGACACTAAAATAAAGGATTTAGTGCAGATTCTTGCGCTACATCCTCAATTTGGAAATCATTTCCCAGAATTTAAACCCTTTCCCACACGTAGGTAATCCTACATAATTTTTTTTTCGTTTTCGTCGTGGGTAAGTCATATATAGGAGTAAAACAGTATGTAGTATGGTTTATTATAAAAATGCAGTCAAAAATGATACATGATCAGTCAGATCTCGAGATTTCAGCCTTTTTAATTTCTTTCTCTTACAGAGTGCTTCTTTAAAAAAATTCAAATTATTTCAGTCAGCCAAATTGTTTTTTCTAAAAGACACAAAATATTTAAAGAATAACTGGTCTTCATTTCTAAAAACCTGCTAGTTATTATTCTAGATTTGTAAAACCTCGATCAGATTCTTTTCCGTTTGTCATAACTGATGAACCGAGGTAAAGTTATAGACAGGCTAAAACCTTATTTATTTCCCAAGCATTGACTTGCTTTTCTGAAAGTGCCTTCAACCCCTCTTAGTAAAATTGAACGACAAAAATTGCCAAATTCAGCAGGTGAAACGCAAAACCATATCGATCTTTTTCAAACATGTGTCGCTTCCCCTTAAAACCATCCTAACCAGTTTTGACCAACCTGTCTCTAATTAAAACTTTTCAAATAGTTAAAGTAACTGACCCTCTGGACCGATCGTCGCCTCCTCCAGCATCATTACTACTCCATCGACTGCTTCCTCCATTGCGACTGCTGCTGTAGGGCTCGCGAGTGTCGGCACCGCTCCCGCCACCGTAAGCAGGTCGAGCAGCACTACTGCTGTTACTATAACCACCACCAGAAGAAGCGCCATAAGCATCAGCAGGGGCACTACCAGAGTAAGAGTTGGAACCAGCAGAATAGGCAGATGCAGTGGTGGAAGGAGGAGTAGGTTTAGCACCACCTTGCTCAAAATATGCATTGTAGGCTCCACCTACTTGACTGGGATCAGCCTAAAATAGTTTTTGGAAAATTCATAATGGTGAGAAATCAGTCCAAAATATTACCTGCTGCCCACCCTGATGGTATTGTTGCCAAGCATCAAGTGTAGCCTGTGGATCAGTTTGAGCTTGATACCCATAACCTGAAAACAAAATCATACAATAAACTATTGATCCAAATTGCAAGATAGGACTGACCTGGGGGAGGAGGGGGTTGAGCCATCTTTGTTCACTTCAAGAATTGGAAATTGGTTTGATGGGCAAAATATTTTATAGGACAACACGTCTTTCTCTTTGAATGAAAAGGTATAAATATTTGCGTCACCTAAAATGTGAGATCTTATCAATGCCAGATAAAAATGCCTAGTTAGATTGCAAAACTTGAAGAATTGTGTATGCGAAAGCCAGACAACTAATCTTTAAATTTATTGAGTTGCTTTTGTTGAAAAGTACTATAACACGCCAATTCAAAACATAGTTTTGGCCAAAGTGCTTTATTGAGCGATTTACACAAATAAACATCCAACTTTTTGGAATAGTTGGATAAAAAAACCGGAGCAGTGAGTGGACTATCCAACACTTCACATTGTCAACGGCAATCTTTGACCGAAAAAATCGTTGTGAGCTGAATGCGCAATTTCGAGGCTATGATGGTACCGTACTTGCAGCCAAATAATGCGGCAATACAGTAAACAACCGCTATTTTGAAAGGCAATTTAGGATTCTTTCGAAATACAGTCTACTCTCGGTTATCCGACACCCTAAGGGCCGGCCTTTAGGTGTCGGATAACCGAGAAGGAATCCATAACAAGGCCAACCTGTCGGTTAACCGAGAGTTTCCTTTCATTCAGCAAACAAAATGAAGAATTTATATTACAACCAAACAATTTATAACAAAATGTTCATAACATTCAAATATCAAACGAGAAGTAATAAGTTGGTTTCTTTTGAGTTGTATTGTTGGCTCGGAGCTGGTAGAACGCTTCGTCCAGAGTATCATATACTGCATTTGAGAATGGACAGATCTGCAAAATTCTTTTCTGTGTAGCGGCGAACAATTTCTACGGCTTTGAGGGCTTCGATGCTGGTGATTGGCGGCTCGACTGGATCGACGTCTTCTACGTCCACATCCATGGTTTCACTGTCGGCCAGCTGGTTGTTGTTTGCTGCTCTTTCCTCCACAATATCCTCCAGAGTTTGGGCGCCGTCTAAAACCACAAGAATATATATACCAAACCATGGATGGATCCCAAAGATAAAAACAAACCTGTGACCACTTCGTCATCAATGTGCAAGTAGTCTTCCATCTCTCCCCCTTCGAAGTCGCCAAGGTCTTGAAGTTGCGCCCATGCCAGCAGCAGTTTATCCACAGCGTCGTCATCTTCTTCAGCTAGAGGCACGTCATCGATTTTGAAGGCAGCGTGTCGGAAGCAGTTGGCAATGGTTGACGACTTGACTTCTCCCCAAGACTTTCGGAGGCAGTGAAGCGCATTGAGCAGATTGAAGAGGAAGTCCTGTTTGGAGTCGATGGCCTTGATGCGATCCCTGAGCAAGAACCGACGATAGTGGGCTTTAAGATTCTGGATGATGCCCTGATCCATTGGCTGGAAAAAGAGATTGGTAAAAAAAAGTTATTTAAACAAGAAAAAACAATAAACCTGAGAAAGAGCAGTTGTGTTGGGCAGAAAGAACCGGATCGTGATGTTGGAGAAGGTGAGCCTGAGCGGATGAGCGGAGCAGTTATCGACATAGAGCATGACCTTTCTTCCCTCTTTCTTCAGCTTCTTGTTCCACTCTTGCAGCCAAGTCTCGAATGCGGCACCAGTCATCCAGGCCTTTTTGTTGGCAATGTATTCGACCGGCACATTGGCTTTCTTGTAGCATAGAGGATTGAGAGACTTGCCAATGACCAGAAGAGGCAGCTTTTCGGTCCCAGCCCAATCTGACAAAATCTGACAGAGGGGGGTGGGGGGTAAATGGTCTTTTTGCTGACAGGAATGTCAGATTTCACAGAAAATTTTCTTGAATAGTTTAAATCAGTTTTGAAAATTTTGACCTAATTTTTTGTGTATTTGTTTATCTGTTTTGCACGTTATATAAAAAAATAAATGTATTCATAGCAAAATAAGATTAAAACATATAGTCCATATTTTATTATGGCTCATATTTTAAGTTTTCCATTTCTAATTCTTGATAGTTTTCTTGAAGGGCTCGCACTTGCCTCATTTCCTCAGCCAAATCTACTTCGTCTTCAATGACGGTTTCTTCAGGATCCTGGAAATCCATGAAATCCATTTCAAATTCTTGGCAAGCCTTTTCATGTGCATTTTTTCCGTTTGACGCTAGACATATAAAGCCGACAATGCTTACACATCATTTACACATCCACTTTTCTAAAGAAAGCTTTGATTGCATTTGGAATATATCAGATTGGGGACCCAATACTTGACCGCTTTTTTGGTCCCGCGAGCCCTCCTCCTATGGATTTTAATGCCTTATCAAAAGCATTGATTGAAATGATCCAGCAGTTAACTCCTCCTCCTCCGCCCCCCGTTGTTGCGTCTTCGACGCAAGTGATGTCTACAAAATTTTTCACTTTCCCAGCCAGGGGTTTGGTGGCCTATTGGTTAAGGCGATTCCCTGCGGATCCAAAGGGAGTGGGATCAAATATCCCCTCCATTCCCCTTTTTCCAATTCACGAGCTGGTGGCCGTGGCCGCTCGCGACACCGTTCCTGCAGCCACACTTCCTCCTACTCCTGCCAGAAACTCTTTGATTGACGACAACATCACCATCGTAGATGCATTTTTTATGGGCTTACTGTGATAGTGCTAATATCTGCAGTCTACTTTATGAACCAATACCTGAAGCTCCGAAAGTTGGATATCCTATCGGCCAATGAAATGGTCTCAGGCATCAAAAAAAAAAACAAGGCCTTAGAAAAAGAAGAGGCGAATGAGTGAGTCAAGACCAAGCTAACACATACATGTATTTACGAAAAAACTATTTTGTATGTTATTGAAATTTCAGTATGCAACTATAATATAAAAATACCTTTTGAAAACAATTTTGTAAATTTTCTGAATGATTGTTGAGTTCTTAGATTATTAAACATTATATACAATGTAAAATTTGGAAGTCTAAAGTTGTGTCAGAAAACTGTCAGATTTTAATAGTGGGGGAGGGGGGGGTTTGTTCCGGCCCATTCTGACATCTTCTGACAAGGGGGTGGGGAGGAACTTTACTTCTTGAATGAGCAATCCTCATTGCTGGATGTTTTGAAAAATTAGATCGTCTTAATATAACGTCCCTTGAAACAAAAGTTTTTACAATAGAGTATGATCGATGGATAAATAGCATATTTTGCCTGCAGCATATTAGCCATGGAAATTTGTCCTGTGAGTTTCGACTGTGGGATTTCGGTTTTGGAGCAAAATTACACAGCTAAAATACCCGGAACAAAATTTCACAGCTAATATGCCCTACGCAAAATGGTACCATCTCTATACTAAAAGCTTTTATTGCGTCGCATTCATACTTGCACGTTTGGGAAAAACGGCGTCGGCGCCGGCGCCAGGCTTTCAAATGGGCGCCGCAAGCGTCGCCGGGCATTTTCAAATTTCGCCGGCGCCGCGGCGCCGGCGCCAGCGGCGCCGGCGCCAGGGCGCCAGGGTGTAATTAGGCGCCGGCGCCGACGCCGGCGCCAGGCTTTTCAAAATTTCGGCGCCGGCGCCAGAGTATAATTAAGGCGCCGGCGCCGGCGCCAGATTGGGTTTTATTCTATTAATAAATCAAACAAAACAAATTTTTTATTTTAAAAGGTTTTTACTTTTACGGACAAAAATATGGTACAGATTTTGTGCTATAAACGAGCTGAGGTATAACTGTATTTAAAAACAATCGCATAAAACATAATTTAAAACAGATTACGTGCTCTTGTTTCTGAACTCAGCAGGGGCAGGAGCAGCCTGTGTCAAATCACATTGTGCCACCGCAAATTGTGCCAAATTCAAATTGTGCCAATTCAAATTGTGCCACCGCAAATTGTGCCAAATTACACTGTGCCCAATTTAAATTGTGCCAAACTCAAACTGTGCCACCGCAAATTGTGCCAAAATCAAATAGTGCCACCGCAAATTATGCCGCGATTTTGATACATTTCACTGGTAAATGATGTGTTTTTTGTTTGTGGTTTCTGTACATATTTGTTCACAGCTTTTTCGCATGTTTCTTGCTGTAGCTATTGTTAGACTATGGCGATTAATTGTTGTACTCTTTTCACCTTTTTCATTTAGCAATGGAAGAAACGTATTACACTGAGAGGGGCAAAATGCTGAGGTTCTGCAATGGATATTCAATGAGCTTCCGTCGAGTGCGCAAGAGCGATGGCAAATGGACTTGGCGATGCACAAGAGGCAGTTGCGGAGGAACAGCGACTTCAAGAAATCGAGAAGATCTGGTCGAAGAGAACG
Organism: Ditylenchus weischeri; assembly: GCA_029231635.1. Taxonomy (NCBI): domain Eukaryota; kingdom Metazoa; phylum Nematoda; class Chromadorea; order Rhabditida; family Anguinidae; genus Ditylenchus; species Ditylenchus weischeri. Next base: position 134,389 of record JAMRYI010000422.1, read on the forward strand.
GACATCACGGGCATTTGCCAGATAATAAAGTTTCCGAAGTAAGATTTCTGCTAAATATTTTATTTGTATGCGATTTCACCTATGTCGTCTTGTTTAGGTCAGGAAGAGGATTTCCAATGCCGTCTCAGCAGCTGAAAGCAATCGTGACACGCCTGCCAGAAGCATCGTAGACAGAGTATTCGAAGGACTCTCGGGAGAATCACTTCTCACTATGCCATCAAGGGAGACTTTGAGAGATCGCCTCACTCGTCACCGCAATAAGGATCTCGGAGCAGTCAATAGAGGAGAAAATAGCATCGATTGGCCGGATAGTGTGAAGCAAACCAAGGATGGGAGGGCATTTCTTTATTACGATTCAGGTATGTGGTATTCTCGGTGTTCTATTGTCTTTCATTTTATTTATAAAATTACAGCAACTGATAGGTATCTGGGACCTCCTTTGTTTCCGGGATTTATGGGTCCTGCACCACCACCAAGGTTTCTCATCTTCACGACAGAAAATCTGCTTCGCCTCCTTAAGGTATGTCATATAAATTGCATAGTGGCAGTTGTTGTATGGTTTTATGTTTCAGGATAATCATCACTGGGCGATGGATGGAACTTTTTTTTCGTCGCTCCAAAGTGCTACAAGCAGATGTATGTGGTTGGTTACTATTCGTCGAATGTGGGTGGCTCAAGCACGTTCTTTCCCTGCATCTACATTATGCTCCAATCAAAAAAAGAAGATGCGTATTGTGAGGCGTTTTCCAAAGTTTTCCAATGTTTCGCGGCAGAACACCACCCTTATTCCGCAATGATGGGTATGTAGTTTTGTTAACAGTCCCTCTTTTACTTCTAATGGCAATTACTTTCAGACTTTGAAACAGCAGCCAAAAGCAGCGGTCGAAGCTATCAACAGTAAGCTCACTTGAAATAGTGAATTTATTGTTGCACTGTTTATATTACCATGTCTTACAGAGCTATTCGCGTACTTTGAGAGAAATTTCATCCGTCGGCCAAATGGGAATGATGCAATCTATGCTGCTTCGTTGTGGAATATGTGCGAGCGCGCGATCACTGGCCTGCCAAGAACGAATAACGGTGTTGAAAATTGGAATGGAGGTTTCAATGGTTACTTTCGACGAGATAGTCCTCCGCTTGCTGATGTTGTCTTGAAGCTGCAAACCGATGAAGAGAAAACGCGTCAAAATATGGAAATGTAAACCACTTTTTCTTATGGTGGTATTGTCTATAAGATGATTTATGTTTAGTCGAGCTCGCAACCCGGTGCCAAGAGCCATAGGAGGAATCAGATCGCAGAAGGCCAATTTTTCGGGGCGCCAAATTCAGCAGTTGACAAGAGACTATGCCAATGGAAATGGCCTGCCTCGCTTAGAATTTCTCGTCTCGATCTCTGCACATTTGGAGAAGTATGAAGGACAGTAAATGTAGTTGAATCTATTTGTTGTTACATTTTGTTATTATGCGTTGTTTGGAATTAAACAAAAATCAAATAAAGACAGGCATGCATACTATTGCTGTGAGAATTGGTAGACTTGTATTGGGATGAGCTGCTTTTGAGTGTGTACTCATGTGGATAGATTGTGAGCATAATGTATCGAAGATTCGTTTTCATTTTTCTTAAAATGTCATAATTTTACATGAAAAATCATAAGAATAAAAATTTGATAATTTTTACTGTTAAATGTATCAAAATCGCGGCACAATTTGTGGTGGCACAATTTACGCTGGCACAATTTGATTTTGGCACAATTTGTGGTGGCACAATTTGAGTTTGGCACAATTTGCGGTGGCACAATTTACGCTGGCACAATTTGATTTTGGCACAATTTGCGGTGGCACAATTTGAATTGGCACAATTTGAATTTGGCACAATTTGCGGTGGCACAATGTGATTTGACACAGGCTGCTCCTGCCCCTCAGCAGCCAGTATATATAAAAAATATAAATTTAAAAAAATAGGTGTATTTTTAACAAATTAAGGGCGCCGGCGCCAGCCATGAAAAAAACGGGCGCCGGCGCCGGCTTTGTAAATACACAAGGGCGCCGGCGCCGGGCTCTTAAAAAAATCGGCGCCGGCGCCCGTGCAAGTATGGTCGCATTATTGTGTAAAAATTATCCAAAAAAATTATTTTAATATTTTTTATAGTTATTAGTGCTCTCAATCATTTGGTGATTTCTGAAAATAGCAAAGCAAAATGGTTTGTTTTGTTTGAATAATTATGCCATCGACTTTATCCAAACTCTAATTTTGCAGGATCGTCTGAATATTGATGGTAAGGGACCAAGAGGGCGTGTGCCCTACAAACCTCGTGATGTCAAAGCTAAAACAATGAGGAATTTCACAGTCTATGATGAAGATGTTGCCTCTCGATATGAAGACTACGAGGATGAAGAAGTGAGTGTATAACTGTTCAGTGCTTCAATGATCCAATTTCAGCCTTTTCCGTTGCGATCAGTTGGTGGCCCAAGCAGTTCCAAAGGAGGTCCTGCTGCAATTGCCATGCGAGCCATTGCAGGTCGAAGTCAGCAAAATGCTCGTCGTGATCAACATGCTCAGCGTGTAGTTGGTGGCTCCTCTCGAAGAGAAATAATTAGTCTAGTAACGGTATACTTTTTTTGATATAGCTTGATATATTACTACGTTAGATGCTTTAAGGTTCGAGGTGCTGCTCGTTCTGGCAAAGAAACTGTCTTGAAGTTGTTGGCCGATTCCATCTCAAATTTCCATCCAATAGCGCCGAAAATTAATGGTGGAAATATTGAATTTTATCTCAAGAATACAGAGGTTATTTCCATTCATTGGAGGACGTCCTAAACTTTGTATGCTATTTTTCAGGATGCCGAGGCAGCAAAGTCTATGTCTCGAAGATTGGCAGATAGGAAGAATCCCAGTGTAAAATTCAATATCACTGCGACTAGATGTGCTGCTCCGTGGGAGCCACTGCTCCAGCCAATGAAGCAATTGATAGAGGTTTGCCACAACTTTATCTTCGTATGCCAAACTTTATTTTCAGGAAGTTGTGCTGAAGCGCTACAGCCCTGCGTCAAATTCTCTGGATTTAAGCGATTTTGCTAATGAGAAGAGTACGTTTTATTTTATAAGAGGAATACTACCCACTAACATCCGCGCCTTTCAGAGTTTACTGATGCCAATGTCCATTGCCCTCTCTTCAACAATGCAATCATGGTGCATGTCGCCGATGTTATCTCTAGTCATTTTGGATCCATTCAAGGACTGAGCATCAAAGGAAATCGTCTGCGTTCTTTAGACTTTGTGGCAACTCTGGGTATCCTAATTTTGTTTGCAATGGTCTAACTTCCCAGGTTTCAGTCTATGTCGCTCCAAAAGTGGTAGAATTGGACTTGTCTAGTAATGCACTCACCAGAATTGAAGAGCTGGATAGGATCCGCGGGTGGCACATCGAAAAACTGCACTTGGAAAACAACGAGCTGGTCTCCAGATTCAATGATGGAAGCTCCTATTCAAGGTTTCATTTTCATGCTCTATTTTTAGTTTACTCTTGGTACTCTGTAATGTGCGATGCGGTCGTGCTCCCCATTGTTTGCTGGTTGCATAAAAGCTGTGGAATTTGCTCACTATTTTTATGGAAAGCTATTTTCTAAAACAAGACCAGGAGCAAGCTGTAATCCTTTGCCCTAAGCACACCGTGACCACCAATCATTTGTCCACATTTTGATTGCTGTCTCTCTGGAGTTAATCATTTTAGCGCAATCCATGAATACTTCCCGAGAGTGAACTATCTGGTCAGTTTTTTTTATAATATTGTTCATGTAATATGATGTGAAGCAAAGTTTTTAGGACGGCATTTTTGTTAATCGCGATCCGTTCTCCTGGCTGACAACAGTGAAGATGCTACTGATGCACTACTACCTTATCGTGTAAGCCTTTAAGAGTTTTAGATGTTTTACTATTTTGTTTAATTTTAGCCTGGTTACTATCCAGACGAAAATATGCGTTCTCATGTGGAAAATTTCCTTCTGGAGTATCTCAATCTTTATGACGGGCCAAATGGCGAAGAGTCAAGGAAAAGACTGATGAATGCTTATGATGACCACGTAATCACAATTCTTATGATCAAAAGTCTTCTATTGTATGAATAATCTATTTTAGGCGACCTTCACTTTCGCGGTGCATACTTTACAAGATTTTTCATGTCGAGTTCCACGCGGAGACTCGTAAGCTCAACGTTTATTATTTCACCAACATCTCAAATCTTTCTTTTTAGAGAAGCCTACACGAATTATATCCGGAGCTCACATAATCTATTGCACGAGGTTAAATGGGCCAACTATCGTGACAAGATCGTCTTCAAAGGTTCGATGGATGTGGCAGTAGCGCTAAGCAAGTTGCCATTGACAAGCCATGTGAAGGATTCCTTTGTGATAGATTTCAATTTGGTGACAGTAAGTGGCTTCAGTTTTTTTAAATGAAATTTAGAATTTTTCTCTTTCTTTAGAACAACTTGGTGGTCTTTACTTTCCAAGGAATATTGCGTGATGGCGAGGATGCATTCAAATCTAATGGCGACTGCAAGTTTTTCATGCGAAATTTCGTAGTGATTCCAAAGGCCGACAAGTCAGTTTATTTTCAAACTAAATAGCTATCATAAATGATTTCAATTTTTTATTTTCAGTACGATGGCTATTCTGAGGTTTGCCTTTGCGAAATGTACTGTTATTGTTAATATTTTATAATATTTATTTAGTGATATGCTCTCTTTATCTCCAATCACGACTGAAAGAATGACTCGATATAATGAGCTGCTGAAGAAAGCCAGTCAGTCGGTAAGTTATCTGCTTAGTGAATTATCTTTTTAAGGTTCTTTCGCTTATCCTATGTACTAAAGAGAGTTGTCTGCATTTTTGTCCGCACGTTTTGAAAATAATGTCTCAAAATTGTCGTTTCAAAATTGGTCTAGAGGATTTTTTGCAGCGGTAGTTTCATCGTATGCTCTATTATTTCACTATTTCATTATTATCATTATTATTGTTAAGCAGTTGGCTCTCTCGAAAGATTTCAGGCTCGAATATTGTGAATCATCCAGATACTTGAATTGAATTTCTAATTTTCGATCGAATTTTTTTCGGACTCAAGTCCTTTTTTGATTTTCTTGAGAATTTTTCGGTTTTTTATTTTTCTTGACTCAAGTATGATTTATACTCCAGACTAATTGCCTCAAAAATGGTCAATAGTAGAGGTGCTTGGACTGTACTGTGGTTCATAGTTGAGTCACAAATGCAGTCGATGGCTATTCTGAGGTTGCTCATCCAAGTTGCATAGTAGAGTCCAATCTTTTCTTTGAAGGGCTTATTACAGCATACATCTGGCGCCTGTAAACAATGTGAACAGATAATGAGAAATCAATGAAATGTTGCAAAGCTACTTGTATGAACTTGGTACAGCCTCCTGGTATGTAAGCCGCTTCCAAGTTCAGTTCCTTCAGAACATCAATCGTTGATTTTCTTTTGTGACACTTGAAAGCATCCCACACCAATAAACGCTTTCCGCAGAAGGGGCCTTCGCCGATTACTTGCCTTAGAAAATCTTCGGTTGAAGTGTCGTCCATCCAAACAGAGCCGGCTCAATTAATCACTAGCGTTTGATCACTTTCCCTTTAAATTGCTTAACGATAGCTGGCAGTGGACGCTTTTTTTTACCATGACATAAGGCAGGAGCTTTTTCCCATCCGATCGAGCAGTCAGTGAAGTTAGTTGAGCTGTATTGAGAGACTGAATTTGAGACTCAAGTTGTGATTATTTTTGTGTGGTCATTTTTTATTCAAAGCTTCTCGAGCCTGATAATTTTCGTGAAACACACTGTAGTGCCTTAGATATGAATTATTGCCTTATCCAAGTGCTTCAATAATGGTAAATACTTTAAGTGCTTGATCTGCACAGTTTGGTTTCTTCGAGTTTTATTGATCATCTTAAGTCACGTGTTCCATGGTAATGTCTCATGTGACATGGCAATGGTTTATGTGCTATTTATCATGCTTCATTTGTCGTGTCTTATTTTTCAAGTGGTGCACGACAAACGGAGC